>NEWO01000087.1:1056577-1194536 GCA_003013225.1 Phalaenopsis aphrodite | reverse complement strand
GATTTTTAGGTTGCTCGCATGCAGAGAAAGGAGAATGTGACACGGAAGAAGACCGTGAACTCTAAGTGTGATGAGGCTTGTGGCAGAAGGGAATAGCGGTTAGCGATTTTGTCACAGAAGATTTCGGTGAAATCAAGTAGGGCTGTCAATTTGGCTCATTGTTCGCCAACTGCTCGTGTTCGGCTCGTTTGTTAAGCTTAATGAGTCGAACAAGAACAAATTTTTAAACTCGAAAGATAAACGAGTCGAACACAAACAAACATTTGTTCGCTTATGTTCGGCTCGAATTGGCTCAAAAAGAAATAAATAAATAAATATGCACACAGATATAATATATATTCATAAAATTAAATATTATAAATTGTAATTAATTTAAACTTTTAAAATAAAAAAAATTATCAAATTTTCAAAAAATTAAATTCTATAAATTATAATATATAATAAATTATTAATAAATATTACTTATATGAATATTATATATTTATATAATATAAGTTACATAATTAATATAATATAATATATAAGTATTAAATTAAAAAAAACCCTAACTCTCGAATGTTTTCAGGTTCGAAATCTCGAAAGGCATTCGACTGCCTCTCCTCTTCCGACTCTTCTCCTTCCTCTCAAAATCGCGAAAGGTGTTCGACCGTGAGAGCTTAGGGTTTGTCGTTTGTGTTCGTTGCTATCCTCCTCTTTCGAATTATCTCATTCTCCTCTCAAAATCTCGAAAGGGTTTTGGCGGCGAAAGTTTAGGGTCTGCTCTTGCTCTTCCTCTTCCGATTCCTCCTATTTTGACCCGAACTCGAGTCGGAAAATATTATTCGAGCCGAACACGAATACACCCTTCACGAGCCATTTCGAACACGGGCTGCTTTCAAACACGAGCCACTAAAATCAACGAAAGACGGAGGCCGGATTAGATAAACTTTTAAGTTAATTGATTTAATTTTAATTAATATAACTCTTTTTTACTATTATTATTTGTAAGGGTTAACAAATGCCCCCCAACAAATATAGTGTGGGCCCTTTGATGTTCAAGCTCAGCAGAAAGACAATCAAACAAAGGCTAATCCAACAAAAAAAGTTCTAATATTTTGATAACACCATGATTTAAGAGGAAAATTAAATTAATGCCTAATAATCAAGTCTTTCACTTTCAATAATTTTAACTGGGTCCTAAATAAATTATATCACAAGCCTCTTTAATCTCTCTTATCGTTTGCACTTTACATTTAACAGTTGTTGTAGATTGGTTGCTAGTGGCGCGTCATATTCAATGATTTATGGGAGTTGTAATATCTCTAAAATTAGATGTGACAAAGCTTCGTGATGGCAACAGGTCTGATGTAGTTGATGTTGGATGTGAAAACGAGTTCATTAAATTGTCTAACTTATTATGGTACGACTCATATATCATATAGGGACAGACACTGGATCGAAGCGGAGCGAAAGAATCTGTCCAAAATTGAGAAGTTATGTGGGTTGGGGTGCGGGGGCAAAACCCCGCGGTTTGGTACAGGGGTAATGTTGTAATTACATATTGTGCCTAAGTTTACTCCTGAAGTTATAAATAAGCATGTTAGTAACCCCAGGAGGTATCCTCTATTTTGTAACCTTTTTCTGAATATTGAAAGGAACTCACCGTTCTGCTCCCGAGGACGTAGGCATCTTTGCCGAACCTCGTTAAATCTCTGTGTTCTTTTGGATTTGTTTCGTTCTAGTTTTTCTTCGCCCTTATTTTCTCAACATAACTGCAAAAATTTTATTCCATCATTAGAATGCCTAAAGATTGAAAAATGAAAAGAGCAAAAAGAGAAACTTTGGAGTACTGATCGGAATTTTGCAGAAGAGAGATTTTCACCTAGTCGGAGAGAGATCTTCACGAGCAAAAAGAAAAACGCTGAAATGCGTGTACGATTGCAGACAGTAGCGACAAATCAAAATGAATAATTATGTATGTATTATTTAAAATATGAGTAAAATGTATCGGGCAGTTCTAATTTCAGAATTTATTGATGTGTCAAAATAGTCGAGGATTATTTTAACACTTATATATATAGTAATGGAAACTGAATTATTTAAGAAAATATCATTAATTAAAAATCATATAATCCCATGCTTCTTTACTTTGATAGATACATGACTTAGTAACAATTACATACATGCCATAATTCTCATGTCATTTCTATTTTTGCTTTTTGTTGTTTTATAGGGTTGAGTGATGGAATCATGCACTTTGGAATTTGTTTTTTTTTTATATTTTCAACTAATGAGCTGCACATTCATGCACATGAGCAGAATTCTATTCTACGTATTGGGCGAAAATATATATTGAGGGAGAGCAAAAGCACTAAATTGTCTGAACTACTTAAGGAAAAATATATATTAAAAATGACTATTTATATAGAGAAATTATAAATTCTAGGAGGTGTAATTGTTCAACCTAAACATAACCTGAATCCACCCTTATTCATGCACCAATTCTTATGTATTTACTTATCTGAAAGTTTATATTCACATTTTGGTGTTTTGAATTTATACATGAATAGAGATATGTCATCTCTAAAAAGTTAGCAAAAAAGATGATTTTAATGTCATGTTATAGATTTGAGTGTTATGCATACAAATATGAAACTCTAAATGTTGGATATATAAATACATAAAAATTGTGAGGTATATATGTAAATTATTCTGATTAATTTTGGATCTGGATAGAGAATAAGGGAACCTACCAAGGGTGGGGTTGTCTCATTAAAGAACCGAACAGATGTTCCTGGTCACATTAACATCATCGAAGCAAAGCAGAGGTGAAGAATATCTTGTTTGAGAAACAAGATTATGCAACTAGTGTACTAGTCTCCAAGTAGGAGATTTGTTGAGTATTGTGAATATTTATTTCTTTCTTTAATCATCTCTTGTGCCTTTCCTATTTGAGATCCCGACTGCTTATTTCTTCACTTCTCCTAGATCCCTCCCTTCATCTACTTTTGCGACTCCTAGATTTGCATCTCGTGATCGAATCGTTTGAAGAAGGAGCGGGCGGCGAAGGTGTCGCGGGCTTACGTCTAAAGCAGGTTCTGGCAGAAGTGCTTGCGAGTAGCGGAATCAGAGTGAGAAGGAGCAAACGGCGGAAATCTAGAGAAGAAGGATTGAGAGAAGAAATTGAGGAACTATGTAATTCTTTAAGTAATAAAATTTTCTGTAACTCTGTTGACGTAAATAATTTACCGAACCACGTATTTCTGTGGGTCTTGTATGATTCTCTTGTTTCATATTTTCTTTCTTTCGCCTTCGTTTTCCACATGCAATTATACTTAGTTTAAAAGCATTGGTAACTATGGACGATTTAGGTACATGTCATTTAGTTTTTATGTAATTACTTATCTAATATCTACATTTTAATTTTTACATATATATCTCCTAACCTACACATCACTTTTTCTTAAAAGTAAAAATAGTAATATTTTTTATATGATAGGAAAGACTTGGATTGTATTTAAACATGTAAGAATTGGGTGGTATTTATGTAAATACCCATATTTTTTGTTAGGTATTGTCGAGAAAATAATATAAATTACATGGCACTTACATACAAACCACACGATTAAGATTGATACATCATCAACAAATTTTTCTCATCCGAAAATGTTCATATTTGCATGCATACCACTCAAATATTACATCACGTTAAAAATACAACCATCACTATTTTCATAAAGTGAAATACAATTTTTTTATGCATAAATTTATGACGTCAAATATGGTAAACGTAAATATTAAACAATGGGTGTTAGATATATAAATACATAAGATTTGTGTGGTATGTATGTAAATTACCACACTATTACAAATAAGCAATTGAAATTTCAATAAAGGAATAGCTTCGAAACCCGTTATTAATCATTTATATCCATTATAAAAGCTATATTGATATAATGCAAACATATTACGTGTCATGAACGGCAAATGTAATATATATATATATATATTTATGTCAGCAAAGGGAATGGAGGATAGGGAATTGGCGGTTGGATGGTTGGGGGACGCTTGGGCAGATGGCGGGGAATAGAGTGAGGGTTTGCAATTGGGCTTTTGGGGGTGTCGGGTGACCTCCTCGCCCTTTCCATGGGGTTGACGACTTCTGCTGTCAACAAATAATTTTCATTATGTTTATAGTAATAAAAATAGATAATAATTATAAAAATGCTTGAAGTAAATTGAAAAAAACATAATTAAAAACATACTGCTTCAAAGTTCAAAACTAACTGTTTAAAAAGTATCTCCAGCACGTGTGTGGGTGGGTGGGTGGGTGGCTAAAGTGTGAACAACTATTTATATGGGATAGTTTTTGTCTTAGAATTTATAGTGTCAAAATAGTCCCGATTATTTTTAAAATTGAGTTTTAATAGTCCTCAATGAGAACAATTTCATTCCCACTTAAAAGAGTCGGGATTATTTGGGCTTGATGATAAAAACTGAATTATTTAAGAAAACAATTTTAATTTAAAACCATTTAATAGTTGTAGAGAAAAAAAATTATAATCTTAAAGTTTTTTAAAGATTTTTAATGTTATAAGTGTTTATAGTCTTAAAGATAATGTTGTAGAGAAAAAAAAAATAACAGTTGTAGAGAAAAAAATTATAGTCTTAAAGAATTTTAATGCTATAAGTGTTTATGTTCCTCAAGTAAATTTATTATATATTCAAAAGAAAAATTGTGAAATGTCATAGAAGAATTAATGCAAGTGACACTTCTTGAAGAAAAAAAATTTATTGGAGGAGTTTTAAATGGTTATGTTGGTAATGGTAGAAGATTTTAGGAACATTCATGGTGACTATGATTTTGAAGCGATTAATGAAAAATATAGAATCATATTAGATTCTAGTTTAGTGTATAATATTATTATTGTTATTGGCTTTTTAAAGAAAATAGATGGGCATATTATTACTTTTAAGAATTGATCTAATATAATACAAATTGATTATCTTCTTATAAGAAAAAGAGATCGTAGGAAATGTAAAGATTGTAAGGTCATTCTATATTCAAATTTAAGTACTCAACATCAATTATTAGTTCTAGATTTTAAGATTATGAATTGTAAGATAAATAATAAAATGAAACATTGTCATAGAATTAGATGGGGACACCTAAAAAACATGAATAAAAATATTTTTATAAGTAAAATTTAAGATTTAAAGATTTAGGATGCTCATGAAGATGCTAGTTCTATGTGGGATAAAAATACAAGTACTATTAAACAAATGACAAAAGATTTACTTGGAGAATTAAAAAAAAATTTGTATTAATAAAAATAGTCAGTTGTGGAATAATAACATGTAAAAAAGATAGAATATAAAAAGTTGTGTTATAAAAATTAATTTAACTATCAAATTTTAGAAAATTAGAAAAATATAAGGTGGCTCATAGGGAGTCTAAGAGAACAATTTGTGGCGTTAAAAATTCCACTTTAAGTGATTTTTATAATAGATTAGATAATAAAAAAGCTAAAAATATATGTATAAACTAGCCAAATAAGGAAAAAAAGGAAAGTAAAGATTTAAGTCAAATAAATTGGATTAAATATGAAAATTAAAAGTGTTTTTCTTAGAAGAAGATATGCAACATAGGTAAGTGAGTCATTTTGATAAACTTTTCAACAAAGTTTCTAAAAATATTATCTACCTTAGTGATTCTAATATCATTAATAATAAAAAAATATTTTATTTTTACCGCCGTATTGTAAAAGAGAAGTTGATGAGACTTCAAAGAAAATCAAGGGTGAAAAAGCAGTAGGACCTGATGATTCCCAATTGAAGTGTAGAAATATTTAGGAGATTTGGAATTTTCTTGGCTTACTAAACTCTTTAATATTATTTTAAAAACTAAAAAGATGCTTGTGAAGTGGAGGAAGAGTATTTTGGTTCACATTTTTAAGAATAAAGGGGATACACAAAAGTGTACAAATTATAGAGAATTAAGTTGATGTATCATACTTCAAAATTATGAGAAAGGGTAATTGAACATAGGTTAAGACTTGATACAAAAATATCTCATAATCATTTTGGATTTATGTCGGGTAGTTCTATCATAGAAGTTATATATTTATTGAGAGGTTTGATGGAAAAGTATAAAGTGAGTAAGGAGGGTCTACATATGATTTTTATTGATTTAAAAAAAGCTTACGATAATGTTCCAAGAGAAGTCCTTTGAAGAGTTTTAGAGAAAAAAAGGTGTTGATATGACTTATATTCAAGTTATTGAAGATATGTATACGAGCGTTGTTACTTGTGTTCGAACAGAAGGAGGATTAATCAAGTATTTTCATTTTTTAGTTGGATTACATTAGGGATTGACTTTAAGCCCATATCTTTTTGTTGCAGTTATGGATGCTCTTAGAGGACATTTGGAGGAGGATGTACCTTGGTGTATGATTTTGGTTGATGATATCTTCTTGTGGATGAGACTAGAGAAAAAGTTTTAAAAAAACTTGAATTGTGGAGGTTTACATTGGAGTCTAAATGCCTTCGTTTAAGTAGATCTGAAACTAAATACATGAAATGTAATTTTAGTAGTAGTGGCTCTAGTGGCAGAGTTGTAACAATGGGTGATCAAGCCATTAAAAGGTGTGAACATTTTAGATATCTTGGGTTTACTGTTCAAAGTGATTGTGATATAAATGGGGATGTTATTAGTAGAATTCAAGTTGGTTGGTTGAAGTGGAGGAATGCATCTGGCCTATTCGGTGATAGAAAAGTACCTCTTAGACTTGGATAAAATTTAATAAGATTGTGGTGAGGCCTGCATTATGTTGGCCTTTGAAAGAGAAGCATCAAACAAAGTTAAGTGTTGCTAAGATGAGAATGTTTAGGTGGATGAATGGCTTGACACTTACCGTGTGAGGGTTGATGTAGCTCTAGTGGAGGTTAAAATTAGAGAGTTGTCTTAGATGGTTTGGTCACTTTAAACACATACCATTTGATGATCTATTTAAAATAATAGATGTTTTAGATTCAACTTATGTTATAAAAAGTAGATGTAGACCTAAAAGGACTTGGGCATATCATATAAAAAATGATCTCAATCTATTTGAATTAAATGGAAATAAGACACTTAATAGGACACAATGAAGTAAAAGGGATTCATGTAATTGAACCCACTTATTGGGATAAAGTCTTGTTGTTGTTGTTGTTGTATGCATGTATTATATGAATCATATGTTCACAATACTTTATACTCTATAATTAATTATTAATATGAAAATTAACAGTCACACTACAATTCTTATGCCCTTTTTGTTTTTTTTTCAAGATGAGTGCCCGAAGTATGCACGTTGGAATTTTTCATGTTTCCAACCAAAAAGCTACACATTCAAACAAATGGGCGAAACCAACTTTATTTTTTTAGGGTGGCAGAATAACCAAATGTCCAATTTTATTCCAAGTATTTGACAAAAATATATATACATTAGGAACAAAAGGACTAAATTACCAGAACTACTTGGGAAAAAAATTTATTAAAATTTACTATTTATTCAATGAAATTATAAATTCTAAGAGGGGCAATTACCCAATGTGTACATAACCTTGACTCACCCTTATTCATGCACCAATTCTTATGTATTTACGTATCTAAATTTTATCTTTACATTTATAACCATTAGTTGTTTTAAACTTATACATGACAAGAAGTACCACCTTTAGAAAGTTAGCAAAAATGATGTTTTTTGATGTGATGCTATAGATCTGAGTGCTGTGTATACAAATATGAAACTCTATAAGTTAGATATATAAATACATAAGAATTGTGCGGTATAATATTAATTTGGATATGAAGTGAGAGAAAACATTCACTTTCAGATACCGCATGTCCGTACGGCCAATCACCAGTGGTCATGTCGTCATACACGTCATCAGTGGACAACGTAACCGCCGGTAGCTGATCGTCCGAACGTGCTGAAATCCAGACGAAATATTTTTTTCCTGAAGTGGGGATAGGGGAACTAACCTGGAGCAGTCTCATGAAGAAACTGAGCAAATGTTCTTGGCGACATTAATATCATCAAAGCAAAAAAAATGGCAGCGAAAAGGGCCACAAATTTGCTCCCAGCGGCCATTTTTAACTTTGTTATTGCTTATTTTAAACTCGAAATAAATCCGTTCAATTTATACTCTTAACTCATGTCGCCATGGAAGAAACGTCATCTGAAAGACTTTGAATTTTTTGGAAGTCTTGTTTTGTTTTAGACTTTTATATGGCTGGATACAATTAATGTACTTTTTTTTGTAGAACTGGAAGACTTGTTTGAGGAGACTTTGGAGTCTTACTAAGAAAAAAAAACGTTTTATTTTAAATTTGTACAAATACATTTAAGTTTCAGGTAAATAGTTGAGGATTAATTTAAAATTGAAGTCAAATAGATCTTCATTAAAATTATTTTAAAATTGAGTTCAAATAGTCTATATTGAGGACTATCTTAGTACGAATCTAAAGAGAGGATTATTTTGTCACTTCTACAAACTATCAGATTAAAATGGTACTATTTTAACACTTTATTCAAAATAATTTTAAAGTGGATGTGCAGCTTCAAGGTGAATTCCTTGCAGAGATTCCTTCCAGGAAAGAGGCTTTCCTCACACCAAATTAAAGTCAGTCAAAGTATTATATATTCTTGTTAGATGGTGTCTACCGTTAGTATGGCCTGCCTAGTTGGCAAGTTTCTATTATATATTTTGGCTTGTTTAGTAACAAAACGCATGTAACTATGAAAATCATATATTAATAATACTTTATAGTTTATACTTATAGCTAATTATTAATATAGAAATTTGCATGCATGCCATAATTCTTATGCCATTTTTATTTTTTTGTTTTTTTGTTTTTTTTAGGATGAGTGTTGGAATCATGCACGTTTGATTATTTTTTTTTTCTATTTTGTACTAATGAGCTACACATTCATGCAAATGGGCCAAATTTTATTCTAAGTATTGAGCAAAAAATATGTTGAGGAAGAGCAAAATACTAAAATACTTGAACTATTTAAGAAAAAAAAATTAAAAATTATTATTTATATAGAGAAATTATAAATACTAGGAGGTGCAACTGCCCAACCTAAAGACAGCCTGAATCCACCCTTATTCAAGCACCAATTCTTATGTATTTACATATTTAAAGTTTATCTTTACATTTACGTGTTTTAAATTTATGCATGAAAAGAGGTATGCCAGTTCTAACAAGTTATCAAAAAAGATGTTTTTAATGTCATGTTATAGATCAGAGTGCCATGCATACAAATATGAAACTCTAAATGTTACATATATAAATACAGAAGAATTCTGAGGAATATAAGTAAATTATTCTTATTAATTTTGGTTCTGAAGAGGGGATAGGGGAACTTACCTGGAGCCATCTCCATGAAGAAACTGAGCAGATGTTCCCGGCGACATTAATATCATCAGAGCAAACAATATGATGTTAAAAAAAGCTTGTGTGCACATGTATTTTTGTATTTATTATGTATATATCAATAACTTGCATATTATATACTCATATGCAAATATATTTGCGTCGACATGGTTAAATCAACATACTACAATTCATATATAACCTTTAGATAAACTATATTCATGGACAGCTCCTATTAAGCTGAGTCAAACAACACTTAAG
Organism: Phalaenopsis aphrodite; assembly: GCA_003013225.1. NCBI lineage: Eukaryota > Viridiplantae > Streptophyta > Magnoliopsida > Asparagales > Orchidaceae > Phalaenopsis > Phalaenopsis aphrodite. The sequence continues at coordinate 1,184,872 of NEWO01000087.1, read as the reverse complement.
ATTGCTCAAGCATGTCTGTATATACACAAATTCATTCAACAAAAGAAACATTTTTAAAGTGCAATTTAAGAAGAAGATAAAAAGAGAACATCAAACATTCAAACAACCCAAAAAAAAAGTTAGTTTCTATAAAAATATACCAATCAACACCAAAATAAGAATGATCAATAAGAAAATCATAATTAAATAAAGTAATAAAGAACTGCATCAGCAGCAGCTTCTTAATTCATGAGCTGACGCCCATCTAGCACGGCCTCCCAACCCTGCAATTCAAAGTCCCAGCAAACCTGGTTAATCTCCTCACAAAAGTGCCAGGCTTTGCCTTTATCATCTGCTGCTTCGTAAACCTTCTCCTAAACTCCTTCCCCGACTGAACAAAGAAAGCCCCATTCAACATCAAATCCCCCTCCGATCTCCAATTCCATTTTCTCCACTCTTCCTTCCCCACACCATCCCTATGCGTCACCTCCTTCGCCGCCGCATTCGGCGGCGCAATGTATCTGTTCCCCTGACTCACTATCGTCGGATGACTACTGCCCCCAACCGCATACATCAACCAGTGAGTATAATCATTGTTCACCACATGCACAAAACCCCACCTGCACCTCGGCATTCTCTGCACCAATCCCCTCCCAAAATGATTGAAAGCTACAGTTACCTGCATCAACGCATCCTGCGGATACGAATCGCTGGCCCCAAACAGGAACACGTCGTTGTGCTTCGTCATATGGCAGTTCGACACCGTGATCGCCGTCGATCCCATTATAGCGTCGATCAGCCCGTCGGCGCAGTTGGACATGGAGAGGTGATCGATCCAGATATTTGAGGATCCGTAGATCGAAATCGCGTCGCCGTCGCTGCGGGTGCGGAGGCCGTAGTGGTGATTGGAATCGCGAATCATGCCGCCGTTGCCTGGTTTAATGTCGTGGATGTGGAGGTTGTGGATGATGATGTGGTGGACGAATTGGATGGTGATTTGGGCGCCGTAAGCGATGTGGACTCTGGCTCCGCGGCCGTCTAGGGTTTTGTGGCTGTTGATGATGAGTTCTTGGGAGAGGCGGATGAGCATGTCGCGGGAGAAGAGGATCCAGAGGGGTTCGGATTGGATGACGGCGTGGCGGAGAGTGCCGGGGCGGGGGTTGACGAGGTCGTGATCAGAGGGATCGGTGACGACGTAGAAGCGGCCGTGGCGGCCGCCGGCGGCGAGGCGGCCGAAGCCTTTGGAGCAGGTGGCGAGGCGTTTGCGGTGGTGAGCCCAATCGGAGCGACAACGCCAGCACCGATCGATGGGATTGGTGGCGCGGCAGGGGCCCCGGTACTTCTTCTTGTTCCTGCTGCTTCCTTTTACTGCCCATAAGCCCCTCCTGTTGCTGCTTGTTTCGTTGGCGCCCAAAGCCCTGCGTTTAAAGAGTGAATCCGATAAAATCCGATTTATCAGATTTAAATTGTGTAATTCTAGAATAATGTTTGTAGGGGGTGTAAAGGAGTCCGAGTGGAGCTCTGAGTCGTGCACGGCTTATTTGCCAAATTGTGAGTTCGAGTGTGAGTTGAACTCGAATGACGAGTCGAGCCCAGCTCATAGCGGTAGCAACAGGTTTACAAGCTCGAATTAAAAATTCAATTTCTACGAGAGCTTATTAGAGAAGGTTGGGCTCCCGAGATCGAACTAAAAATTCAATTTTTTACATGAGCTTGCCGGAAAAAGTACTGGTTGGTGGAGAAGGATATAGCAGTGGCTCACCAGAAAATATATTAGGCTCTTGAGCTCAAGCTTGTGGCTCAATAAGCTTGGCTCATGAGCCCGTTGATGAATTGAGATTGACCAGACTCGTGAGCTGACTCAGTTCATTTACACCCCTAAATAATTGGTTCAATTTAAGGTTAAATTCATTAAATTTCTTTACCGTGTTTTACATATACCTGCTCGCGTGACTTTCCTCCTAAACTATAACGACAACAACAACAAAACCTCAATCCCATTACTTGGGCTCAGCTACATGAATCATTTTTTCTACATTGCGTCCTATTTAATGTCATATTTTCATTCAGTTCTAGTAAATTAAGATCATTTTTTATACAGTAAGTCCTAGTCTTCCTAAGTCTATCTCATCCTTTCTTAAGACAAGTCGAATCTAAAACATATACTCTCCTAATTGGATTATCAGATGACCGACATTTAATGTGATCAAACCATCTAAGACAAATCATGTAATAATCCCATTTAATAAATTCAAATTTACATTTAAAAAGTAACAAAAGAGAACAAAAAAAATTGAATTTAGTGAACTAGCATATTTTATTCCTCTAAACTTCTTTGTTTAGCTGGATTTACGTTAGCTAGAGCGTAAATCATGCTCAAATCCAAGCACCCAAAGTCTGCTTAACAAAAACAAAAAACCCAAATTATTAGGTGCGGCCCCAATATGAGGAGATAGAGGGTGGTGGGAGATCTCTCTCCTCCTATTGGGCGTCCGCACCTAATAATTTATCCTACTTAGGGCAACCACGTTGCATGAGACCCAAAAATTACTCACTTGTGAACAGCCTCATTGAAGTCATTGGTGGTGGCAATGGGGTTCGGATTATAAGCCTTCTCAGCTTTCGCACGAGCAACTTGAGCACGTTTCTGCCAATACTCATCAAATTCACCAATATCAGAACGCACAACACCAACAACAACTAAGAGGAAAAAGAAGATCATGAAAAACAGAGAATGAGATTGGTGAGACAAAACAAAAAAATTCTCCATTTTCTTCTTTTTTTTTCCAATTTCTTCTAATTATATGAACTTCAAAAGGAATAAAGTTCCTTTGAGAATAAGAATGGTGCAGTTAATTCGGCCAAGGGGACCATAGGATCAAAACTCAAAATTAAAAAAAGTTTTTGAGAGAGAAAGCATATATAGTTGGTCCATTCGGTGGGTGGCGAAGGAAGAAGATGGTGCTTTAGGGTTATATATGTGCCTCAGGAAACATATGATGGGAGGAAAACAAGAGAAAGGCGACAAGCGAGGACAACCATTGATAACTCTGCACTAAATGAATCTCTCCCTCTCTCTATCTGTTTTCTATGTTTATATTTATCTATATCTACGGTTAAGAGGGGGAGAGAAACTAGGGGTGGGGGTTGATGGGGAATGGTGGGGAGGAAGCCTACTTGGATATTTTCGTAATTAATAGATTAATCAGTTTACAGCTATGACACTTAATAGATTTAACCATAAAAGTCAAGCGCAACTTTGAAGGATGTCTTAACAACAAAACAGTGAAAAAATAGCTTTAAACAGACTCTTAATAGAATAGAAGGGCAATTAAATATATAGCACCTGACACATTGTTATTCACAAATCAAGCAACCTCTTTCATTCATTTTTCAAATTCTCACTCTTGACTATCATACATATGCAATTTCTTTTGTTAATCATTTCGCAGTAAGCTTTGAAGGGCAAAAGGTGATAGATGTCTCAGGGAGGAGAGGGAGATTTACATAATTACCACTCAATTTCTATGTATTTACATATTTAGCATCTAAATTTCAATCTTTTGCATGCATGTCACCTTATTTTATGCTTGCAGGATGGTTTTTAAAACCTTTAAAAGTTTAAACAATGAAATTTTTTATCTGATATGAGAGGGTTGGGTGGCAGAAATGTAAAAAAAAAAGTTTATCTTGGTGTCAAGCATGTAAACACATAAGAATTGTGTAGTATAAATATTTGAACATAAAAACCAAAGAAGATGACGTGGCGAGCACAGACCCGTTGGGGGCAGTTTGAGAGTATGCATTTACCCACTCGACTTCTACTAGCTGGCCGGGAGAAATGTAACTACATAAGGTACAAAAGTCAAAAGGGCCACCAGGACGGACCTGACACGGATAATCCGTTTAGACTCCTCATCCAAGCTGGGCGGATGACTAGAACCACCTGAATCTTAGACGAGCGGCTGACACCTTCCAGCCAACCCTTCGGGCATAGTTGCTCGGATCATAACCCGGCCTGACGCCATTTCAAGCTTCCAGCCTACAACTACGTATTGCCTAAAATACTTCCTATCATACTTACTTTACTAGGAGTACAAATATGATCATTCGATCCCAATTTCTATACATAGGGGCTCATTTCATTAATGATGGTGATGTGATACGGTGATGCCCTTCCTCTCTTTCGCTCTTTTTTCTCAAGTATCTCTGAGGCATACTTAAATTCAACAATATCTAAATGCTCCCATTTGATATTTATTTAAATATTATTAATTAAAAATTAATATTCATGTCTATTATTCAATATTTTATCATACAATGTCAGTTAAAAATTAAATGCAAATTTTAATGCACCCATCAAAATTTTGTTTAGTATTTTTGCAGTCAAATGTTGATAAAACAATAAAGTTAAAATTTTAAACTATTCATTCAACTTTTTGCCTTGTCTTTTTACAATTTTTATACCTTTAATGATAGAAATAGCATTTGAAAAATACACAATATAAAAACCATGATATAATAGCATAAAGTAAATCACAAGAAAACAACTAAATCAGCATTAAATGGACATTTTAACAAATTATTTATTAAACAACAATCATTTTAAAATAAATAAAGAAAAACTTAATTCATTTATAAGATAATTTACGTGACACCCAAAGATTAATTTTGACAAGCTAAACACCTTTTCCTATGTATGAAAAAATATAGGAAAAGATGTATTGCACTTTTCGTAAAAATCAAAATATAGTTGTGAGATAAGTAAATACATAAGAATTGGGTGATATGTATGTAAATTCCCCAAAAAATTATTCAAATATGTTCAATTATGTGAAAAAAAAAACATAAATTAATATTATATAAAAAAATATCAAATTGTTCATGCATTTGTTCACTGGAAGCACTATCTATAGTTTATAAAAGCTGAAGCACTTCAATCACAGGACACTTCCTTCAATTTTAGTGACAAATAAGGATGCCTCATCAAACCTCATCTTAACTGCATTTACAGTCAACCAATCTAGAAAACTATGGGTGGAGTAACCATTTATTACAGCAAATATATACTACAAATAGCAACACTAAGGATCAAACCCTCAGATCCATCTTTGTTTTTCAACCAGAACCCCACCATTTACTTTCAAAGATGATCATTTTCACAAAATTTGGAAAAAAAAAACCGAAAAAATCTTAACTTTAATCAGGAAGCCATGAGAGCTTTAATTGAATCACTCATTGCCCTTTCTCACTAATAGCATTCATCTGTGTCTGGTTTGACGGCGTCTGGTTCGGTGGCGTCGGCGTAGCAGACGCACCATTTGAGAGATTCCTCTCCACCTGCTGTCCATTCCTTGATAAAGAACCTTGAGCTCTGAAGGAACCATTCCTGGCATTCAGGTTACTATTTTTGGTTGCCTGAAAGGTCTGGAATAGGGAGGAAGAGATGGCCATGTCCTTGAGGTTTATCAGAGGTTTCAGAACTTCGACCACTTCGCTCATGAGAGGCCTGGTTTTAGGATCCCGGCTGAGACACTGGTTCGCGAGCTGGACGGCCTTATGTGAGGCTTTAATGGAGAAATGGCCCTCGAGCCGAGGGTCGATGAGCTGGTAGAAGCGCCGTCTTCCTCTTAGATAGGGGCGAGCCCATTCTACGAGGTTGTGCTCGCCGTGAGGTCGCTTCTTGTCCATGGATCGACGGCCGGTCAGAATTTCAAGGAAGACGACCCCGAAGCTGTAGACATCACTCTTTGATGTCAAATGCCCTATCAAAATGGAACAATACAGCTAGTGAGATATAACTGTTGTTTCTGGAACTCAGATCTCTTAAAAGAAGTAAACACTTCCCCCCTTTTTATGAAAATCTTTCACATCAGCCTTACAAAAGGTATTGACTGAGTAAAACTTCCATTTAGTTGGTCTAAATAAGAGAGATCATCTTACAAGCCAAAGTTTTATTCAAGACTCAAGTGTCACAATAATCCACAGATTGTTTAGATGGAGCTAACGTAGTACCAAAGTCTATAAAAGTGTTAAATTAGTCCCCATGTTCTTTAAATTGTGCCAAAATAGTACTCCGTTGAGATCATTTCAGCTCATATAATGAAAACTGTGGACTACATTGACACTTTTATAGGCTCTGTCAGTGACTATTGTGATAACTTTTCTCTTTCATTCAATAGAAAAAAGGAACGGCTAGCAACTTGATTTCATAACATCCGCATGAATCTAAATGTAGGCAGGCGAATCAATATAAGACGATCATAAAAATAAAATCTTTGTGATGAGGCACTACTCAAAATTAAAATGGTGAAACGGTGAACCGAACCAACCTGTCATGACATACTCGGGTGCAGCATATCCATATGTACCCATTACCCGCGTCGACACATGAGTCTTATCTCCCTCTGGACCATCTTTGGCAAGCCCAAAATCAGAAAGTTTTGCATTATAATCCTGCGAGGACAAATATATTACAAAAAAGCATGCAGAACGTTATGAAAAATGCAATACTTTTATCAAAACTAAAATTGCATACCACATCTAATAGAATATTTGATGTCTTAAAATCACGGTATATTACTGGCCTCTCCGCTTCCTCGTGAAGAAAAGCAAGGCCTTTTGCAGCATCCAGGGCTATTTTCATTCTGGTGGACCAAGGGAGAGGAAGAGATCCTGCAATTAATAAAATAGTTAGTAAAAGGGCAGATGTGTAAATTTTTATTTTAAAGGGAATAAATTCTTTGAACAAACATCATACTCAAGCCGTATGGTTTTTGTGAGCATTACATCGCATAGGCCTAGCATGGCTGGCTGCGTTTGGCGCTGCGGCAAATCTGCGGCGCGGTGCGATGCCGCTGAAATTTACCGTTTGGGGGTGGCGGTGACCTTGTAGCGGGCTGCGATTTCTCACGAAAGCCGAACGCGAACATCAACTTGCGGCCCGGCTTCCTCATTCGGCTTTTTACGCCATTACCCTGTATGAAAATATTTCGCGAGGGAAAAAGGCCACGGGCGAGCAGGTCCGTGGGGAGGAGGGAGATAAGGACGAGCGGAATGGCTTGCTTCAGGTGACGAGTGCGAGCAGGTGGATTTCTTCAGGGGGCGAGGCCTCGTCTCCCAATCTAAGGGGCGCAAACGTAGGATGAAAGCTCAACGACTTCACTCTCGTTCCATTTCCGCCCTATTAACCGAGTCGAAAGAAAAACGAAAATAAGATGAAACCTTTGCTTCTTCTCTTCGCCACTCTCTTTCTCCTTTAGTTCACGATTGAGGTGTAGACATGGCGCAAAAGCTGCAACAGCAATCAAACATATGAAATGTCGATATGGTGAAAAGAGTGGTTCGGTATCTGTTCCTATACATTTTTAACCCGAATTGCTTCTTTGATGCAAAATGGGTCACCTTTGGCATGATTTTAGAAGTGAAATTCTTTTGTTTGGAGCGAATGAAACAATCATCTGAGGTATGACCTTCTGCTCATTAGCTAGTAGGCTGAGGGAGGTTTTCCATGAAGAACGTAGCTTGCTTGGGCTTGAATTTTCTAATTTTTTGATTTGTGAGGTCACCATTTCTTGTTTTCAATGGGTTGTGACTCGAAAGATAAGCATAAGTAGATTTTCTGAAGCATCCTTTGCTTTTGCTTTGCTTTTTGTTAAGAATATATCTGTCAAATCCATGTTTTGATGTTGAGGTGGTCAATTGCTCTGAGATCTTAACTATTTGATCTCCAGTTGTTCAAATTGTTCTAAGGTACAATAAAATTTCATGTTTTTAAAGGCTGTTGAGCTTTGCCAAACCTAAAAAGTTTTAGGTTGTTGCTGCTTGTCCACCATCGTCAAAACATTGCCGTTCGAATATCATTCAAGCTAATAATGAATTCCAATAAATTCATCATTATTTTAAACATATTTTTAAACTTCAAAATAAATTCTATCATTATTTTGAATTTTTGTTTCAGAATTATTAAATAAATGAGTGTCACATTATGTTACAAACAAATTTACTGAACATGGACAGAACAATTAATTTTCCAGAAACAGCTGCCCCACAATTGTTTTCACACAGTTGCAACAAACAGACAACCACTTTCACCACAGCAACTTCCCCGCAGCAGCTTCCTCGGGCAGCGCAGCTGCAGTTGAAAAACCGAGAAGCTGCAACTACGCCAAACAGAGCCTGAATTGTGAGTCTTAGGTCTAGGATTTGGGGAAGATTTCCTTCCTCTGAAATTGTAGAAATTGGGAGAGATCGCCTACCTCTCGAATTGTATGTTCTTGTCTTTTGTATTTATAGTTGTTTGGATTATTACAATAAGAATTTATGTTTGTACTAATTTCTATAAAAATTTGTGTGAAATTCTACGTCGAAAAATTGGTATCAGAGCCTAACTCTAGATCCAACGGCGGCCTCCTCTGCCTTCTAGCAGCCACTCCCTTTTCCTAGCAGCCGGCCTCCCTGCAGGCTCAAACAGCTGGCCTCGCTGCAGGTGATTTGCTTCCTGCAGGTGTTTGCGCCGTGATTTTTTTCTGCCGCTGAAGAGCTGATCGTCAATAAGAGCTTCTGCGGCTTATCCACAGGAATAGCTTCTGCCCGCTGATTTGCTTCTGCCGCTGATCTACAGGAAGCCGTTCTGCCGCTGATTTACTTCTTCCTCTGCCGCTGATCTGCAACATCCTTTGCCACTGATCTGCAGCTTACCTGTAGCAGAAAGGAGTCTCCTTCTTACCTGTAGCAGATAGGAGTTTCCTTATCGACGACGGGCATGCATTCTGGTGATATAAACTCACAAATCAATCGATGGGATTTCAGTGTGCAGGTATTTTGTTGATTTGTGATTAAAATTTTTTCGGAGTGATGTCAGCAAAAAGAGCGGATGATTTAGAGAAAAAGTTGGAGAAAGAGAGCACTCAAATCAGATCTGGGATGGAAGAAATATCACCGCCGTAAATGATAGATTTTCTTCCATGGAAAACCGAATGGAAGACTGATTTGAGAGAATGGGGTAAATTCGAGATATGCTAAAGAGGCTTATTGAGATGCAATCCAAAAACCCGCCGACAGCTCAATTTACAAACCCTAAACAAAGGTTGACTAGAGAATCCATGACAAAAAAAAAAGATCGAAAGTGAGGAACGTGATGAGGAAAATATCAGCCATCACAAACCTCCTCTGAAGGCTGCGATTAGGGGCAATTAGAAATTTCTAATGAAGGCGGTTGGGCCGAAACATGGAGAAAGGATTATGCCAGAGGTTTAGAGGAGCACAAAGAAGATGGGTGAGAGGTAGGGAGGGGATATCGCTACGGTCGAAGTAAGGAGTTGTGTCGTCGATACATGGAGGGAAACAACGGAGACAGAGGAAGTTGGGGTGAAGATGTTAGAGTTAGGAAGTTGAAAATGTAGATCTTCCAGGGGGAAGACGAATATGGGTGGGTATACTTGATGGAGTGATACTTCGCGGTGAATGAGTTAGATGGGATGGAGAAACTCATGACGACAGGATTGTGTTTGGAGGGGAAAACTTTAGCTTGGTTTCGGTGGAGGGATTCTAGATACCCAATTTGTTCTTGGGATAAATTTAAGGATTGTTTGTTGAAACGTTTCCAATCCATTCAGGAAGGAGATCTACACAAACAATTTTATGTCTTGACTTAGAAGAGAAAGGTCATGGAATACATGAAGAAATTTGAACTATTGTCGGGATGACTGTGAGGGATTTCTGAAGTAGAGCTGGAGGGGAATTTCATGAAAAACTTAAAGCCCAAGATAAGGGCAGCACTCCGACTACTAAGACCGCGTGGATTGAGGGAGATGATCGAGCTAGCCCAAATGGTGGAAAAAAAGAACTAGCTAAAGAAAGCCAACAGGAGAAACACAGATGGAGTGTCGTACGGAACGACTGCGGCCCTGCCAATGCCAAAGTTCAAATAGTGGAAGTCCAGAGAAAGGCTGCAAGGGACACAAATAAATTTGAGAGAAACGTTCAAGTGCCTTACAAAGACATAAATCCGGGAGAAGCGAGTCAAGGGGTTATGTTTTGGTGTGATGAGAAGTTTACCTCAGGACATCATTGCAAGGATCGAAGATTACAAGTTCTCATAATGCAGAACGAGGAAACAAAGAATGATGAAATAGAGATAGCGATGGGGGAGAAGGAATACTCTCATTTTTCTCCCACCTTGAGGTCAAAATGTCTTTTTTGGGAGGGCGGGGAAGGGTTGGGGGGGGAATGGGGAGTTTTGTTACAAGAGCGCCTAGCTTAAGGGCAAATTCGTCTTTTATAATCCTAAAGCCAATTTAGTCTTTTATTATTTTTGTTGTTGGGTATAAATAGATTCGTATACTTAGGGTTAGTTTTTATGCAGGAGATTGAGTTATGAGTCTTAGGTCTAAGGTTTGGGAGAGATTTCCAAACTCTCTAATAGTAGGAATTGGGAGAGATCGCCTACCTCTCAAATTGTATGTGTTTATCTTTTGTATTTGTGTGAGTTGTTTGGATTATTGCAATAAGAATTTATGTTTGTCCTAATTTCTATAAAAATTTGTTTGAAATTTTATGTCGAATTGTAGGTGCTTATCATTTATATAATTTCTGGCTTTTATTACGTGTGTTATAGCACTCTTAAAAAAATTAAATAAAGCAAATAAGGCAAGACATACACAATTATTGCTTAAATGCCTTCCAAAATTTAATTATTTGCCCCATCTCCTAATAATCTCTAAAACTTCATCCATCCAACAGAATGTTTCTTCTTCGAAACCTCATCTACTATTTCCTTTATCAATTCTTTTAACTCTTCAGATTGAGGAGAAAGGGGAAAACACTTAATTGCTTCATTTATGGGGATGTTTCTTCATAAAAACCTTCATTACTAAATAGGTAACCATTGTTTTCACATTTAAGACTGGGGAGCTCAGCCGAGATTCTGAATGGTGATTGGTGATATTTGCAAAAAAAAAAAATCCTACTTTAATGATCACTCTCTTATAATTAAACCACTCACCAAATTATAATCAAATAATGTGATCTAAAAAGAATCAGGTAAGAACCTCCAGAGGAATCAGCTTACAACGGCATAAAATTCAATACACTTTTTAGTTTGGTAAGAATTTGTTAAAGGAACCTAGGACTCAATATAAGCAGCCAGCATAAATCAGTCAAATCACATATCACAATTCAATTGTTGAAATCAGGCAACAGAAAAAAATTCCTCTTCAGAACATGTACATGCCGCAAGATGACAAGGGGTTTAACGCTTGTAATGCAACTAATATTATTTTTTTTAGTATAACCTTTATGCAAAAAAATTACATAAATAGCACATAATTCTAATATATTTACATATCAAAATAGTTAAATTTACTTATATAACACCTTAATCTTTAATATCAAATCAGTACCACTTTTTTTTTTTGATGTGAAAATATATCATGTCATGTATATATTTTGATATGACTGTAACATAAAAGTGTTGTATAAGTATATATCAAAGTGTAGATATTAGATGATACAAAAATATTGTCTGGTAAGTATATAAATCGACTAAGCAAAAAAATTTTGAGGATTTGCAAGAATAAACATCTAACAACTTTCTTTGAATGAAAATAAGCAAAAGTAGTCATTAACACTTCATAATGTAATAGTCATAAATATTGAATAATTTCACTAAGAAATTGGAAACAAATAATAATAAGATAATTTCTATGAAATTATATTTCTAAGATCATTTATTGATCTAAATCAAGAGCACTAAACTAACAAAATATACAAAAGAAATAGACTAGAAATATAACTATCAAAATAAAGAAAAATCAAGTCTCACCTATGCTTAAGGATACAGACACAGATACAGACACGAGACACGTCTATTATTGAAGATATAGGACATGGGCACATGTCAGACATGTCATTATAATAATTTTTTTTAAAATATATAAAAAAATAAATAAAATATTAAGACTAATACAAAAGAGAAAATAAGAAATTTAATAACACCAACTTTTAAGAGGTAAGAGCTCAACATATCTTTCATTGCTTGCTTTAGTTGATATAAGTTTTTATATTTTATTTTTTTTTAAGAAAAAAATTAATTGTATTTAAAAATAATCAAAATGTATAAAAGTAAGCCTATATTATTTTGTATCACATCAAGATTTAAGTCCTCTTAATCAATTATTCACTAAAAGAAATGAAATGATCATTTGCTTCTTTGGCACCGAATTCTTATGTATTTACATATCTAGCACCTAAATTTTGAAATTTTAATTTATGCCACCTAATTCTTTCATATCACATCTAATATACCACTATTTTAATTTCAGAATAATGATAAATAAAGTGAAATACTTTTATAGGAATAAATTATTTCCTATTATAATTCTTAACACCCCCCCTCAAGTTTTATATATATGTTAATAATTCCAAACTTGCTAAGTAGTGAAGAAAAATTGGTCATTTGGATTGTCGAATTTACTAGATTCAGGCTTGACTGAATTTTGAGTTTGTTTGTCATACGTTTCAGTGCATAAGGGAGATTCAGGCTTGGCTAAATTTATTGGATTCAGACTTGACTGAATTTTGAGTTTTTTTTGTCATATGTTTCGGCGCAGAAAAGAGATTTAGGTTTGGCTGAATTTGCTGGATTCAAGCTTGACTGAATTTTGAGTTTTGCAGGGAAAGAGACAACCTACAAGAAAACTGTCTTTTAGTTGACCGCGATTGTCTCGTTGACTGCAGAAAAAAAACATGTAAATCACACCCAGTAAATTCTATTGGCAGAGAAAGCAGCAGAAGAAAGGGTGGCTGAAAACAAAACTCCCCCTGACGCTTGGCCAGGAAAGAAAAAATACTGCAGGAGAAATTGTCGGCTGAAAACACAGCTCCCCCTGACGCTTTGGCAGGGAAGAAAAAAATACTGCAGGAGAAATAGACGCTTGTTTGATTCATGACAGCGATATCTCCGGGTGGCGGCAGCGCTGGTGCCGCCCTCACGAGTTTACTGAATTTGCTTGAAATGATCTTGATGATGACCTTGGTGTGAGGATACGAATGATCGAAGCTGAGATTGGGGGTCCGAGCGGATCTCCCCCGTGAAGTCGTCGAGTTGACGTCGAATTGGAAAATGTAGTTAGCGTCGTCGGAATCTCACTTTCCTCCACAATCGCCTCTCGATCGAGAAAAATTCTTTATTCCCCTCCCTTCCTGCACAGAGGATGAAAGAAAAGGAGGCCGACAGTTCTCACAGGAGGGTCGACGGCTAGAGCACGAAACCTTGCTCTGATACCATGTTAAAATTCAGAATAATGCGAAATAAAGTGAAATACTTCATATTTCATTGATATGAACGAGAGTATAAATAACCCTTACAAGAACTCTATAATAGGAAAAATAATAAAAAGGAAATGATATGGAAGGAAAAATTTATCATATAATATCTCTAATAATTAATTCATATTAATTATTAGAAGATATGAAATAACATAAAATAGGAAACCAAATAATTCTTAATCTAAGGAAATAAATATAAAATAGGAAAAGAAATATCTCCTTATATTAAGGAAATAATTTATTCCTCATAACTTCTTCTAGGAATAAATTATTTCCTATTACAATTCTTAACACTCTACATCACCAAGAACCCTCAACCACCTCGTGCGTTCAAAGAACCAATCCAATTTCTTAGGGATTTGAATTTTTCAATAAAAAGCTTTTAGAGGGGCTCAAAAAAATTCCCTTTTCTTTAACATTTTGTTTGAGAAGCTTTAATTAGGTGAGAATAAGAAAATTTTCAAGTTTTTTTCTTCTGTTAGTTCTTAATAAACTTTAAATCTAATCTAATCCTACATTGAATGTATCATACCATGGCCAAAATCCATCTTCTCCTAGAAAAAAAAAATGGAAGATATGTTGAGTCTTCCAAAGTCGGCCTAATCTAAGTTTCTAAAAGACCTAGTATTGGTTTAGCCATCATTTGCACTACTAAAATTCCTTGAAAAATAGCAACAAAACTCGATTATTAAACTAAAAACATCCCTACACCTCTTTCAACTTTTTTCAACCATCCTACCTAAGAAATTAAAAAAAATTAATCCACGTGTCAAATCAGCTATACTAAGATTTAGTCTTGCTATTGCTTATGATTCCAGTACTTAAAACTCTTGAATAATCTCATAAAATAAATATCAATAACTTAAAAATTCCTCCATCTCCTCCAAATGGCTTCAACCCCATCAGCCTTTCCATTAGTAAACCCTAGTTGTCCCAATTCAAGCCTACAGGGAATTAGCCGAGACGAGTTCTCATTGGTTTTGCTGACCCTACCTATAGCACCTTTCTAAACCTCCTCCAAAATAATCGCTGGGTTCCTAAGGGATATTAGAAGACAAATACCATAAGCATAAGCCTTGAAATAATCTATTTCACAGCTAAATCAACTACTGGTTGAATTTAATAGTTATGTCAAGAAAGGACAGCATTTCTATAAGTGTGCACTATCATAAGGCTATGATAGCATTTATTTCAAAATCCTATGTTCCATTTATTGGATTAAGTTCTGGTAAATCAAGTAAACTTAGTACAAATCAGCCTACAAGTTGTTCCATAAAATGTAGAGTCATTTACCTGAATAACACCAATTCCTATGTATTTACATATCGAACACCTAAACTTTATTTTGTACATTTATACCACCAAAATCTTCAAATCACATCCAAAATACCACCTTTTTAACTCTTAAAAAGTGAAATGCACCATCTCTTGCATAGGTAAGGCGGCATGTATGTAAAAATCGAAGTTTATGTGTTAGATATATAAATACATATGAATTGAGTGATATGTATGTAAATCTTCTTAAAATACATTCCACATAGTGCACCAACTATTGTGAACTAAAAAGGGGATGGAATGCAACATAAAAAAAAATAAACAAAGAAGAGTATGATAAATTTACTTCTGAAAAGATGATTCTCCAAACTTCCTCGAGGCATAAACTCATAAACTAGCAACCTTTGATCATCTTCAATGCAATATCCTATCAACTTCACTAGATTTGGATGAATCAAGTCACCCAGAAAATTAACTTCTGCCTGCGGGAAAAAAATCTAAGGTAAGAAAATAAACAGAATTTATAAATAAATAAAGTTCAAAGAAGAATTCCCTCTACCAGCCACTCTTTATGCCCTTGAAGTCCATCATGATTAAGGGTCTTGACAGCAACAGTAAGTCCTGAACCAGGTTTCATGGGCGCTGTTCCGTTCTCCTCAACCCATCCCTTGAAAACGCAACCAAAGCCTCCCTCACCAAGAAGACTTTCAGGTCTAAAGTTTCTTGTTGCGCATTTGAGCTCATTAAAAGTGAACCTGCGGAGCTGAGAGGCAACTCTCAGCTCCTGACAAGCACCAGGCGTAGATACGCAGCTTTCTTCGGTACAGTAGGTTGTAGAACCAGAGACTATGATGGTCGTTGGTTGATCTCTACTGCCATTCCTTATAGATTTGCTTTCAGCTGAACCATTAATGGAAAAAACAAAAAAATTAAAGCCAAAAGGGCCTTGTTCAAAAAAAGTATAAAAATTTTCTGGAAATGTTCACCTCAGCCTTGCAAAAGCTACTAATTGAGAAAATATTGCCATTTAGTTGGTTTAAATAAGCGATATCATCTTAGAAGACAAAATTTTTATTCAAGAGTAAAGTATCAAAATAGTCCCGTCTCTTTACATGATGTCCTCTTAGTACCGGAGCTGCATAATGACCACTATTCACATTCTTTAGAGAATGCAGAAGTTTAAGAAGCCATGGCTTGAAATTTGTGAATTTAAAAGAGTACACGGCTATGTTGAAGGTGGGGCTTCAACAGACATATGAAAAGTTCAAGCAATTCAACTATCTCTAACCTTCAATTTATCTTATCATATCGGATGTCAAAATCATCAACATCATTCCATTCATCCCAACTATTTGGGATCAATTATAACCTTGAATTAAACTACTAAATCAATCAAATTTGGTCAATAATATTGCCAAAATAAGCAGAAAATTTTAAAAATAGGAGGATAACAAATGGTTACAATGTTTGCTGTAAAAATCTGTTATTTGAATTAATTTTGCTTCAGAGTTTTCTATCTTCTTAATCTTATATACATAGGAGATCCAAGAAAAGTGTGTAGCGTGTAGAGAATGCATTTGCATGAAGACTATATAGCTGTTTGTTGCTGCGAAACATAAAAAGGGAGAGATCAAGAGGATAAGGGGCTTCTCTAAGAGGATCCAAATGGATTTATATCCCTATTGATATTAATTTACTGCCTATAATTTCTACAAAATATTAGAAAATTTCTCTATTCATTTAACGTGGAAGATTTCGGGCCTCTATTTATGGTAAAATTATTGTAGTTGAATCCACAAATACTCAAGGAAAAGATTAACCCAATTATCGTGGCAGATATAGAAACAAAATCAATGCATATGAGTTCATAATAACAAGAGACAAAGATGGCATGGCATTCATAAATGAACAGTTTCCCAGAAAATTACCATTCTTCGTGCGGAGACTGCTAACCGAGCCATCCAATTTCGACCTCGAGCAACAATTTCCCACCAAGTAAAACCTACTCCACCACCCTTCCTTTCTTCCTTCCTTCTCCTCATCCTTCAACGACTTCTTCCTTCTCCACTTCGACTTCGCCGAATTCACTAAACCATCCCCGTGCGCCGAGGTTGGCCCCAATCCCATCTCTTCAGAAGCCATACAAGTCTAGAACCTTCATCCTGCACCAAGATCCAGCGATTCCCTCCGCATAAGAAAGCACAATGAACGGTCGCTTCTGCGTTCAGAAAACGAGGGCGGCGGAGCTTGAAGAAGGGGGTTCGGGAATTCCCGGCCAGATTCTCCGGAACACTAAAGTTGAGATGACCGGAGGAAGCTACTGGACGACGTGAGAGCTCGGTGCATAGAGAGGAGGATAGAGCACTCAAAGATGGCAAGAGGGAAGATGAAGACGGCTCTCTTTCGACTGAGGAAAGACCGGTGAGAGAGAGAGGACCCGGGTAGTTCGGGCAGCAACGGGCAGCGTATGATAGTAATTCGACTGGCAGGATAAGTTATTATGCGACACTTGTGCATATTAAATTACGTTAAATAAATTGATAAATAATTATCATAATTATTTTTAGTATGACATTGGAGAAGATTAATTTTTTTTTAATGAAGAAAATTTTAAATAAAGAAAGGGATTTTAAGAAAATAAGGAGCTTTTATTTATTGAAAGGCGTGGCAGGCAAAGCTCTTACAATTTTAACCTATTTTTTTAATTTTTGGGTTAAACTCATATTATGTTTATTCGTGTAGTCACACCTAAGAAATAGAATGTACACAAAAAAATATAGAAAGAGCCTCAATATTAGGAATGAGAATGAGAGAATATTTCTCTATGTACAGTGTTTACTATTTATAGGAGTTGACTACATTATGAAAAGGCTTAGGGTCGGGCAGGACCCTGACAAATTAAGTTAAGTCGTTCATTTCTAACATTAACGCTTGAAAGGACAATGCCTTCATGAAGTATCACACCCCTTTCAACTTTTATCTCGAGTACGATCCTCGGAGCTTGAGTGTCGTCCGTGGGAAATCAAGAATAAGTGCAGGTGACTCCTTTGAACTTGTGATTTGTTAGCTGACCCGATAAGTGTGGTTTATGTTAATCATCCATATATTGGTCGTACGGCCAAAACATGAGAATGGGAAGCAATTTGATTGGAATGATTATGGGTGGGCTGATTTGAAGAGGAGGGCAAGTATAATTGAGGGAGGGAGATTATGATGTGATTTAAAGAGTGTTTGACATTGATAGGGAAAGACACATTCATTGAAAATGACATGACCAAAGATATATATTTTATTGGTAGAAGGGTTTAGGAATTTGTAACCTTTTTAAGAATTAGTGTAGCCGAGAAAAACACATTCTTCAAAGAAGGGAGCCACGAAAAGCACTGACAACCATATATTTTGAAGTGTTGGTAGCTTGGTTGTTTGTTAAATAAAATTTCATAGGATGATTTATATTCATGTTATATTAGCAATTGCTTGGCCGTAGAGTTCGCTTGGCCTCATGTTAGTCGGTCTTGGGTGCTCGCGACCTATCACTCTTATTTGGCTCTTTAGCATCAGGCGATGATGCGTTGAAGTCTACTTGCTACGAAACTTGGCTCGCCTGGAGCAATTTTTTAGCGGTCTATCTTCATTTAATCAGGTATGGCAAGTGTATTTTTTCTTATGTACATTATGGAAGTGTCATTTTGATCTGAAATCATGAAACTACATTTTGATCATTTTAACCCCAAAGTCCATCCTATGTGACGCTGGCTTTAATATTCAAGAGCGTTGCATCAAAATTCGTGTTTGGTCATATGACTTCTTATGATAACATATCAAAAATTCAATGTAATAAATTATTATTTTCTATCTATTTCCCTACGTTAAGCTTTAAGCACTTTCTAAGCAAGAAAAATCTAAGAACTGTTGTCATGAGAATGTCGGTGTCTGCTAGAATGAAGCATATATTCAAAGACATCAACATGATAATTTGACCTTTAGGCATGTAACTTTTACTTTTTATATTTATACCCCCCAAAAAATTCATATCACATCAAAAATACCATCCTTTTAATGTTTGAAAAGTGAAATATACCTTTTCATGCATATGTAAAGTGGTGTTTATGAAAAATTGAAGCTTGGGGCTTATATAAGTAAATACATAGGATTTGAGCGGTATGTATGCAAATATTCCCTTTTATTATTGAGGGTTGGCGTTTTACTTGAGCCAATTAGGACTATTACAAATTAGAACTTATTGGGTTTGATTCTACTGAAAATTCAGTCAAATTAGAACTCAGAGTGGGCAATTGCCTCCCATGAATATTGATACGCCACCAACAAATTATCATAACCCAGCACGAATCTCGATGCAATATTTTGAGCACGAACATTCAAACTTCGATTACGAGTCATCAGGAACTCCGATTTCAGCAAAATTATAGTCAAATTGATCGGCTCGATGAAACGGACATAATGATATAAAAGTTAGTCCAATCCGAGTCAAATCAGGCTCGAATCAAGTCGTTAAACCACTACTACGGGATTTTCGGAGGCATTTGAAAGGTCAAACAAATGTCGAATCTAGCGAGTTTATAGTCGAATCGAGCATCTCAAAAAGAAGAATCCAACGAGCCCAAGATTGCTCAATTCCGACATCGTTAAGGCACTTAAATGTCCATCAAACGTAATCTGATCAAGGGAAACTCTCCGGATCGTCCGATCAAAATGGTTCATATTCCTGCATTAATTGCACTCAAAACACTATAAATAAAGTCTCACGCCTCACATGAAGGGGGGAGGCTTAAGAGAGAACTTTGAGAAGATGCTCAAGTCCAAGATCATCCTCGTCATCATCGATCGTCGTCGACCACCACTGACCGTCGACAACGACCGTCGACCACCGTTGAACGCCGTCGATCACCGCTGACCTACGTCAACCACCGCTTGCTAGACGTAATCATTCAACGTTTTAACGTGGAAATCTAGTAACCATTTCCCGCATGTGGGACAAGGGACATCTGTAATCATCATCTTATAGTAGATTTTTACAATTGGGTCAGACCCCGTGATTTTTCCCTTTTTACGGGTTTTCCACGTAAAAACTTCTGGTGTTATTATAACTTGATTCATTTTCATCTGAGTGTGTGCTGAATTTTCGTTCAACGCTAAGACGATAATCCATTACTCTACCGCCGCGAATTTTCTAGCACGCATCATATATATATATATATATATATATATATATATATATATATATATATATATATATATATATATATATATATATATATATATATATATATTAATGTTGTTAATGATTTTTTTTGTTTTTATTTCACAAGATAAATTAAAAAGACAAGTACAAAAAAAAAATGAATTAATTATTTATAAATGCTTATTTTTCTTAAATTAACTTTTATAAGAGCAAATTGGATGAGAAATGACAACAGATAGCAACGATTTGGATATTAAGCAGTCTAATTGACATATGTACTGACAAATGACATGAAATATTCAAAGTAACAACTAATTCATGATAAACAAATATAAGATACTCAAGCCATTCAATTTTTATTATTTTATTGCAGAAAAAAACAAATCAATGAATTAAGAAAATGTTTTTTTTCTACTAAATAATTATGTAGTATAAATTAATATTATACATTCTAATAAATTAATAAATTAATATAATTATTACATTTTTTAAATCTATTGCTTTTTTTCGCCGCATCACTTTATATGTTGAATTGAAAGCTCTTTTTTTTTTTTATCTCCATGAAAAAATAAACAAATCTAAAAAAAGTGACTTCATTTTAATTTAATAGTTTCTCTCAACATTTTTTTATTTTTATTTTTTGAATTTATAGTAAAATTTGCTATAAAAATTGCGATTTTAGTTTCATTGTTATGTTAAATTTATCACATTATTCAATTTAAAATTAGTTAAGTGCCAAAAATATTTTCCAACTATTTATATAGAGTCATTTTAGTCTCAAAATTTATAAACAAGCCAAAGTACTCTCATACTACTTTAAAAATGTGTTTTTTATAGTCATTCATGCAGACTATTTTAGTGAGTCTGACAATTATTTTGACACTTCTATAAACTTGAAGACTAACATGATCTCATATAATAAATCTATCTCACATAAAATAGTCACACTTTTTTGGCACTTCACCCAATTTAAAATAGCACTTATAATGTCATGTTGACACTTGAAAGCCTAAGATTTGTCCACTGTAAATAAGACCCTTTTTTTAATAATACAGATATAAAGACACTTGGCATATATTAATTGACAACTGAATTCATTTAAATATTTTCTTATTTAATTTGAGAAAGTAAGAATAATATTTTCTTTTCTATGGCATTAATGAACTCTTATATATATATTGAGATGTAGCTTTCAAAATTAATATATTAAAATGTGATAGTTATAAGAAACTTAACCTCTAACTTTTCTACACATCAAATATTTCAAAAGATTTTTTTTTTCATACCCATTTCACAATTTCATTTTACAAACCCAACCCTCAAACAAAATGTATAACCACATACAGTTTCAATAACACTCCCAATTTAGAAGCATCATTTGCAAAGAAAGTTGTCCCAAAATTGCATACAATTCCTCAGAAAGAAAATCAAGACCCCTCTCCCACATTACAAATTCAAAAACCTCATTGTTCACCTCAATCCAACTACAACCTGCTATTTTAGCCACCCCTTTTTCCCTCATGAAGCACCTCACCTCTCTAACTCCATCCCATAAATGAGCTCCAGCATATATATTTGAAAGAATTACATAATTACCCGAATTTTCTGGCTCAAGTTTGAAGAGCTCCTTTGCTGCAATTCTACCAATCCCAACATTACTTTGACTCCTACAAGCATTAAAAAGAGCCCCCCAAACACCCGCATGTCGTTCAACCTTCATCGTCTTTACGAACTCGTAAGCCTTCTCAATAAGACCCATTCGACCCAACAGATCGACAAAGCTTGCAAAGTGATCAGCAGATGGCTCAATGGAATAACTCCTCATGCACTCGAAGTAATGTTGGCTCGACTCAATTAACCCACATTGGCTACAGGCCGTTAAGATTCCCATAAAAGTAACTGAGTCGGGTTGAAGTCCTCTTTGGATTACCTCTCCAAAGAGTTCCAAGGCCTTTTTGCTAAGTCCATGGTTAGCCAAACCAGTAATCATGGCATTAAATGACACTATGTCTCTCTCAGGCATTTCAACAAAGACATTGTGAGCTTCCTGTAGGCTGCCACATTTGGCATACATATTAACAAGAGAATTGTTGACATAAACATTCATTAGGAAGCAAAATTTATGGGAGAAAGCGTGTAATTGACTGCCAAGTCCCAGAGCTCCTAATTGACCACAGGAAGAAAGAATAATGGCCATGGTGACATTATTGGGTTTAATAAAACTCACCCGCATCTCATTAAAGAGTTTCATGGATTGAATCCATTCTCCTCCATGAATATAGCCGACAAGCAAAGAGTTCCAGGAATTGACTTCCTTCGCAGGCATCTGATCGAAAAGTTCCCTCGCCGGTAGCATGGTTCCGTTCATGGAGTAACCGGATATCAACGTAGTGAATGAGATCGTATCTCTTCGAGTCATCCGATCAAAAATTCGTCTTGCGGATTCAACATCGCCATCCTTGATGTGGCATGCGATCATAACATTACAAGCTGCAACATTTTTATCTTCCAAACTGTCAAAAAGGCACCTTGCTTCATCTACCAAACTGAATTTAGCATACATGTCGAGCAATGCGGTTTGAACAAAAATGGCGGAATTGAATCCAAGTTTAGTAGAATGAGCTTGAATCTGCTTGCCTTCGCTTATGGCTTTCAAAGTTGAACAGGCTTTAAGAACAGTGGAGAAAGTGAAGTTGTTTGGATGAGTTCCATGGTTAAGCATCAGACGGAAGATTTCAATGGCCTCTCTTGAAAGCTCGGATTTTTTATGGCTGTAAGAAGAAATCATGGCCGTCCAGAGGTAAACATTTGCGGAGCTCGAAATAGTATTGAAAATGCAGCGAGCATAGCCGATAAGACCCAAAGTCTGACTACAAAAGGTCAGAAGTTTTACGGCAACAAGATTGTTGGAGCCAAGGCCATGAACGAGAGTATTAGCCTGGATTTGCTTCAATGAATTCAAGGATGAACAGCTATCAATCCTGTACAGAATGTTATTTAAAATTGCTGGCATCCGTGTGAACAATAACCAATTTACATATATAACCACAGGCTAATACTTTGAATCCACAGAGAATTCTCTCAACAATTGTGATGGGAAAATTCACCAATTTATTTGGAGCTCAAAATTAAATCTGCAAAGTGAATAATAAACAAGGTTAGATGTTAGCTGATGTGAAATATGAAGGGGCATTTACATACATACCAATTCTTATGTATTTATATATCTAACGCCTAGACATTCATATTTATATGCAAACCACTCAAACTTTCAACATCACATACAAAATATAACCATCACTATCTTCTTAAAAGTGAAATACACATTTTCGTGCATGGCTTTATGACACAAAGTGGCAAGGAGTTATAAATATAAATATCATACTTTGGGCGTTAGAAATGTAAATACATAAGAATTGTAGGGTAAGTATGTAAATTTCGCAAGTATAAATGAAACACAAAAGTACCTCTAACAGTTACCATAACATGTTAATATTTGGTTTTTTCATTTTCACTTGTGAAACTAAAGAAATATGGTCAAAGAATTGGGGATGCAATACTTTCCTAAAATCTTGTATTCACCATCACATCTTTGTCACAACTATTTGGGTCGGCTTTATAATCCTCATTTTTCATTTGTTTATGATAAGTGTAGGCTGAGTCAAACATATTTTTCACAAATCATTTTGCACAACTTTAGTCTATGTAACTTTAGGCCTGACGTTTATATTTCCTAACCCCCTAACAATATTTTGAGTTAATCAACTAATGAGCACATTTTCTACTAACTAATATACATGTTCAAATCCTCTATCAAATTTCAATTACCTTATTTTATACTAACTAATATTCAATCATTTTTTCTAATTTAATCATTTATTAATTTATTCTTATTAGTTTTGACATACATACATCTTAGCATTCATTCTTATCACGCTCAACTTAGATATCAATAATGTTTTTATTAGGCAACAATCATTTTCATGTAACATCTTCAACCTAATTGCACTTTTATGAATTTTATCTTTCAATCTCTATGATATCATTTTGTCATACAAAATTCCGGCCGCGTTGCTCTAATTTAGCTATACAACCTTAACTCTAGAGGTCACACCCTCATCTATGTCTGCATTCTCTTATATAATAAATCCAAGATACTCAAATATATCTCAACTAGATATCAACTTATCTTCTAATATTATTAAATTATACTTACTTATTTCATAGAAACTATAATTGAATATTATATATTTAATATTTTTTCAATTAATTAGGTCCTTTATCTTCATAATGTTTCTATCAACATTCTAACTTTTCACTCCACTTCATTGAATACCTCACAAATTGGAAGCTGTATCATTTACAAAAAATATGCACTAATGCAACTTACTTTGGATATCCTTTATTAGCATCTTCATAACAAAGATAAATAATTGTAATTAGATACTTGTTGACCTCATCTTCGGGTGAGGTATTCACTTCTCTCCTTAGAACCTAGGGTTTAGCTTTAGACTTCCCCTGTTTGACCCTGCTAGAGGACTAGTACAGAATCCACACCATTTAGAAAGTTCGAGCCACCTCATCACTCCTTCGAGTCTCGTATGGGCGGTCCCGAATACTCGGCATTTTGCTGAGTTGGTTATAACCGACATATGAAAGTCGAATTGAGTTCCTACAATAATAGGAGCAGCCCCTAGGGAAACCTCTTGAGATTCGAACCCTCACTAACGCCGCATTTGGCGCACTCAACTCACCACACACGATTTTGACTTGAATTGACTTGCACGTCGGCGAACTCGTCCGGACGACGCCGGATGACAAAACATACCACACGGATGCGTCCGGAACATCGACTTTAGCTAAGATGGACACCCATATTGCTATAGTTCCGAGTGCGAGCAATTAACACGAAAATTTATGCACGTTTTTTTTCAATTAGCGGGGCGCAGGCCCGGGCTCAACCCAGGTTCAACTCGAAGGAGATTTGGGCTGGACTCGGGCTGATTAAACAATTTTGAATTTTAAATTTTCGAATTCAAATAAGTCATTTAATTTCACCATAATTAAATTCATTTGAAATTTATTACCAGTCAAATAAAACTCCTCTGCCCTATTGAAACTATTTAATTTCCGGCCCAACGCATGCTCAACGGCTCTCCCGCTTGCCTCACCTGCTCCTCCTCTGTTCGGCCACCGCTCCTCTTCTGTGAACAGAAACGTTCGCCTTCCTCCTCTCACTCAACTAAAGAGCTCCTTTCTTCTCGATCTCGCACGGCTGCTCGCCTCAGTGACTCGTCTCTACGAACCGAACTCCCTCTTCATCTCTCGATCTTGAGTCCCTCCTTCCTCGCTCGACCGAAGAGCTCCTTTCTTCTCGATCCCGCTCGCCTCACCAGCTCTAATAGTTTGGATGAAAACAACTTATATTCTTTAGCTCCAAATAATGTTGTACTTTTCACTTCTATTGTGCTTGCCCAAGAAAATTGCAATATAAATTGCTCTCTGAATGATTCTCTATTGATCTTGTGGATAAAAGCTCATCTCAACCTGATTTTTCTCAATCTGCACAAGCTGATAATGGTAGTTCAAACCATAAGTGATTGGGAGAACTTAATTTATGATAATACTGATGATTTGTTTGTTTTTGAGTCTGCAACTGGTTTAGAACCTAGCAATTCTGATTACAAGAACCGGAGCAGTTTTGGTACCTTTTTAGGATGGTTTCGTCACTGTTTTGGGACTCGTTTAGATTGATTTCGCTGCAGTTTTTATACCTTCTAAAGGAGGTTTGGTCACTATTTTAGGATTGTTTTGGGGTGAGCTTGCTACAGTTTTGGAGCCTTCAAAATGCACCTTGTTTGGAGATGTTTTGGGACTGATTTCAGTGCAGTTTTGGTACCTTTTTAGGAGGGGTTTGTCACTGTTTTAGGACTGTTTTGGGGTGAGCTTGCTACAGTTTTGGAGCCTTTAAAACGCACATTGTTTGGAGATGTTTTGGGACTAATTTCACTGCAATTTTAGTACCTTTTTAGGAGTGTTTTGTCACTATTTTATGACTGTTTTGAGCTGATTTTGCTACAGTCTTGGAGCCTTTAAATGCACCTTATCTTGGGTTGTGTTGGGGCCGTGAGAGCTTGCTAGTTGCTGCCCGGAGCCGTAGGAGGAAACTTGCTAGTTGTTGCCCAGAGTCGTAGCAGGTCGTAGGATCACCGTACAAGCTTGCTAGTTGTTGCCCAGAGTCGTAAGAGATCGTAGGATCGCAGTGTAGGCTTGCTAGTTGTTGTCTGAAGTCGTAGGAAGCCTTAGGATCACCGTTGGGAGTTCCTAGCTGCTGTCCGGAGTTGTAGGAAGCCTTAGGATCACTTGTTTGGAGTTCTTGGCTACTGTTACTACTTGTTCTGTTGCTTTTTATACTAAAATTCATATTTTTTTCTGCAATTTATTTAAATTCCCTGCAAATTATATTATGTTTTGTGAGCTAAACACACAATAGAGACAACAACAACAGATACGTCAGATACATTTTATTTTTTGTTATTTTATCACTGTAATTTACACTTGTATTAATATATCAGGTAGACCTGGTTGCGATTTCATTTAAAAAAATAATTTTCAAAAAATTAAACAACATTTTCAAAAAAAAAAAAAAAACATAACACGTCCTTTTGAATTTACGGGAGTCCCTCGGATGAGGCAACTCACGGTTGCTAACGAGAACTCCCCAGTTTAAATGAGTTTAACAACTCGTTTAAACTAAGTATATTAAAAAGAAAATAATGGTACCGGAATGAGGGAACCGTGATATCCTAACCGGTGTCGCTTTAATCAACTTTAACCCCTCCTCATAATACTTGAATGACAACAAAACCAAGATCTTGAAACACACCTGGTAAAACCTTTTAAACTTTAGACTTTAAGATTGCTACTTCAACGAGGAGCTTGGAGTCAGCTTTGTGGGCAACATGGCAAGAAGTTTAGATTGAGCAACAAAATGATATTCTTCAACAATCTCTCTCTTTGGTCTAAATAACAACACATAGGACTTCAAGATAGCTCGCTCAGCGCGACGTAAGTCCTCACACCCTTTTTAGATCTCTACACTACTATGTTGTGCATGGTAAATCCTAGCTCGCCTTAGTTTATGAGGTTGTCGTGTGACATGACGTAAACCCTCTTATCTCTGCGGGTTATTTGCATAATCGGATATTATGCAAATGTAATTCCCAAATAATAAAAATGGCAGGATTAAACAACTAAATAATATCGTCTTCAAAACTTAGCCACACATTAGGATAGTTTGGGAAGTTACTGAGGTTTCTCCTCAGGATCTGTAACATCCCCTACATTTTCCTTATTTTGGACTATTTAAAATAATTGTTCCTATTTGAATCACTTTCACTTGCTTTTCCACGTCCTACCGTGAAAACCTGAACCTTAAAATCTTGAAGGCTAGTCTCTCAAATCATTATCGAGAGTTTTCTCAAGTGACCCAACCATTTATGATGTAATTAACTAAATAAATTTGTTTCTATATGGAACTTTAAACCCAGGTAAAATAAACTCTATTTAATTTTTGTATTAGATAAGAGAACTTATTGGTTCCACATAAAAGGTTCATAGACCAAATAGATGTCGCAAATCTCTTAGTTTGCAGAATAGAGTTTATTGTTGGGATATACACTCATCTTTCAAAAATATGTAGTATTCATGGTATCGGGCACGATTATGCAAACTATTGGACGAATGAGATCTATTTGGTCTCATTTTTCCAAAATTAAAACACGCTACTTTCAAAACCTAAAATAAATACCTCTTATATTAAATTAAATTTCCAAAAAATATTTTCTATTTTCAAAATCAAAAGAAAAGTTGACCGATAATATTCTAATGTAATTTGAAACTCCTATGGCACTCCATACTCATTCCTAATATGTGCTAATGTTCCATCCTTCATATCTTTAAAAACATTAACATAAATTTGACCACATTTTTGCCTTAGTTAACTACAAATTAATTCTTGTAGTATTCAAATATATGCTTGTTCAAAATAAAAAAAAGGAAGATTTACATACATCCCACTCAATTTTTATGTATTTACATATCTAATACCTAAATTTCAACTTTTACATACATAACCACCTTACCTAAACAATAAAAGGTGTATTGCACTTCTTAAAAGTTAAAAATGGTGGTATCTTTGATGTGATAGGAAAGATTTGAGTGGTATAAATTTAAAAAAAAGTGCTTAGGTATTAGATATGTAAATGCATAAGAGTTGATCGTTAAGTATG
Source organism: Phalaenopsis aphrodite (assembly GCA_003013225.1). Taxonomy (NCBI): domain Eukaryota; kingdom Viridiplantae; phylum Streptophyta; class Magnoliopsida; order Asparagales; family Orchidaceae; genus Phalaenopsis; species Phalaenopsis aphrodite. The sequence goes on along the minus strand of NEWO01000087.1, from coordinate 1,156,795 downwards.
TAAATTCCCACCCAAAAAAAGCACATGAAGATCATATCTTCGCTTCTTACACTTCCACACCAACTATATTAATAAAAATTAATTTTCAAAGTAGATCTTACATATAAGAAACCAAATTAAGTGTTCCCCTCCTACCTGGCCAACAATCTCAAGTATGGCTCAGCCTGTTTTCCACTGAACAAATTTGGATGCAACACTATTGATCGAAATATTAATATTCTTCACACTACTAATATAAGCCTATACCATAAGAAACCAACGTTTAAAAGTAATTAGAAAAAAAAAAACAAAAAACAGAAAATTGTAGCAAGAATTAACCTTTCTTCTGCTTCAATCTAATGATTAAATCAAAATCCAAATTTTTGACACAAAGCGTAGAAGCAAAGCTAAAAGGAAATTTGTCTTTAACCTATTGCAGTGCCAATTGTACAAAGCCATGGAATCCTCTGCAGCCATTTCTCCCCAAACACACTCTTATTCCCACCATTTCGAGACTCACGCGACAACTTATTTTATTTCGCGAGAAAACCTCGATCAAATAGTTCAAGAAAGGGAGAGTGAGGATAGTTCGTCATTTACCAGTTCGCGAAGCCTCGCCGCCTTCCAATCTTCAGTGCTTGGGGAGAAAAGTCGCAGGGATTTAAGCTGCCTGGCTGGAGCAGGTACCTCGTTGTTTTGAAGTAGAAGATCTAATGTGCTATTTTGGCCCTTTAGGGCTGAAAATGGCTCTTTTTATTAACAAGATTTACATAGTATACCACTCGTTCTCAGATATTTACATATCTAATAGCTAAAATTTAACTTTTATATATATGCCAACCCTAACCCTATGTGATATGAAAATTTTGGGAGGTGTAAATGTTTAAAGCAGTTTAGGTGTGATGTGTGCCAAAATAATATCAACGGTTGAGTAATAATTTAATCATTTTGGATGAAAATCAAACACATACATGTGTAATTAGATTAAAAGGTAGAAATATCATAATTTTTTTATGTGAAAAATCCTAGAAAGAGAAAACCTACGGGCCCAATTGAACTAATTCACTATATAATGATAATGACAGGGGGCCAATTAGGGGTGTAAGTGAGTCAAGTCGACGCTTGAGCTCGTTCAAATTCGACTTATTAAGTAGCTCATGAGCTAAGCTTGATGAGCTAATAAGTCAAGCTCATGCTAGCCCCGACTCAACTCATTAGCTCGAGAGTCGACCAGTATAAAAATAATATTAATGTAAAATATGCCAAAATATATTAAATTTGAATAATTTGTTTTTACATTAAGCCGAACCAAGAAAAAGTACAAGTCATTCTTTAAATGCCTCCGCCAAGAAACTTGAAAGGAATGTAGGTCCACACGAAACTTATGGCAGGTCTTTGTCGAATCATATCCAAATATGGAGACCATTGTTTCCCATTCTTCAAGAGCATTAGAAGTGCTAGTCAATTTGTATGGACCAATGAATGTGAACAAGTTTTCACATGGCTCCAAGAATTGCTAGCATCTCTGCCTCTACTTATTCGTTAGGGAAGAGAACTAATGACAATTCTCTATTTACTATGTCAGTAAAATAAGAAGTGATATGCTTAGAGTTAGCGGTCTTGTTTTGATATCTAAGTTCAGGTTTTAATCTTGACATTTTCCCTTCGAGGGATGTATTCGACATTGAAGTAGTGCTCCGGCATTCGCTCGTTTGAAGTGGTGATCGTCTTCACAAATCCAAATGATGCTTCGGAACCAGTTGAAATATTTATATTCTCGTCCACCCTCCATGTTGTTGTCAACCACTTCTCAACCCTACAACATACCCCACCAATCTCCCTGCACTCCTAAAGGTCGTCGCCGCCCCCTGCTCTTTCAGCAGGCTGTCGTGACCCTTCAGCCACTAGCAGGTTGTCAGGTCCTGCTCTTCCAACAGACTGCCACAGCCTTTAGTCACCAGCAGACCGTTGCTCTTCCAGCAGGCCGCAACAACCACGACAGCAAACAACATGCCAACTAACTCTCCCTACAGTTTCCCTGCAGGCCAAAACCACCGCTGCCCTTGATAGCGTCACTCCAAAACAGACCAACGAACTCTCCCTGCAGCTTCCTTGAAGGCCACAACTACCCCTACCCTTCAAGCTTTCTACAACAAAAGTTCGACGCCCCTACCCTCGTTGATTTGTTGCCCATCCCTTCCACAAAAGCGATACACCTCTCTGGCCTTCACCACAGCCGTTTGCCTTTCACCACTGCCCAGACTCCCTTCTCATCAAGCTTGTTGTGTCTTCTTTTGTTGAGTCTTTATTTGTAATTCCTTTTTTATTCTTTTATTTTGTATGTTGTGTTTCTTTCTTTTTAGCCTTCATTGTAATCTTATATGTAAATCATCAAAAAAAAAAAAAAAAGAGGAGAAAATATTCAGATTTTTACTTAATTTAATAATCATATAAAATAAAATTGGGAATTCAACTACAATTATTAGATTAAAATATTTTCAGATAATTAATTTAATTTTTCTTGGGCAAATTTAAATGACATAATTATCATGATTTATGTAAGAGAAATTTAACATAAAAAAATAACAGTGGGAGTTACTTGGATTGGTCTGTATACACATCACCTAAAACTTCATAAATCACAAACAAACAACCCAAACGTCAAATATTTCAAAATAACCACCCTAAACTCAGGCTTCCTCATATCAGCCACCCAAGCAGAGCACCCTGCTCCGTCTCACTCCCTTTAGAATGGTAGCCATGGGTGCAGGTAGCTATGTTTGATGCTGATTAAGGAGTTCATATTGTTTCTAAATTTCAACTTCATCAATTGCAGCATCAGAGTGAGATAACAATTCAATTACCTGCTTCAGGAAGACTTCTTCTTGCTTCTCTTTACGAGCAGCAACCTCTTGCCTTTCCTTTCTCAAGAACGGTAATACGAAAGATAACCACATCAGTTGTCAACCACCATGTATTTAGTTAGTGTTATCCTCCTCATCTTCACAACTCAAAAAAAGAGTCTGCAACATGAAGAGTCAGTTCTATTAGGTGTGAAAAGTCGAGTTAGGCTTGAGCCACTCTAGACTTGAGCTTCATTAACTTTATCGAGTTTGAGCTCGAGCTCGAGCTCAAGTATATGAGTTCGAGCCTGCTTGCTTATTATAAAAGAGAAAAAATAATATTAATTTAAGCTAGATTTGTAATAAGAACTCAATTAGAATGAACAATTAGAACATAAATAATAAGAAGTAACATAATATATAATTATATAGGATTCACAAACTGAAATAAATCATCATAAATAACAAATAAATCAGTTACTACATTTATTAAGAGGAGGTTACTCCTTTTATTCAAAGTTCATCAGTTACAACATTTATTCAAAACTTATTTTATTTATTTTTTGTTATTTCTTCATTTCCCCGCTTCAATTTCTTCCCCGCCTGAGCTCTGCAAGGTCGTGCGATCGTCGGAAAGGTGTTTTAGCTTTCGCCGGGAGGAAGAAGAATCGTTTAGGGTAGGAACTTTGATCGCCGACCGCCGATCACCGTCGCCTTCGAATCAGGTAAGATTAGTTGTAAGTTCTTGTGATTATTGTTTCTTAATCTTTGAATTGTTTGCTTGGATTCAGAATGGCGGTGTTTGAAAGTAGGATTTAAGCACAGATTAACTTGAATCCCACCGAATCATAACAAAAATGAAATTCAAATTCAGTTCTCGCCCTTTTTGAACTTAATAGCAGGTTATGAGCCTGTCTGGCAACGGATTTAGAGCTGGATTTAACCTAAATCTTGCCAGACGATCATTTTTGGAAAAAATAAAGCTCCAGATTTGATAAATATGTATTTCACGGATTTCTTCTTTAAATCCCGTGAATCGGTGGATTTAGTAAATCCGGGACGGATGTTTCGCTTGAAAAAGGAAGACGTGAAGTTACCTTCCTCAATGGTTCGGGTAGGAGAGGAGCGGGGGGAGGACAAAAATGGGAGTTTCGGGTCTCTGTAAGCCGCGATCTTCCCGTTGAGTTCTCAGCTAGCTCCAATGGCAATTGTATCGCGAGACAGAGAAGGCGAGGGTTTTATTAATTTAATATAGTTTAAGTTAATTTTTATTTAATTGATTAATTAAAATATTATCAGATTAGTTATAATCAAATAAATTTATATTTATCATTAATTAATATAATATAAATATTCATTTTTTATTCATCCAATAAATTTATAAGTAATTATTGATCAATATAATTAATATTTAATTAGTTTTTTAAAGAATATTAAACTTCTATTTAATAAATAATTTTATAAAATTTGTATTAATAATTAATCAAAATTTATATTAATAATTAATTAGTTTAGCAAATATATAATTATTTACTACAATAATGTAAAATAAAATATTAATTGAATTTAAAAAGTAAGTTGATTTTATATATTTTGAAATATTTTAAGAAATTAAATTTAATGATTTATAAAGCTTTATAATAATTTATTGTTAAAATCTAACAATCATAACAGATTTTTAAGTTCTGCTAAACAGTTTCAGGAGTTTTAACAAGATGTACTAAATACATTGTGAAAACGGTTTTTAAGATTTAACTCCTCCAGGATTGGATTAAATAAATCTTAGTGGGTTTGTAGTTTTGATTCTTCGAAGAGTGAGTTTTGATTCTCCACCTAAACCCTCGCTCATCTCCCTTCCCGTCTCGGTTTCGCTCAATGCCATCGCCTTCGTGAACGAACCTTCGCGATACAGTCGCCATTAGAGGTAGCAGGGAAGGCAACGACGGGATCGCGGCTTACAGAGACCACCGAAACTCTCCCATATTTCTCATCCTTCCGCTCCTCTCCTACCAGAATCCATTGAGGAAGGCAAGCCTGTTCGCGCCATTCTTTCTCTTCTCTCGTAAATCCCGTATCCTCTCCCTTTGTCAGTTTCGTCTGCTTCTCTCTCTCCCTCTTTCTCTCTCAGGCGGTTTCCTCTGGTTTTGCTCAGGAGGTATTATCCGTTGTAGCCTTCCCTCGTCAGAACGATACAGAGCTACAGTTTTGTTTTCACCCAATTTGGAACATTTCTGCAGGTAATACAAATACATTAAAAAAATATTAAGGAACATAGTATTATTTAGCCTTCGCTCATCAGAAGGATACAGAGCTACAATTTATGTCTTAGCCATTGACGTAATGCAAATTTATATATATATATACACACACATACATATACATATATATATATATATATGATTACTTAATATAAACTAAAACTAAGTTGATTTGAATTATTACGGACAAATCAATTTCCTTCAATTTAAAAAATTAGAAAACCTTATTTTAATTTAATTATTAAATGTCATATTTTAAAATATCAAATTTTCAGATAGATTTTATTTACAAAAAAAAAAACATGACATTAATGTTCAAATTTTATAAATTATAATTTTTTTTATTATTATAAATTTTATCTTATTATATTAATTAATTCAATTTTTTTAATTCATAATGTCAATTTCAAATATAGATGAAAAATGTTGAAAGATTTTTTTAATAAGAATTTACTTATGTTCCCGCTTTAGTGTTCATCATAACTAAACAGGACCTTAAGTTTTATAGTTTTATACATGTAAAAAATAAAGTATTTTCCTCATTTTGCTCCTAAGATATTTGAAATGTGTCCTTTATTCATATACATTCTCAAAATTGGTAAAACTTGATTCTCAAGTATTTAAATGCCTTCATTAGCTATTTTCTCACATAAAATGGCACAGATGCTGCAATCTCTGATATTTTTTATGTTATATGAACGACTTGGGTGGTATAAATGTAAAAAAACAAAGTTTAGATGTTAGATATGTAAATACATAGGATTCGAGTGTTATGTATGTAAATGTCCTTAATAATTGTTTACAGACTTTGTGGGCTTTTCTAAATTCATTGTCTCGTACATGTGCGCAGTGATATTAGGCAAAATCTCAATGGATGATGTTGTATCACCAAAACCTTCAAGGTTTTGTTCTCAGTTGAATGCACTTACGAGGAAGAACATCACCTTCCAGGTCTCATTTTCAATCTTCCCTCCTTCACTTCTCACTCTTTCTCCTTCTAATGGAATTCCTCTTCTTATATATATCCCTTATCCATATAAATCCAGAAAAGAAACATCAGAACAAATCTGGGTCTGATTATCATCCCACTCTTACTGTGTTTGATGCTGTTTGGCTTTCAAAAACTAGCCTCATTAATTATAATTGATCCTGAGATACATTGTGATTGTGGGGATTGCATGGATGATCCAAACCAAGAATCTTGTGAAGATAAATGTACCAGTGCTATTGATATGTTGCAAGGCAATTCAGTATATTGCCCAGAAGCACACCCAGCACAGCTGCCAGTTTTGTTTCAGATACCAATGCCTCAATTTCGTGCAACAAAGAGTAGAAGCTCTTCTTCTTCTTCTTCTTCAATTTACAACTCTGGACTTCCACCTCATTCTTGTCTGAAAAATAAATCTTGCCCTGTCACTATATTAATCACCGGGCAAAACCGTAGTTTGGCGCAGAGTAAGCTTCTGGCTCACCATGAGATAGTAAAGTTATGATTGTAATTCAATTTGCAAATTCTGATTTACGAGAGAAAATGACAGGCATAGGAAGAAATCTTTTTGGAAGCAAAAAATTGGAGAAGCCTTCAGATTATGTGAGCCCTCAGGTCGTCGCATCTGAATTTATGTTGGTAAGCCAGTTGAATTTCATTTCGCTTGTTTTTTATGACAATTTTACCAAAAAAAAATTGTAATCTTTGCTTTTAAAATCTCGTCTTTTCAGGGAACATCAGAAATGCTTCCAACCACATTTTACTTCGAACCAGCTTTCATGATGGGCAGTCCACCTCTCTACATTGTTCATCCCAATTGCAGCTCAAACATAGAATTTCCTGTTTCAATCAAGATGGCTGGTCTTTCTCTTACTCAAGGTTTTTGCCTCTCTCTCTCTCTCTCTCTCTCTCTCGTTCTCTCTCTTGTATTGATGAAATTGTTTGCAGAGGTGAGATGTGTGAATGGACTTGCTCTCTGGCGTGAAAATTCTTCAGTGATAAACAAAGAGTTATCTATGGGCTACCAAAAGGGGAACGTCGATGAGAGAATTGATGAAATACTTGCAGGTTCATTTCTCATTTTTCATGCTGATTTTATCAAGAAAATGTTTGGCTTTTAATGTTGTTACTTTCATTAACATGAGCTTTCATGGAGCAGCTTATGATTTCTCCAACACTGACAGCAACACTTTCAATGTCACCATATGGCATAACGAAACTTATAGGAACAATGACCTTCTCCTTCGGATTTTTCGTGCTTCAAACGCAGTATGTTATGATTACCAGCACAAATAACTTATTTTTTAAAGTGAATAATATATATACAATGGAGTCATAAAAGCATGAATAAAAATATAATTCAGATAAATAAAGTAATTCATTATCATTAACTAAAAATTAAAGCATTTGATATCTTTTTATGTTTCTTCTGGCGAAGCATATCCTTAATCAATCAGCGAATGTAACGAGTTTTTATCTCTTATCTTTACTTTAATCTTGTATTGTTTCTTTTTCTTTTTGGGGCATTTACATACATACCATCCAATTATTATATTTTTAAATATCTAACACCAAATATTTGCTTTTTAAGTTTAGACCACCCAAATCTTTCATTTCACATAAAAAATATCACTATTTTAACTTTTAAAAAGTTAAATCTAATGTTTCATGCATAAGTATAGATCTGTAAATACATGAGAATTTAGTGATATGTATCTAAATTTTCCTTCATTATTTTGGGTAATCTCTCAAATTTTGGCTTTCCCACATAAATCCTAATTGATTTTACCTCTATAACATAGTCTCCTCTCTTCTCTATTAGGCCAAGGTCTCTACAATGAATCATAACTTCCATAAACATCGCAGAAATTATCCTCCATCACTGACAAGTCTCCGCTAATATTAAACTTTAATTATATTTAGCCTCTAAAGTTTCATTACTTCTCTAATATTCAATAATTCATATTGTCAATATCATCACAAGAAAGCGATATTGCCTTCCAAAACCACCAATGCAATCCCTATGTGTTTGTTTCCTTGAGATTTTATATCAAATAGGGCTCCAGCTTGAGCTACAACCACTTTGGTTTTGTTTCCTCAAGATTTTCTTAACTAAGATACCTCATTAGCAGAACAAAATTAATTTTTTGAAAGAACTTATTCATCTATCTTTAATTTGGAGTCTTTATTTATCATTGCCGACATTATTCGAACACCTTCTTATGGCCTCCACAAATTGACGTTAATCAAAAGGCCTCGCATCTTGGTTCTTCTAAAGAAAAATCTATGAAAAGTAAAACTTTTTTTATCTCAAATTTCATGATCATTAATCTGTTTGCTCCTCCAATCACAACTTGTTGTAACAAGAATGCCAAAATCAATATGGAAGCATTGCTAAGAGCAAAGTACAATGGGTCACAATGTAAACACAAGAGCTGGTCGAAAATTTCCTTGGCATAACTTTAGTCCTACTTTGGTTTTTCACCCTTTAGCATTGCCCATATTTGACTATACATGATAAGATTATAACTATCTTCATCATATCATAAGCTTTATGTGAAGGCTCATCAAAGACAAATAAATTTCATATTTACAATATATTTATTTACACATACTCTATTTTTTTTTTATTATTCTAACACTGTCATTACGAGGTCTCAAGCCCTAAATGTCAAAAGTGTAGGGTTGCGTTAGGTAGTCGACGACTAGCGTAAAATTTGTCAAAAAATCATGACATAAATCATTTTGATAATTGTGTAAATGCTAGGGCGTCCCCTGAAAACGACGCACAATATGACCTAAATACAGTGATGCACAAGATGCGGGTAAATAAGTTAGTCCATAAAACAAATATTAAGATTGAATCTCGGAATATAGGTACTCTCACAGGTAGATTAATGGAATTAGTTGATATTATGATTCATAGAAAGATAAATATACCTTATGTATTCAAGAAACTTTCATATTCAGGTAAGAAGAGTTTAGGTTTTAAACTTTAGGTTAAGGAGATTGATAGTTTAGGCTTAGGTTTTAAACTTTCATATTCAGGTAAGAAGAGTTTAGGTTTTAAACTTATGTATTCATATTAAAGGCTAAGGAGATTGATAGTTTAGGTTTTAAATTTTCATATTCAGGTAAGAGTCACACTAGAAATGATGTATGTGTGATTATGGATAAAAGTTTGAAAGATAATGCTATAAAAATTATATAATTTGAGATAAAATTTTAGCCATTAATATTGTTGTCGATACTAAGATTTTAAATATTATAAGTGTTTATGCTCCTCAAGTTTTTTTAGATATAGGTTCTAGAGAAAAAATTTTGGAATGATCTAGAAGAATTAATTCAAATGATAGCTCTTAAAGAAACAATGTTTATTGGAGGAGATTTAAATGGACATATCGGTAGAGTGGTAAAAATTTTTAGAAATATTCATGGTGGCTACGATTTTGGACGGATTAATGAAGAAGATACATTTTGGATGGATTAATTAAAAAATTCCGTTTTTAGTGATCTTTATGATAGATTATATACCAAAAAGGGTAAAAAATATTTGTACGAACTAGCCAAACATAGAGAAAAGAAAAGTAAGGATTTAACTCAAGTAAAGTGTATTAAAGATGAAAATTAAAAAGTGTTTTTCTTAGAAAAAGATATTAAACATAAGTGAGTGAGCAATTTTGTTAAACTTTTTAATGAATTTTCTGAAAATACAACCGACTTTAGCGAACTTAATATCATTAATAAAAATAATAAAATATTTATTTTTACTGTTGCATTAGTAAAAAAGAAGTTGAAGAGGCTTTAAAGAAAATCAAAGGTGGAAAGTCTGTAGAAACTGATGATATCCTAATTGAAGTGTGGAGATATTTAGGAGACCTGAGAATTTCTTGGCTCACTAAAATCATTAATATTATTTTAAAAACTAAAAAAATGTTTGAGGAGTGGAGGAAGATTATTTTGATTCCCATTTTTAAGAATAAATGGGATGCACAAGAATGTGCAAATTATAGAAGAATTAAGTTGATGTGTCATTTTTTTGAAATTATGGGAGAGGGTAATTGAACATAGATTAAGACATATTACAAAGATTTCTCATAATCAGTTTGGATTTATGTTGGGTAAGTCTACCATGGAAGTTATACATTTATTGAGAGGTTTGATGGAGATTTGCAGAGAGAATAAGGAGGATCTACATATGATTTTTGTTGACTTAGAAAAAGCTCACGATAAGGTTCCAAGAGATATCCTTTGGAGAGTTCTAGAGAAGAAAGGTGTTGATATGACTTATATTCAAGGCAATAAATATATGTATCCTAGAGTTGTCACTTGTGTTCGGACCGAAGGAGGATTGACCAAATATTTTTATATTTCAGTTGGATTACAACAGAGATTGAGTTTAAGCCCATATATTTTTGCTTTAGTTATGGATGTTCTTACTAGAAATTAACAAGAGGATGTACCTTGGTGGATGCTTTTCGCTAATGATATCCTTCTTATGGATAAGTCCAGAGAAAGAGCTCAGAAAAACCTTGAATTATAGAGGTCTACTTTAGAGTATAAAGGCCTTCGTTTGAGTAGAACTAAAACTGAAAACATTAAATGTAATTTTCGTAACAGTAACTCTAGTGACAGAGTTGTAATCATGGGTGATTAAATTATTAAAAGGTGTGGACACTTTAGATATCTCGGGTCTATTGTTCAAAGTGATGGTAACATAGACGGGGAAGTTATTAGTAGAATTCAAGTTGGTTAGTTGAAGTAGAGGAATGTTTCTTATTGTGTGATGGAAAAGTACCCTTTAGACTGAAAGGAAAATTTTAGAAGATGGTGGTGAGACCTTCAATGCTCTATGATGCAGAATGTTGGCCTTTAAAAGAAAAGCATAAAATTAAGTTAAGTGTTGTCGAGATGAGAATGCTTAGGTGGATGGTGGCTTTATGCTTAGAGACAAAATACGAAATGAATATATCTATGATAGGGTTAGTGTAGCTCCATTGGCAAACAAACTTAGAAAGAGTTGTATTAGATGATTTGGTCACATTAACATTGGTCGTCTAATGATCTGGTTAGGAGAATGTTTTAGATTCAACTTATGTTAAGAAAGGCAGAGGTAGACCTAGAAAGACTTGGGCTTATTGTATAAAAAATGATCTTAATTTATTAGAACTAAATGAAAATATGACACTCAATAGGACGCAATGGAGAAAAAGGATTGAGGTAGCTGACCCCACTTAGTGGGTCAAAGGCTTGTTGTGTTGTGTTCTAACCTTTATTCTAAATATAGTTCAGACCTATTTGAATATTCAAATAGCTGACTGAATCTAGATTTTTTGATAGAAAATTATAAGTGTTAACAATCTCGCTAAGTTATCCCAAATTAAACATATAACCTTTTTAATCCTTCCAATAAATATTAACTCATACTACATAACTTTTTATCTACATCATGCTTACGTTTTAGTTTATAGAAGAGGTTTAGTTCTGAAATTGAAATGTAGAAAGGACCCTTCTAGCACACTGTCAACTAAACCCATATTTTTATTTATTAATATGAATAACCTGCTTGAAGTTATAGATTTTTTGCTTACATAGCAGTAATTATCCTGGATATTTTTAGTAACATGTACACAAACTCTATGGAAACATTGAATAATATGCACTTATTATATTAACAGGCCGCAAATGCATATCTTCAATTTTTCAAGGGGGCTAATGTAAAGATGCTGCTTGAATTCGTCAAAGAAATGCCTAAAGGTGCAACAAAACCGGACAAAGTAAATGTTTCTGCTCTTAGTCCCTTGTTTTTCACATGGGTCATTGAGCTGCTTTTTCCGGTAAGCCTAAAAATCAAGTAGTAAAATTATCATTTTAAGATGTATCCCAACTAAAAGCTTACGCTGACTTTAAAATTGTAGCATATTTCTATTTCCTCAGAAAATTTCTTCTCATATTTCGAATGCAGTATCTTCTGGCTCTCACTATATGGTAGAATTCTTTTAGATGATTTTTTAACAAAATTTATTTGCATGTTTATCTCGTATTAAGTTATTAGTACTTATTTTCGGATATTTATTGCTAAACTCTTTTTTATTCATGCAACCTCTGCCCAGGTTTTAAAATGAATATAAAATGAAATAACAAAGTTATTATTTGCTTGTGAAACATCCAAATCACTGAGAATGACAATTGGCAATTTATCCATGTTTAAAACTGAAATGTGTTTGCAAAGAGGTTTCTTGTCTCGGAGTTTTATTTTTTAAAATATGATCACATTATTTTTATCCAAACCAATTTGATTAATCTGATTTGTACAGGTAATGTTGACTTATCTAGTTTATGAAAAGCAAAAGAATATGCGAATGATGATGAAAATGCATGGCCTTGGTGATCTTCCCTACTGGATAATTTCCTATGGATATTTTTTGTTCTTGTCAGCCTCTTACATGTTATGTTTCAGCTTATTTGGTTCCATTATTGGTATGTTATATGGATGGCCTCAACGATACTAGCATCCTTATTCTTTTCCTAATTGCTCTCATTTGTTATCTTTTTAAACTGAAAATACTTTTTACAGGGATAAAATTATTCACCTTAAACAAGTTCAGTCTCCAGTTTGTATTCTACTTTGTAAGCATAAATTTGCAGATTTCTCTTACAATTTTCACCTCAGCACTGTTCTTGGAGGTGAAGACTGCTGCAGGTATTTCAAAAAAGAAAATTTCATAACTTTGTTGAACCATGTTTCAAAAGTGTGATTTTGACGTGGTGTATCAACTTGCAGTGGTTGGATACTTGTACGTATTTGTTTCAGGCCTTCTTGGATCATCCCTTTTGGAGCGCTTTATTGAAGACGCCTCCTATCCAAGTAAGCTGCACTATTGTTCTTAACGGTTATCTAAGCATTATTTTTTATGGAAATCATTACGTAGAATGAAGCTAAACTCTTAAAGATCGAGACACCATTGGAACAAAAGCGCATGCCATTAGGCCAAAGCCAACAATATCTTGATGGATAAGAGTTCAATTGTTACAAATGGTATGAGAGCTTTATATCTATCTGAAGATTAGAATATTTGTCTGGTGGATGATTAAGGTTTAAGAAAACAAACGAGGGTGTTAATTACTTAGGTGGGTGAAATTCTGAAACCCTACAAGTAGAATGAAACTGAACTCTTAAACATTGATGTGTATTTGGTGTAACAGTTTGAATTTTATCAGAAACTCCAAAGTAAAGCATGTTTGTGCTGGAGCACTCTTGGGATGAGTGGCCTCTAGAAAGTTATACCAATGAAATAAAACTGTGAAGCCATTAAACTGAAGCAAACAATATTTTGATGGATAAAAGTTCATGCTGTTACAATCCTTTGTTGTTAATGCATGCAAATTGACATTTTTTTGCAGGAGAACTACTTGTACTAATGGAGATTTTCCCTGCTTTTTCCATATACCGTGGTCTTTATGAACTCGCACAATATTCCCTTCGTGTGGAATCACTTGAAGCACCTCGTGTAGGTTGGAAGGACGTTAATAAGGACAGGCAAGGGATGAGAGCTGTTTTGATCATCATGGTTGTAGAATGGGCAGCACTTCTGCTGCTTGGATATTACTTGGATCAAGTTGTTTCAAATGGCAAAGGAGTTAGAAAACATCCACTTTGGTTTTTAACAAAGTTTCAGAGAAAGACAAATAGAAATAAGCAAAGGCAAGGATATGACATTCTCATTAATATGGATAAACCAGATGTTGCTCAAGAGGTAAGCTCCACTTCTAACTAACTTGGAAGTCAACAAATAAATAAATAAGAACTAATCTCAGCTTCAGATTTTTCTAAAATCTAACTAATGATTGCGGATTTTTAGAGTCATTCATCTCTCATTTTATGCGGTTAGATGATGACTTTTTTTTTTTTTTGGAAGCACAAATGAATTGGGTTAATTTGCAACTTTTTTTAATATATAGAGCATCAACTCTAGGCTTTAAAGCAATTTCTTCCATAGTTCAGATCAGATCCCAATTCCATGCACTTGCTCCCTCATATGCATTCTCAATAATCCAAATGTAAATGAAGGATGTACATAAATACCACTTAATTTCTATGTATTCAAATGCCTAGCACCTGAACTTAACTTTTTACAAATATGCCACCTTACCTACGCTTTAAAAAGCCTATTTTATTTTTTAAAGTTAAAATCGTGATATTGTTTCTGTGACGTGAAAGATTTGGGTGTTACAAATGCAAAATGTAAAGTTGAGGTGTTGGTTGTGTAAATACATACGAATTGGGTGTTATGTATGTAAATGCCACAATGTAAATTGACATACATCTTGCATATTATTTAGCTTTAGATTTTAAAATTATTCAGCCTCTTACTTGGACTAAATTTTAATTTTCTGCAGAGAGAAATAGTTGAAAAGCTGATGCAAGAACCCTGTAAAATCCAGGCCGTTCTATGCGACGACTTAAGAAAGGTGTACCCAGGAAGTGATGGAAATCCAGATAAGCATGCAGTTCGGGGCCTTTCACTTTCTATTTCTCAAAGGGAATGCTTCGGCATGCTTGGACCTAATGGAGCAGGCAAAACTTCTTTCATAAACATGGTTAGTTGGTCTACTATTTATTGAATGGTTTAACACTACAGACCCCCCTAATTTTGAAGCTGTCTACACTAAGTAGAATTTACAAAATATCAAGTGCATGGCCAATATAGTTAAGCTTTTACTTTCTGAATTCTATTTACTCACTTCTAAATATTGTTCTGGGGCATTTATAAATATACTACCCAATTCTTATGTATTTACACATCTAACACCTAAAGAGAAAAATGGCCAAATTAGTCCTCTAACTTTTAGATGGGGTTTTAATTCCAAAGTTTATAAAAGTGCTGAAGTAATCCCAAACTGTTTTAATGGGGGCTAAAATAGTCCTCACTCGGATTATTTCAACCCATATTAAAAGAGGCTCGGGACTAAATTGACACTTTTATAAAATATGGGACTAAAATGACCCCTTGTAAAAAGTCAAGGGACCATTTTAACACTTTTCTCAAAATTTAAACTTTGATTTTACATTTATACCATCTAAATCTATCATAGCACATAAAAAAGATTACTGTTTTAATTTTTCAAAAGTGAGGTACATGTTTTTATGCATAAGTAAGATGGCATATATTAAAAAATTCAAGTTTGGGTGCTAGATATGTAAAAATTGAGTGGACTACATGTAAATCTTCAAATTTTTTTTTTCAACTATTGTCAGGTGACTGGGCTCACAACTCCCACTTCAGGCACAATATTAGTTCAAGGACTAGATATCAGCAGAGATATGGACAAAGTGTATTCTTTAATGGGTGTATGCCCGCAACATGAGTAAGTGATAATTTACTCGTTTGTAATAAGAAATCAACTAATTTAATGTTATCTTTTGTGTTAGGAGTACTATTTTCAAAGTTGAAGTAATTATATCTTCAGCAATACTAATTTTAAGGAATTATTTTCTACTGAAATACAGCAGCCAGGGTTGACACCGCTTGATCCTGGCTAAATTCAATATCTGAAAGATTCTGGCTTTTTTTTTAATGTTCTTTCACATGTTTTGATTACAGTTTGACTTGGGATTGTTTAACCGGTAGAGAACACCTCCTTTTTTATGGTAGATTGAAGAACCTTAGAGGAGATTCGCTGTTGAAGGTAAATTATCTTTATGGTCACAGCTGATTCTATAATATTTGAAATTGTTGTGCCCCCCAAATACCATATACTACATTATATTGAAACTACATAATAGTCTCAAGAACAAAAGAAGAAAACTAAACGTGAGAAGTGTCAAAATAGTACCCTGCAATATGTGCTGAAATAATCCCCATAGAGGACTATTTTAGCCCCAATTTAAAGATTTTAGTGACTAATTCGGCACTTTTATAAACTCTGAAACAAAAATGGCTCCATGTAAACAATCAACGGACTATTTTGGCACTTTACTAAAATAGAAACAATTAAATTAACCATAAATGGATAACCAAAACTTGTGGAAGTTATTGTCTCATACGTTGCTGACAAGCACATAAATATACTTCTTTCAATTCATCTCCTATTAAAATTAATATGCATGAAAGATACAAGGTATGTACATCAAAATATGTATCAATCCTAAACAACATGCATATCACAACTTATGATAATAATATGCATGTGTTAATGAATCATCTAGTCTAAGTAACCATAATAACTATGCCACACAACTTAGTCATATAATAACAGTGTCAAAATAGTACTTTGCCTATTTAAATGGTTCATTTTTGTCCTGGAGTATGCAAAAGTGTCAAATTAGTTCACATGCTCTTTAAATATGGGCTTGAAATAGCTTCACAGAGGATTACCTTGGCCCCCATTAAAAAAGTCCAAGGACTAAATTAACACTATTATAAACTCTGTGACTAAGATGGCACCTCCGAAACACTTTTGTCGATAATTATAATATTGCTCCAACTAATAGAATCCAATCAATCAATGACATATTTACATCCCCAAAAAGCCAGGATTCCTGGGATGATTAAAAGGGTATATTTATTCAAACTAAAACCATCAATTTATTGCGTATTTTGCTGCGCAGAAAAAAGAATTTATGTTGGAATAATTAACTTACACGTTAGTCTTATCTTTCATAAATTGCAGGCAGTTGAGGAATCATTACAGGCAGTCAATCTATTAGACAAAGGTGTGGCTGACAAGCGAGTTGAACAATATAGTGGTGGCATGAAGAGAAGGCTCAGCGTAGCCATATCACTCATTGGCAATCCTAAAGTATGAAAAGTAAAATATATATAAAATCAACTATGATAGTTCTTTGATTTTATTACCACTATATCTTAGGGATAGCAGAAACTTGATCCTACTTTTAATTTCCAGGTTGTATATATGGATGAGCCCAGCACTGGATTAGATCCAGCATCGAGAAAAAGACTATGGAGTGTTGTGCAGCATGCAAAAAAAGATAGAGCAGTTATTCTCACAAGTATGAGTTTTGTTTCTTTTCTAACTTGCTATCAGCACAAAATTTAATTTAAATTTCTAATTTTCACTTATCATTGATATTATATATCAAGTATAAGTTGTAAGATAAGAAATGAAGCGAATAAATTGCCTGATGAAGCTTTATTTTGGCATGATAACAGCCCACTCCATGGAAGAAGCTGAGGCTCTTTGTGATCGTGTTGGAATCTTTGTGGATGGGTATCTTCAATGTCTTGGAAGCCCAGTTGAGGTATTTATATAAACAACCTTAAAAAAAAAAAAAATTGTACAACTAACTGTAATTGATTTAACCAAATCTGAAAGTTCCAAGGTGGACCAATTTCAAGATGAATTTTCGAGCCATGCTTTTGAGTAGAAGGTGCTTATAAAAAAACTAACTAGAGGGAAGGGGTCTACATGATTTATACATAATTCTAGGTTCTTGAGAAAGAGAAATGAATGCTATTTGTTAAACCAATTAAAACTAAAACTACTTTTTTTTCAGTCTTCGGCTAACTTAACCATAGTTTACAGACATAACCAACAACTACTCTCTTGTCTTATCATCTGCTACCTTCAGAAATTTAATCACTACGCTTAATTTATACAGTTAAAAGCCAGATATGGAGGTTATTTTGTGCTGACAGTGACCACCCCATCCAATGAAGAAGAAGATGTGGAGAAATTAGTGCAACAAATATCCTCAGCAGCAACAAGAGTATATCATTTATCTGGAACACAGAAGTTTCAGCTACCTAAGAAAGGGCTAAGCCTGTCTGACATATTTAGACAAATTGAAGCTGCAAAAAGAAGGCTGAACATACAAGCTTGGGGCTTGTCAGATGCAGCACTGGAGGATGTTTTCATCAAAGTTGCAAGTAGTGCTAATTCCTTATATCATCATAATCTTAATAAGAAATGTGACTAACCATATATATTTGCTTGTGGTAAAACAAAGGGAAATTTACATACGTAGCACACAATTCTTATGTAGTTACATATCTCACACCTAAACTTACGTATTTATATACATTGCACTTTGGTGCTTTAAAACAATTCTTATAAAGTTGAATTTCACTTTTTAAAAATGATAATAGTGCTATTTTTTATATGATATTAAAGGTTTGAGTGCTATGTATGTAATATGAAAGTTTAGATGGTTGAGATATGTAAATACATAACAGTTGTGTGATGTGTATGTAAATGTCCCTAAAATAAAAGGCTTCCTTGAGTTGTTATAATTGATCTTTAGCTTTTCTAACATTTTTTAAGCCATGAGTATGGTCCTAGTTGTTGAAATATAGAAAGAAAAAAAAAAGTCATTGATTTCATTACTATATTATTCATTTTCATTCATAATCAACTAGTTGTATCAAACAATAAGTTCATAAAGCATTTTTCCTATTTTTGATCAACTACTGTAATGGGCTTCTTTAACTAGCTTCATCAAATCAATTTTGTTTTCTTATAATAAGCCATCTATTAAAATTCCGAATTTCATTGTTCAGTTCAGTCATTCATAGTTGAATTTAATATATATATATAATTCTATTAAAATATTCAAACTCCAAAGAAAGTGATCACTTGGTATTGGTAAGTTTACAGTACAATTGTTCAAGAATTTGCTCAAATGATGAATGAATATTTTATAAGTTAAAATTCATTTTTTAATCTGTTTGTGACAGAAATTTGCACACTTTTAATTATTTTAAATTGGACAAGAGCTTATATTTTCAAATGCTAACTGTACAATTGTTTATTTTGTTTCATTGTTATAAAAAATATTTTTAAGAAAATACTAGTAAATCTATTCTAGAATGAATGTTTACAAATTACATAAAGATCACCCAAAATATTGATATTTATAAATTAAGCACCAAGCAATTTTTTCAAACTAACAAATTGATGTATTTACACATCACTATAAAACTACTAAGAATTTTATAAAAATGAAAAATATGAGTTTGGGTTTTAGCATAAATTTTGATATTTTAATGAGAATTTGAAAAAAAAAATGAAAGAGGGTGGTTTTGTGAATAGTCAGTTTTGGTTGGTGTGTATATAATTTACCCTGAATATTATAATACTCAAAAG
This sequence comes from Phalaenopsis aphrodite, assembly GCA_003013225.1. NCBI lineage: Eukaryota > Viridiplantae > Streptophyta > Magnoliopsida > Asparagales > Orchidaceae > Phalaenopsis > Phalaenopsis aphrodite. The sequence continues at coordinate 1,137,620 of NEWO01000087.1, read as the reverse complement.
AAATGTTAGAAAATCTGAATTGAAAATTGGTGATTAAATTTAAAGATCGCTACAACCATCTCAAGTAGACCCCTAAACTGAATTTAAACATTATAAACATTGACAAAACCAGAACTCAAAAGTATTATATGCTCGTTATTCTAAAACAATCAAAATTAATTCCATCAAAATGCCTAGAAACTGCTAATCATAATGCACTAAATAAAACAAACCGTAATTAGTACTCTCTTAAATCTAACCAAAGCAAAATCCATCCTACTAACAAGCTCCTCTCTCTGCCTTCCTAAAAATTGGTCTACAGGCACAAAACCAAAGCACACCTGGCCAAAACAAACTACAAAAATTGGTATCAATCACTAAAAACCTCAAAAACCCTAATAAATTGACGATAAGAAAATCATATGATAACAAATCAAAGACATTACTTCAATCATTCAAGCCCAATTGAACCAAGCTGGCCCACTCCATCGGGTCCACTCGAATGAGCTAATCGAAGAACTTCCATGGCTTCTCCAACCTTCTTCCTTAGAGCATCCGGCGATTCTATAAGATGAAGAACCTCTGTTTGATCCATCTCCAGTAGCATACCTGTCACCTTCCCCGCATTATCTTGCTCAATTTGTTCGACGAGAGGGTATAATTGCTCTCCCAACATCTGAAACAATATTTCATGAATAATATTGGTTAATTTGAGGGAGATGCTATGATCAAATTTTTAATACACAACTCAATTCCTATGTATTTACATATCAAACACATAAACTTTGCTTTTTTACATTTATATCACCCAAGTATTTCATATAACGTAAACAGTACTAGAGAATTTCTCTATATATATATATATATATATATATATATATATATATATATATATTTATTTATTTATAACAATGTCGTTATAAATCTATACATAAAAAGGTGTATTTTGCTTTTTAAATAGTTAATATAGTGGTGTTTTTGAAGTGATATTAAAGACTTGAGTGAAATGCATGTAAATATCAAAGTTAGCAGTTAGATAAGCAAATATATAAGAATTATGTAAATGCCCCAAAATACTATTATTTTAACTTTTAACAAGTGAAATGTAGCTTTTCATGCATAAGCAGGGCACATATGTTCAAATAGAAAGTTTAGATGTTAGATATATAAATAAATAAGAATTGAGTGGTGTATGTTAATCTTCCAATTTAAACTTGAAGCAGACTCACCACTCGCTGTTGCTCAGGAGGCGCAGAAGCTAAAGCAGATGCGAGTGTCGATATTGGAACGGGGCTTCGAACTACGTCAACGGGCGAAGTGTGGATGTTCTTTGCTTCAAATAACAAAGGCATCATTGGACCCATAAGACCAGAAGGCATCAATGGGTCAACACCAGTTCGAGGGCTTTGCATGTATCTGAAGCCTTGGTTGGCATTCCTATGGTTGAACTGTGTTTGATGGAATATCCACAAAAAAAAAGAGTACAGTATTAATGTAAATACAAAAAGAATATTTATTTGGGAGATTAGAAAGTAAAGAAGGTCATAAATTTTGAAATATTATATCATTACAAGAGTTATAAAACCATCAGCTAGAAGTAAAAAAAACATTTACAAACACAAGTTGTGCAACAATTCAAGCATTTAGTCTCTTAACTCATAAAATATTTTAGAAATCATAATTCTCATTACCCTTAGTTATCTGTCTTATCATATTTTTCCTTTTCTTAAACCCTAATCATCTTTTGCGCTCTATTTTGAAACCCAATTTACTTTCTCCACTATCAAAAATATCCACACAAAAGGTACTATTCCCACCATCTCATAAATATAATAATTTCTTATTATGCCATTATTTTTAAAGTATCTGTATCTTAGCATCCCCATCTGTGCCACTCAATTGGTGAATGATTTATAGCATTGCCAATTTAATTAAGGATTTAATAAAAGATAAAATTGTCAAAATGATCCTCGACTATTTGTAAGGAGACATTTTAGTCCATGAGTCTATAAAAATGTAAATTTAGTCCCCGTACTCTTTTAGGATGATCCTTTTGACTATTAGTAGGAGGTTTTTTTTAGTCCTGGAGTCCTAGAGTCCCAAATGTGCCATCTATATCGTAATTTCCAAGAGTCCTAAATGAGCCATCTATATCCTTTTTTTTTTTACACAAAAGATTTGAGTTATTGTTTAAAGCTCAGAGTTTAATATTTAAAAAACATCAGATCGCACCTATTGTTCGAAGTATGACAAGCAGGATGGGCTCCTCTAAAAGGATCAAACTCTCATGTCGGAGAAACTCGGACATAAGAGGCTTCTCTACAGTTTTAAGTTTCTATGGTTCCTTCATAAATAAAAGGAAAAATAAAAGGATCAAACTCTCATGCAGCGGATTACAATCATAAAACCACAAGCAGGCCATTGAATTTCCGGCACACAAAATAAATAATCAACATGGGTCATCATCATATGATCATATGCGTTACCTAAAAAATAGGGGAATTTACATATATAACACCCAATTCTTTGGTATTTACATATGTAACATCTAAATTTTACTTTTTACATTTATACACCCAACATCTTTCATATCACATCAATTATATCACTATTTTTAACATTTAGAAAGTGAAATGCGCTTTTTTCATGTATAATTAAGCTGGCATGCAAGTAAAATTGAACTTTAGATGTTAGATATGTAAATACATAATAATTGAATGTTAAGTATCCAAATCTTAAAAAAAAAAAGGAAATGATTGCTTATTCAAAGAGAATTGTCCGAAGAGAACATTTTACCTGCTGCTGCATTTGCTGCGGCATTCCGCCTCTCCTAAAACCCATCCTCTGCCCAGGTTGTCCGTGCCGTTGAAGATTGTAAGGCATCATGAAATTTGCGGCAACACCCGGTCGCATTCCAGGAATAATTTGCTGCTGAAATCCGAAGTTGGTAGGCTGTGGTGTCATGAGTCCAGGACCTCCTTGACCAAAGTAAAGTTGCTGTGGAAGAAGCCTCGGAGGACCGGGGGGATAGCCAGGCAAAGCAGGCATTGGAGGATTCATTGCTCCTGGAGCATTAAGCTGAGCAAAATGAGCCTGCAAAAGAAAATTGAAGGAGAAAAAAAAAACTTCAAAAAAATGAAAGCCAGGTGGAACTTTATAACAAAATAAATGATAACCGTCAAAATGGTAAAATAGTCCCCTATGAGAACTATTTTAGTTTATAATTAAAAGAGTCCAAGAACTAATTTGACACTTTTATAGATTTTGAAACTTCAAAATAAATCAACTACTATGAAAGATTTTATTCAGAAAAAAAAAATTCCAATGCTAAGTAGCTCCATTTATAGGTACAAATGGAGAAATATGCATGTTTGGAACCACTAATAGGCTTTTGTTTTATCCTACTCAGCTCATGCTGAAAATAAAAAAAGAAAAACTATAAACATGTCCAAACGTCTACTGAATTATATAACACATCCTAAGATAAGATTTAATTTTTTTTCAAAAAGATGAGTGTGAAATTGTTTAACGATGAATTTTGTGTGCTATTTCATAGATATCGATAAAAATCTTGGTTGTTAACAAAACTAACACCATATACCTCTATTTTTAAATGCACTCCCACATGTTGAAGTTCACAACAAAACTCCAACCAAAATTTTTGCTTTTGTCAAATTCCCAAGTGTTTGATCATCACATACGCACATATATGAGTTTACAAGTTAATTCATTAGAAGGGAGGAAATTTTGTAAAAAGAGAAGATTCAAATTGTACGTGTTTAAATCTCTCTAATAAATTTAAGAACATACCCTAACGAATTAATAAATAAAAACAATTATCAAAAGGAATTCTATAATAGCTAAAATAAATTAAAATACTCATAAATTAAAGACAAACTTGAACTTTAATTATGTTGTATCGTATAACTTGTAGATTCAAATGTAAAACAAAATAAATAATAAATCTATAATTGATACCTAGTGAAAACACAAAAAAATACATATTTTCATTAAAATTAAAATAAGATTACATCATGACTCAACTGAAATAACAACACAAAAAATAACACAAACAAACACTCCTAATTGTATCCAAATAGGAGGTGGAGGTTGGCTAGAGGGGTGGGGATGATTGGAGGGGTGACGACTGGCATGTACCTTTAACGTGCTAATTTTCTAACTACCTTTACTACTTAATTTTTTTGATATTACACTTTAATGGAAAATATTTTTATGTTTTTTATTGCAAATATAATAGGTAAAGCAAATGGAGCAAACTTGAGCGAAAATAGAGCAAAACAGAGCGAATGGAGTATTGCAGCTTGGAGCTGAAAAGGCGCCTAGGCACCACTCCATAGCGCCACGACATCTGATCTTGACGCTTAGGCGCCGAACCCCGTAGAAGCAACAGAGAAGGTGGCGCCATAGACGCCAGATGCTCTGCCCAGCCGACAGAGGGATGGACGCCTAGGCGCCAGAACTGTCCAAGGCAGTTGTGCAGTAGTTTTTCACATGATTTTGAGGCTTTTTGAGGGAAGATTCATTGCAAAGGAAAAAAAGAAGGCTTTTGGGGAGTTAAAGGAAGAAAAGAGAGTGCAAAGAGTTGAAGGAAAAAGTGAGAGTTTTCCTTTGTTTTTCCTGTTTTTACTTTGAGTGTTATAAGAGGTGCAAGGATTTGTTGTGAGATTACTAGGAGAGAACTTTGTGGTGGATCTTTTCTTCATTTCTCAGGAAAGAAGATAAGTTTTTGTATTTCCATTGTCTTGTATTGAAGTATTTTATAATATTTGACTTTGACTTCATATAAGATGATTTGCTTTGTGATTTTTTCGATGAAATATGAGTAGTTTTTTACGTGTTTCCTTCCTTTTGTAATAAATTAGCAGCATGTGTAGAGAGTAATTTAATTAGAATCTGGTTACTTCAATGAATGTGATGGTATTTTATCTGAACTTCATTTACATTGCAATATAGGCAGTTGTAGTGTTAAAATTCGTTGTGAACCCATAAGATCTAGGAGGGTTATGGCTTCAAACAACTAGTGATTACCACACTAGTCTTAAGGGTGAAGAAAAATAGTCCTGGGGTTAATGCAAATAGATAGGGAGATGATTTTAGCGGGGATAACTAAGAGGTTTCTAGGCTGACAGACAAAAACAAATCCCATGTTAACCTGGTTTCTTTATGCACTTGGAGAAGGATAAAGAAAGGGGATGCTCCTATTTGTCACAGATTTTAATTAGGGATTATAGTTTAGTTGCACCTACACTAGCTTCATTACAAAGGGAGGAACATCTAATTAGCTTGAACTTCCTACTTAAGTTAGCTTAGTGTAATTATTTTTAACCTTATGCTTAAATTAGTCTAGTATACTTAGCTAAATAGTTAACTTAGAAGTTTAATAGTAGTTTAGTAAAATTTATAGCTCGCTAAAAATCAAATCTATTTCCAAGCTAAGATCTCTTAGATTCAGCTAGAGCCTATTTTAAGTCCATCAACTTTACAAACTTCCCTATGGGTTCGATATTCGGGATGAAAAAAAAAGTACTATATTACTTGAACGATACGCGCATTTGCGTTTATACCTGGTGTGTAGTGATTAGGAGTGGAAAATTAAGAGATTAGATTTATAAAATATATTTTTAAAATTTATAATATTTAAACCCTAAATCACTAGATATACCTTAGAGTAACCAGTGGTCAACAACAGCCATACGATATGGGTAGTAGCGAAGGAAAGGTATGGAACTGAAGGGACAGTAAGTGGGAAGGGTTGTGAGTGGTCGGCAGCGATCGTGTGGTGGTTAAGAGAAGCTTAAAGTGGTCGGCAGCTAAGGGGAGTGAAAGAGAAGGGTTAGGGAGGATAAAATGGGAAGATACGATCACTACCTCGGAGGAAATATAGTCGGAGCACCACCGCCACGAAGGATACAACTGGAGCACCACCACATCCTTGGAAACAGTTCACAAGGGGGAAGAGACTCCACAAAGGAGATGTGAAGCTAAACTCAAACACAACCCTAATCTGATTCTCGCATATCCAAAAACAACAATTTATAGACTCCTAAAGAATTCTACACTAAGGAAGAAAGTGGGGGCAAAGAAGGATCCAAAAAACACTCTCAAGAACGGTAGCCTCGTGAAGCTTCCCTGGAGGCGATTCATCTTCACGAATCGCGACATTTCGCGATCCCCATCTCCTGCCCTCGCAGGGGTCTTCCCTCTCGCGAACCCTCGTGAGAGATTGCGATTTCCATGTCTCGCTTCTGCAATGCTAGGCGGGTCGACCCTGCCTTCGAAGCACCCAAGCCAAGTGTTGTTTTTAGCACCCGTAACATGGCACTGCTCAGCGCCCCGAACCACACACTCTTCAGCGCTCCGCACTGGGAATTGTTTTATCACCCGTAATTGAGTGCGATTAGTGCTCTCCTGGGGTTGGGGAGGCTTCAACTTCATAGTGAAAGCTTTCGTTTCGTAGTCAGCCACCCCTGAATCCCACTAACAACTACACTGTCTCCCGAGGTATCTAAGGGTCTTCCCTAACTTACGAATAAATGTCCATATTGATCTGTCCTTTGGGGCGGTGTACCATGCCTATGCTGTTGAATCTTCCCAAAGTAACATATGATCGGTTCAATCGAGCGTGTAGTGATACTAATTGAACCCTTCCTGCACTGTGGTGATGTTTTCGATAGTGTCGTCCTGATATACCCATGGTCATATTTATCTCATGTCAGGGGCGGATGACTCGGTCCTCTCATCTGGTGTCATCATTAAAATTGGTTTCAATGATGATGTTCTGTTGAAAAGGGATCCTTTAACCTCAGACTTTGTCGAAGGAGGGTGATGTGTTTCACATCCTTGCTGAAAGAATATGTATTTTTATATCCATCGTGCTGAGTAATTTGGTTAAATTTTTACGATCATCCCAATAAAATATGACAGGTATCCATAGGGACTACCTCACACACACCTGGTCTTGTAGTTGGTCTCCTATCGAAAATTTTACCAAACTTCTTCAGTTGATGCTGACATAATGCTCCTTCTGCAACCAAGTCAATGAATATGATTGAGAATGTCTCTGAGTTGCGAGTTCTAATTTCTTTACCATCTATATTGATGTCACATTTTTGCTGCTTCTGCCGTCGATAATGAGACTGCATAAATTTTCGTTTACTGTGCAGCGGTATAGAATATGTTGTGACGAAACTATTGTGAATCCCTCGTCTCTTCGGTTTGTAGAATTCTTTGAATTATGAGTGCCTCTCCTTTATCTGAGGGAAGCTAAGACTGCTCATCATGTTCCTCAACTTTCTCTTAGTCGCTAATTTCTTCTATGACGCCTTGATATGTGAGTGTCACTACCCTGCTCGTGGGCATCTAGAAGAAATGTGGTCGTAGTCGTGGCATCAGTAGCACTTCCATCTGACACCGTGCCAGAGGAGTTACCTTTCTCTTGTTTCTTCCCGCTTTGATCCGTAGTGTCATTCCCATGTCCGAGCTTGCTTGTGTCTCTTGAGAGATCTCTATCGGTCGTGGTAATTGTAGATGACAGCTTGACTGGAGGTTGCTGATTGAAAGATAATTGTTGCCGACTCTATTTTTGTTCTCTTTCCTTTGTTCTCTTTCCACCTTCAAGGCTAGCGTTTGGACATTGCCTAACATCCAGTATAGCTGCAACTGTACCAAATTGTTGATGACGAGTTTCAAACCCCCAAAATATATGGTTATCGTACATTCCTCTGACTCTGTCAGCTCACATTTCATCTGCAAGTAGGCAAATTGAACAGTGAACTCTTCAACTGAAAGATCCCTCTAGTGCAAGTTTTGGAGTTATAGAAACATATCCCGACGATTATAGGGTGGGAGATACTTTTTTATATTACTTTTTTCATCTTCTCCCACCTAGTGAAATTTTCACTGTCTTCCCTCTTCCTCTACCTCTGCAAATTTTTCCACCACAATGAAGCGCTCTTCTTCAGCTTAATAGCGGCTAGCTTGAACCGTTTATCTTCTGGTACATCTTTATATTCGAAAATTCATTCAACAGATTGCAGTCAGTCGATAAACTCATCGGTATCCATACCTCCTTTAAATTCTGGAAGGTCCATCTTGATGCCAAAGTACAACTACCTCCATAAAGAGCCTCTTTCTCTTGATCTCCTTTGATATTGAATACCAAAACAACAAAGCCGAAATTCTTTGTCGTTGTGACCTTCTCTAAGGCATGGCTTAAGATCCTCGTTTCCGTCTTCCCCGCGACCCTCTCGACCGCGGTCGAAGGTAATCTATTCCTAGCTCCCGTCATCTAGCTCGGCTAATCTTCGTTGCAGATGACAAATTTCACATTGGATCTCTTCCGTATCAAAGCAGGGCATATCTTTTCGCGGTGGCATGACTAGAGTTGGGAATTGAAAGAAAAAATTTGATAGAGGTGAATTGGGCAGGGGCAGATGCTGGGGAACCCTAGGGTAAGACTAGGGTTGAACTGGCTCTGATATCAAATGATAACGTAACTACTATAAAACAATAGTGGAAATACTGAAAAACAAACTTTCACTACCATTAAAATAAGATTACATCATGACTTGAATGAAAATAACAACACAAAACATGAAACAATATAAAAAACACTCTTAAATGTATCATTAATAGGTGGTGAAGGTCGGCTAGAGGGATGGGGATGATTGGAGAGGTGACGCTAGCCATAAGAGGCGGGTTGTAGCGAAGGGAGGGTGTGGAATTGAAGGAACAACAAGTGGGAAGGGTTGTGAGTGGTCGACAGCGATCAAGTAGTGGTTAGGAGAAGCTTGAAGCGGTCGACAGCTAAGGGGAGTGAAAGAGATAGGTTGGGGATAATAAAAACGGAAGATATGATAACTGCCTCGGAGAAGACACAACCGGAGTACCACCACCTCCTCAAACACAGCCACAAAAGAAAAAGAGACTACATAGAAAATCTGAAACTAAACTCAAACACAACACTAATCTGATCTGCACAAAGCAAAGAGAGTGGGAGGCCAAAAAGAATCCAGAAAACACTCCCATGCGATGCCCCTTCATGGATCACGACATTCCTCGATCCCCATTTCCCGCCCTCGCAAGGGTCTTCCCTCTCGCGAACCTCGCGAGAGATCGCGATTTCCCTGTCCCGCTTCTGCGATGCTAAGCGGGTCGGCCCTCCGGAGCCGGGCGTTGTTTTTAGCGCCCGCACTCGGGCTCCATTAGCGCTCGTGTCAACAACATTAAAAATAATAACTAGATGTTCTGCAACTTTAAGCAACTTTCCATCTAGAAACTCTCTACTATTCAAACAACCATTTTACATAAACATCTCACAGAATAGAACAAAGTATATATATCAAAGCATCTCAACTAGAATATAATTTGTAAATTTCTCCATAATCAATGTAAAATATGAGATCTTAATTTGATCCTTGTTATGACACTATTATGATTGAATATTTTTAATCACTCGAAAACTAAAATTACTATCTGATCTCTTTTCATCATAGTTGCCTTTAACAACTTAATATGCCTTCACATTCGTCTCTCCTTCATAACCATAAAAGGAATCTCATGCTACTCTATTATATATTTTTTCCTAAATTAATAAAAATTATATGACAACTATTGAAAATGAAGAATTGAAATAAGCACAAAAAATAGGAAAAAAATGACCTCAAACATTGATCAATGTTTGCTCAAAATAGGTATACAAAGTATCACATATCAAACAAGTTTATGTTTTCATTTAAAATGAAACTTTTGAAAATAACAAAAAAACATTAAAGCCATATATTTGTGGTTGATTGATTCACTTGAGATCCATTCGACGTTCAACCAAAATGATATTAAATTCAACAGTTAAACATTTAACAAATATCATGCATAAACAAATAAATAAATAAAAAAATCAATCATTTACCTTAAAATGTATAAAACTTAACAAATTACAGTTAATGCACAAACATAAATAAAAAAGCAAAGGTGTCGACAATGGATTCTGTAGAAATACATTTTAGATATAATTTGTAAAACCACAAATGAAGCTTACTATAGATTCAAAAAGGGCTTCTGCTCTAGACGTTATGAGATGATGGGATAAGAAGTGAAAGGGACCATGAGTTTCAAGAAGTTAACATACTCTAGCTCGGTAAAGGGTTCGAGCATTCAAAAACCGAAAGCTAGAATTCATCGATTTCACAATAAGCAGTGGGAAAACTCATAATTCATGAAGGGAGCCCACTATCAAGGAATAGAGACTAACATTTCATGTGAAGGGCCTCTAAGAGAGATGATAGAGTGGGATATCAAGAGGTTGCTATTGTGTGAGATAGAGACACTAGAAAGATTGAGTTTGAACCTTAGGAGCTATGGATTTCACTTTTGTAGGCTTTTATAGCTGAGTTCTTCGATCTCAGACGCCAGGTAAAATATAATTAATTGAGATTACTAAAAAATAAAAAATGGTTGAAAATAACTCTTTTTCCGGTCTCCTAAATTTTGCACTTGACTATTTTCAAAGAGAGTTTTGTTGATATTTATGGATCAAATTTTTAGAATGCAAATTAGATTTATAGATAAGACGCTAAGTAGAGATTTCGTCCTCATATTGCAAAAATGTTAAAAACCGTTTGAAGGTTTCTTACAAGCCCTTATAATTAATTACTTCTCGACAAGGAGATAGAAATTTCAATTAATGCTAATTATCAGACGTTAATTAATTACAATATAGTAAGAAAATTTGTTTTTATCTTAAAAAACTATATATGACGAGAATACTAATCCACCCAATGAACATTCCCCTACAGAATCGAGAAAGCAGCTAACAAGTTTTTTTGTTTATATGGTGGTCCTGAGTCTTGCGCCCCATCATTCCAGCGCATGAATGGGGCTTTTCTCCTGCATAAGAAATTTGTGAACATAGAATTTCCCCATCACGCCAAGAAAGATACACATGAGTGCTTATCTTTTGGCAATTTGGCGAGTCTGCTTTTGCATTATTCCTTTGCAAGCAAAGTCAACAATTAAACAAACGAATTTCCTGCACTTCCTTTTTAGGAATAGACATACTTTCTGATTATTACTTTGCTTTTTCATTTTGGAGAGAGAAAAGGGGAGAGGATGTTTGAGAGAGACAGAGAAGGGAGAGTTTAGAGAAAAAAACAGTGTTAGAGAGAAAATGGGAGAGATAGTGAGGGGTGGAAATGGGGAGACAATAAAGTGAGGAAAAGAGGGTAAACTAGGAGTAGTGGATTTTCTTGTGTGAACTCTCTGTCCGGAGAGAGTAAGAGGTAAAGGTGGGTGTTTTGGAGAACAGGTCGGAGCAAAAGATTGTGAGATGATGGGGGAACAAAAAGTTGAGCTTGGTTAAAAATCATCAACAGATCAAGATGCTATCTAGCAGCACTGTGCCAAAAGCGAAGGGGAGAGAGTCATGTGAGGTGTTCATGCAAGCTCAACAAGGGCTGAGAGAGGGTCTTTGAGGTAGGAGAAAAAGAGGAGGCAATTGGGAGTTAGATTTGGGAGAAGAGAGGGAGAGAGCAGACGGTGATGAAAGAGAGTTGGTTTTGCAGAAAGAGGAAGAAGAAAGAGAGGGCTAGTTTACTGGTGGTCCATGGAATTGGGTTGACGAATAGAGCAGAGAACTACATTGCCTTAATAGAGAGTAAACACACAATCAAAAATTTTGTATGCAGAAATAAATTATAAACGAAACTCTTCTGCAATCCTGAAGATGGAGTAAAATGCAAATTTGGTGAGTAAAAGATATACATGGTACATATAAAAATCCACAAACAAAAACGAATAACTCAAATATCACCCAAGAACCTATTACAGTTAAAGTCTACCTGAAGTCTGGCCCTTCTTTCTTCTTTACGCTGAGCTATAGCAACGTATAATGGCTTCCTCCCAATCATTTTACCATTCATCTCATTTACCTGAAAGACATCCACATTTTTGCCAAAATAAAAACTAATAAGCAGCATAGTAACCTAAATCCGAAGAAGGCAACAACAAATTAACTTACAGCATGGTTAGCTTCCTCAGTAGAGCCAAACTGCACAAAACCGGCACCCTTGCTTTGCCCAATTGGATTAAGCATAACCTATAAAAAATAAAGTGTTACAAGAAGACAAAAAAAAAAATGACAAAAACATTAAAAAGGGGGGGCATTTACATACATAGCACACAATTCTTAATGTATTTACCTATCTCACACTTAAACTTTCATACTTACATACATAGCATTCAAATCTTTAATATCACATAAAAAATAGAAGAATTGCCACTTTTTAAAAGTGAAATCCACTTTTTCTTGCATACGTTTAAAGCACCAAAGTGCTATGTATGTAAGTATTGAAGTTTAGGCATGACATATGAAAATGCATAAGAATAGTGTGCTACTAATGTAAATTTCCCTAAAAAAATTGGATGAAAAAACCATCAAAATCATTACTTTGCAGGAGATAATTTTGCCAAACGGAGCAAAAAGCTCTTGAAGTATTTTGTCATTCACCGTGTCATCAAGGTTCTTGAGATACAAATTAGCCCCCTTAAGCTTCTCCAATCTTCCATTCCTCTCCTGTTCAAATTTAGCTCTCAGCTCAGCCTCTCTATCAGCCTTTTTCTGAGCCCTCCCAACATACAATACCTTATCATTTATCCTTTTTCCATTAAGTTTTTCAACTGCAGCAGCAGCAGCGCCCGGTTGCCTAAAATTTACAAAACCAAACCCCCTTGAAATTCCATGGCAATCTCTCATAATTATAACACTGTCAGTATCACCAAATTCACTAAATTCCTTTCTCAAGTCCTCTTCATTAAATGTCTCAGGTAAATTCTTTACATAAACATTCGTATATTTAGGAGATCCATTCGCTCTATCTCTCTCTTGTCGACGCATAAAGAGGCCAACATAGACTTTTCGTTCATTTACAAGCATACCGTTAAGCTGTCCAATAGCTTTTTGAGCTGAATCCTCATTCTCAAACTGTACAAATCCATATCCTTTTGACTGGCCATTGCTGTCTGCTGCTACCTTACACGAAAGAACAGGTCCAAAGGACATGAAGATATCAAGCAAAGACTTGTTATCAATGGTTGTGTCAAGATTCTTTATAAATATGTTCGCGTATCCGCTTTTACGAATGCTAGGATCACGTTGCGAGAACATAATTCTAATAGTTTTCCCACTTAATCGAGTAAAATTCAAAACTTCCATGGCACGGCTAGCTAAAAATAAAAAGTAAAATAAAAAAGTTAGCGAACTTTAAATGGCCAGTGAAATAATAGTAATTTGACCGAAAAGATGTGGAAAACAAAAACATTATCCAAAATAAACTTATCAAATATAAACAAACAATGTTTGTGGAAAAATATGTTGTCAAACATACTTAAGAGCTATATTAAGCATGATGGTTCCTGATTCAAAGGATAGACGTGATGGGGGTTTCGATATGACAAATGACATTTTTTAGCAAAGTATTCACTAAATTTCTACATGAAATTCATTAAGTAAGCTAGTTTTATATCTTTATTTGTAGCGGGTCTCATGCTCACTTATCTCTACAGGCATTGTGTGCTACTTTTAATCAACAAAATAATCAAAATAAGTTTTGATCCATTAAATATATGTTTTTAAACATCAGCAAAGTCGATTGGCCCTCCATATATTTTCTTGATTTTTTCATGAGGGAGTGATTTTCATAAATCCAACATCTAAATAACCTTTACTTAAAAAAAAAGTTACATTTCGATAACATATAAATTACAGTTATTTTCAAGAATTGTATATTAAAACCCAGCCAAAAAAAAATGCAAATTCAAAACATGAAATCTTTAGCTAACTTCTAGCATTTGTTCCTCTTTGCCTCTCTCCCCCGAATAAATGTCAATAGATGATGTTCCCATATGCACACACACCTACAGTGCTACCACCACCCCCACCCCTCATATCCCTAATACACTCATTCTTGTTGAAGACGATAAGCATATTATAAGGTTTTCTATACAATATCTAGTTATTTTAACTTTAGTATCATTTTCATTTCTTATTTCTTCTACATTAACATTAAATGACCAACTTTGTAAGTTTACATGCCAAAGCTACCTAAAGCTATGTTTGGCACATCTCTCCATATATAGAATAAAAACTAAAGCCATGTCAAATGAGTTTAATCACAAATGAATGGTTTTTTAGCATGTTTGCCGCAAATAAAGCATAACTATTTTTTTTTAACTTTTCTTTAGTAGATATCTCATCCAACATTTCTCCAAAGCATTTGTTTTCCAATTCTAACATTACAACATCACACCTCCAGCCATGTAAAATGAGTTTAATCACAAATGAATGGTTTTTTAGCATGTTTGCCGCAAATAAAGCATAGCTAATTTTTTTTAACTTTTCTTTAGTAGATATCTCATCCAACATTTCTCCAAAGCATTTGTTTTCCGATTCTAACATTACAACATCACACCTCCAACCAACAGCACCCCCCCCCCCCCCCCCCCCCCCCTCTCTCTCCCCCACCCCCGCCACAGCGCCCCGCCCTGCACCACAATTATTGATATTATTTCTTTATTTCTCAGCACTAAGATCCATTAAAGTCTACTTAGGTGAAAATTTATAATATTTAGGATTCATTAATTCTTGCATTGTGCAATTAATATTTATATCTAATTTAGTTGTTGTCACTTCATAATGTGAAGCAAGATCCTGACTAAAAGAAGAAAATAATCTCAATTCAAAAACTTGACGAAAAATGTTGCATCTCAATAATTTATGCAGATAGTTTGAAAATAACCAGTGATGTTATAGTGATAAGACATGAAAGCAAAAAAGTAAACAATATAGATCACATCAAACACCAATGTAATTGGAACGATTGCTAAATCTATTTTTAGTGTTTTGGGAGGTGCGATTTTGGATACTGTTTCTTCCAAGCATAAGGCTCCAAATAGAAGATGGGCATCGCAAGGCAATGGTATTTCAACATCTTTAACCAGCACTATAATAAAAAAGGGATGGTGTTTGTTAAAATCAAATGTTTAGCATGGATGGATTTAGGTATTGTAAAGCCTCAACCAAATCCTCTTGATGATTGTGAGAGAATATTGCACAATAATAACTCTCTTAGAATAGTACACCAAAATTTAATCTACAAGTAGGAAGAATTTATGATGTGAAGATAATTTTCTCGCCAACCTTGGTTGCAAAGTCAAAGGCCTACTAGGTGAAGTTGTTTCATGTGTTTTTCATGCATTCTTGAGAACTACCTAAATTCTACACTTAAATCCTCAACTGTTTCGAAATTAATTTTAGAATTTAAATTTGTTAGTTGAAATATATATTTAAAATTATATATTAATTATGTAATTATTAAGTATAATTAAATTTGATTTAAATTTTATTTCTAAATATGTTGATAAATAATTTACTATTTACCAAACTAATTAATTATTGATAATGACTTATAAAGTAATTATTTATCAAGCAAAACCTTTATGCATTAACTAATCAATAGTTAAATAATTATTAAATTACATATAATTAATTAAATTGATAAATTAATTAAACTTAATATGTAATTTAATTTATATTAATTATTTATAAAATATTTACCCGTAAATTTATATAACTGTACTTGATATATAATTAGAACCAACTAGAAAAATATGTACCTAATTTAATAATATAATTAATGGTTATTCATTATTAATTGATTAAAATTAAATTAAAAAATTTATATTTAATAACGAATCCTAGTTCTCTTACCCCATCTCCGTCCCGCAAACCTCGCCTGCTTTGCTTCCCCTCTCCCGGTTTCCCCTGAAACCACCACCAACTACCTTCGACTTCATCCACCTCTCGCGTCCGAAACCGTGGTGGTGCAGTAACGACTAGAGCTAGTTGGGAGCAACGACGGGATCGCAGCGTACAAACATCTCTGAAACTCCCGTAATACTCCCCTTTCCGATTTACACTTACAAAGATCTTTGAAACTCCTGTAAAACTCACCTTTCCTCTCCGCTCTTACCCAACTAACCCTAGTCTTTCTCTTCCTTCCTCCGACACTCCTTCGCGCGCTTCAGCTCCGCTAAATCCCGTAAATCGACCTAATTTAAGGCAAATCGGAGGAGAAGCCAGGTTTAGATGCTGTAGGATTTAAATTTGTCCTTATTGCTGTTTGGCAGGATTTGGATTAAATCCTGCTACCAAACAGCCACTTAGTCCAATACAACGACCTTCAGATATAGATAGAAATATTTGCGAGACGCAAAAACTCGACACGAATCAGAACCGAATAACTCAAAAACAACAACATCCGCAATCACAAATCTTGCGCATTGCACTGACCCTATAAATTCCAAAGAAAAATAAAAATAAAAATACCTTCCTGCGGTGTGTGATAATTGACATAACCGTAACCAAGTGACACCCGCTTGATCAGATCCCTGCAAATTCTCACTGAAACGACGGAGCTGACCTGACTGAACAGCTCGAAGAGCTGCTCTTCCGTAACTGTCTTGTCGAGATCTCCGACGTACAGCGAAGCATTGCCGAAAGTCCCGCCCCGGACAGGCCCCGGCGACAGCTGTGGGGTCGAGGGGTAGGAGGTAGAAGGCGGAGCAGGCATGGTAGGGGCCGCCATTGAAGCCGAAAGAAGCAGGTGTCGAGCGATTTGCTAATTAGGGTTAGGGTTTATAAGCCCTCCTCCTTGATGAAGCAATATGAGAAATTTTAAAAATAGCAGTGATTTTTTTTCCGTTCGCGGGCTCGACGGAGAGGGAAGAGAAAACGGCATCTGAAAATCTTCAGGTGTTAGATATTTAAATATTAGAGGGCGTTTAAAGTTAGATTTAATTTAAATCCAGTCAAGTAATATAAATTTATTAGATTAAATCTATTTTTTTTATTTGATTAATAAATGTTAATTTAATCAGATAAATAATATTTTAAATAAATTTATCCTAAACCCCTCAAATAAATTTAACTGAATTTAACGTTAATAGAATCAAATATTATTTTAGATTTAATAATATTTGAATTTAATAAATTCGGATTTATTAAATCCTATTTAACTTAAATCATTCTTGCAGTCAAACGCCCCCTTAAGTATTGAGTGGCATGAATGTAAACCTTTCTTTATTAATCTATTTTTGTATATCTCAATAACAAATTTAACATTTTGCATGAATCTCGAAAAAATTAGCATAAATTTTAAAAGAACTTTTAAATAAGAAATGTCTGCACTCAAATTAAAGATTATCCAGAATTGTGATTTCAACAAACTCATGGTCAAACTGACCGGCTTGATAAGGCGAATACAATAACATCATAGTTGATACAATACGAGTTGAATCAAGCTCACACAAAGTCATTAAACCACTTTGTGAAGTTTTTGATTGCTAAGTAAAATGTCATAAAGGTTACAAATCTCACGGGATTATATTTGAATTGAGCGTCCCGAAGAGACGAATCAATAAATTCAAAATCATTTAGTTTTGAAATCATTAAGGCACTTAAATGTTTATCAAATATTGTTTGATCGAGGAAATCCCCTCGATTTGTCTGATATAGTGATATCCCTTCATTATTTGCAAGAAGTCATCTCTTATACTCTATAGATAGAGTATTGACCATTTGATAAGAGTCAAGTGTTGCGAAGCACCCACAATACGCTCATGTATATGTGATCACCAAATAGTATATGACATTAAGTTTATGTATTGTTCCCGCGGGAACTAGTAAACTCCCAAAATACGAAAAAAATTCTATTATACTAATTTTATGTCTAACTTAAAAGTTTGAAATTTTGTGATTTTAAAGTTTATGTAAAAAGTAACTAATTTTGAGTTTAAACATTTGATAGAAAGTCTTTCATTAATTGATTCTAGACGAATCCAATCTATCTATGTGATTATAATGAATTTGACAATCAAGAACAATGGTTTCCCTTGGCCTCTTTCAATGATAATAAGAAACTTGGAGTTTTGTGTTACAGTTTGTCTCATAACTCAGCAAAACCCCATGTATTTGCAAATTTTCTTACACGATTGCCCAATATTTATATTCTTTTAAAATAGTACATGCTAACTTAGTTGTCCTGTCATCCAACTCTCGTAGTACTAGATCATATTCTATTTTTAGTAATCAATTTACGAGTAAATTGCATGTATAAAGTTAAACTATCAACTTAAATCCAAATTACACGCAATTGCATAAAAAAATGATATTGATTTGCATATAATGCAAGGGAGAAAGAAATTTATGTGTTCCTCATTACGGATGAAAACAACACAAATTTCATTAAGAAAATCTCACTAATTTTCCAACTGATTCACAAGAAATTATAATAAGATTCATAGTTTTCAGTCTTTTGAGTACGATAATTTCACACACATACACTTATTTTCTCTCAAGAGAACTCTCTGCGCACTGTCACACCATTCTAAGGATAATTGCGGTGAAGCTTGATTGATGGTTGCAAGTGTTCTCTGATGACTCCCACAGTCTATCTTTTTTTCTCTCGATGCTACTCCAAGGGTCAAGCATCGAAAATTGTGGGGGAGAGAGCCGAGTTAACTTCAAATTACTTCTTTTTTTTATCCATTGATTGCCACGAATCAATGTAACTATCATATCTCTCCTAAAATCAATTTGCTTGGCTTTGAAGTCCTTCTTTAAAATGTCAGAGTCCCATTAAATTTTATCTCAAGCATCGGATCGAGCGCAATCCAAATTATTGCACAAGCAGTGCCAATATTATGTGCTTGTCGGTAAGAGACAACATAGAGGTTGGTAAGTGCTGATTTAAAAAATTTTAAGGGAGAATTGCTAGTCCAATTTTGATTTTATTAACCTCTAAGAAAAATGTGATGGTGGTGGTCTCTCTTGTTCTATCTGAGGTGGTCTCTCTTGTTCATTCCTCTTTAGATTACAAGACGACTCGAATTTAGCTCGGGCTGAGCTGAATACAAACATGTATTTCATGTGTAAAAAATTTTGAACGAGCTATGAATAAGCCCTAAACTTTCTCAATTAAGGCTCATTTAGAACCTTAGCTTCAACATCCATGGGACTTGAGCTTCAACATCCATGGGACTTGAGCTTCAACATGATGGACAATGTTAGGTATGACTCATATACCAGGAATTTGGAGTCTCTCGGATTTGGAGAATTGTGTCTCCTGGAATTAAGAGGTGTGTCTCTTGGTGTGAAGAGGTGTGTCTCTTGGATTAGTGAGTTGGGGAGAGAGAGGGCGTGCTTGTAATTATCTGTGGGTTTTATCTATAAATAAATGTGTAACCCTATTGGTATGTAACTCCTCTGAAATAGTGAATTTGCCGCTCTGCTCCCGATGATTTAGGCATATTTGTTGAACCTCGTTAAATCTCAGTGTTTTTCTAGTTTTGTGTCGATTTGTGTGTTTTATTTACCCTGAATTTCATAACAATTTGTATAAGAGCGAGGTTACATTCTAGGGCGGAGGAGATCGACGCAGACAGAAGAAAGAAGAACTGCTGGCAGTTTCAATTTCAGCATAAAGAAATAACTGCGGACAATTCGGCAAGCGCGACTGAGATGATAGTTCGTGCGAGGCAGATCGTTCACCGCAGGGATCGTTCAAGCGGAAATCTCGGGGTGGAGGAGTTTGTGAATTGTCGACTGCGAAGGAGTTCCCGCAACTGGGGAGTTCGAGCAAGCAGTCGAGGTTCTCAGACTTCGTGCGACACATGCGATCAGATTGTAACGGTCGAGTGACCAGGATTCGAAAGGGACAGCAAATATTTTGACAAAGCCAGGTATTTTCACCTAGCACTTGAGCTACTTGAACTTGTTAAATTTTTGTTGTTGCTAGTTGGCATGGTTGCCCAATCCACTTTGGTGTAAGAAACTCCATGATGTTTTTCTCCTAAGGTGTTGGATATTCGCAAGGTGAAGATTTTCTCTTAAGGAGCTGGATATTCGCCAAGGTGGAGATTTGTTAAGTATGGCTCATATATCAAGAATTTGGAGTCTCTTGGATTTTGAGAGGTTGGTGTCCTGGAATTAAGAGGTGTGTCTCTTAGATCAGTGGGTTGGGGGAGCAAGGGTGTGCTGGTAATTATTTGTGGATTTTATCTGTAAATAGATGTGTAACCCTATGAGTATGTAACTTCTCTGAAATACTGACTTCGTAACTCTGCTTCTGAGGATATAGGCATATTTGTCGAACCTCGTTAAATATCTGCGTTTTTCTGGTTTTGTGTCGATTTCTGTGTTCTCTTTGTCCTGAATTTCACAACAGACAAGACTGACATAAGAGTGAACCATCTTCCACATCAGCAATGAGTAAAAAGGTCTTAGGTGGAGCCCTCTAAGGAAGACTGTTTTTATTAACTTTGGATCCACTCTCAAAATTTGATGAGCTTCAATGAAGAACCTATGCAAGTATTCCTTAAAGGATTCTCCCTCATTCAAACAGACTTTTGATAAAGTGTGATGAATCTTTAATGATTCATCTATTTGTCGTGAATTAATTTACAAATAACATGACAAGCTTAGTGAAAGTATTGATGATGCCCCCACCCGTGAGGGAGTAAAACACGTGCGAGCTTGACCCTTTAAAGTCGCTGGTAACACTTGACACATAAACACATCAAAGGCACGATAAATATGCATGATGGTTCGATAATGGTTGACATGCTCGTATGGGTCAGTTACCCCTTTGTATGCAACAATGTTTGAGAGTTTGAAGCCCACTTGGATAGGGTGTCGTAGAATCTCATCCGCCAAAGGAGATGATTCCTGGAAGTTGAGGCAAGCAGAGAAGAAATCTCTTTTTTCCAAAGAGAACTCCCGAATTAGGCGACATAGCTCGTCACATTTGATATCGGCAAAAGATACAGTATGGGGGGGGGGGCGGTGCCAGATGAGCTGCATGAGACAAATGACTGAAACTTGTAATGTCGAGAAGATTGGTGTCCCATCTTGATAGGGAAATTATTTCATCGTTAAGAAAGAATTTAATGAGTGGGGTATTTCCTCTTGAATGCCATACTGGTAGTGAGTAAACTCAATTGTGTTGTAGTTATTGCTCCTGCGTAGGAGATGAAGCATCTCGTGTTTAGACTTCTCCCTCCTACGTACTCGGTTTTCCAAATAATGACCCAAGACACCTTCATCCGGAGTAGGAGGATGTAGAGACCTAATGCCCTTGGTTACGTGAATGTCTTCTAAAATGAAGGGTGTTGGAGCAAAATGCTCCGTTGTTGCGAGTGTTGCGCCTAGTGGTCATGCGACAATTCTTCTAAGTATTTTAGTGGTGGGAATGGTCTCATCCTATAGATGACATCAAATTGATGCTTGCTGAAAAATTCAGGTCAGTAGATAATAAGATTATCGTTGCAGCGTTGTATGAAGATTCAACACACACTCAGATAGAAGAAAACAACCAGTAGAGGCACCATAAGTTTTTATGTGGAAAACTCGTAAAAAAAAAACTGCGGGGTTTGACTTAATTGAATAAGTTCATTATAAATTGAAGATTACAAGTACATCCCCTTGCCCCATAGAAGGGAAAAAAGGTTACAAAGCCTCCCGAATTTCAATATCGATGCGTGGATGAACTTATTGGAAGGAGCAGACGACGACCAATAGCTATTGACAAAGGCCGAAATGTGGTGGTCGACATAAGTCGGCGACGATCAACAACATTATGTTGTAGTTATGGGGTGAGTAAACTCCATTGTGTTGTGGGTAAACTCCATTGTGGGGTATTTCCTCTTGAGTGTCAAACTGGTGTTGAGTAAACTCCATTGTGTTGTAGTTATCGCTCCTGCGTAGGAGATGAAGCATCTCGTGTTGAGACTCCTCCCTCCTACGTAGTCGGTTTTCCAAATAATGAGCCAGGGCACCTTCGTCCGAAGTAGGAGGATGCAAAGGCCTGATGCCCTCGGTTACGTGACTGTCTTCTGAAATGATGGGGGTTGGAGCAAAATGCTTCGTTGTTGCGAGTGTTGCGCATAGCGGTCATGCGACAATTCTTCCAAGTATTTTAGTGGTGGTAATGGTCTCATCTTACAGATGACGTCAAACTGATGTTTGCTAAAAAATTCATGTCGGTAGATAATAAGATTATCATTGTAGCGTTGCATGAAGATTCAACGCACACTCAGATAGAAGAAAACAACCAGAACAGACACCGTAATTTTTTACGTGGAAAACTCGTAAAAAAAAACTGCGGGGTTTGGTCCAATTGAAGAAGTTTATTATAAATTGAAGATTACAAGTACATCCCCTTGCCCCATAGACAGGAAAAAGGTTACAAAATCTCCCAAATTTCAATATCGACGCCTGGATGAACTTATTGGAAGGAGCAGATGAAAACCAATAGCGATTGACAAAAGGCAAAATGTTGTGGTCGACGTAAGTCGGCAGCGATCAATGACATTGTGCTGTAGTTATGGGGTGAGTAAACTCCATTGTATTGTGGGTAAACTCCATTGTGGGGTATTTCCTCTTGAGTGCCAAACTGGTGTTGAGTAAACTCCATTGTGTTGTAGTTATCGCTCCTGCGTAAGAGACAAAGCATCTCGTGTTGAGACTCCTCCCTCCCACGTACTCGGTTTTCCAAATAATGACCCAAGACACCCTCGTCCGGAGTAGGAGGATGCAGAGGCCCGATGGGTGTCTTCTGAAATGATGGGTGTTGGAGCAAAATGCTCCGTTGTTGCAAGTGTTGCGCCTAGTGGTCATACAATAATTCTTCCAAGAATTTTAGTGGCGGGAATGGTCTCAACCTACAGATGGCGTCAAACTGATGTTTGCTAAAAAATTCATGTCGGTAGATAATAAGATTATCGTCGTAGCGTTGCATGAAGATTCAATACACACTTAGATAGAAGAAAACAACCAACAGAGATACCGTAAGTTTTTTACGTGGAAAACTCATTAAAAAAACTGTGGTTTTGGCCCAATTGAAGAAGTTTATTATAAACTGAATATTACAAGTACATCCCCTTGCCCATAGACGGGAACAAAGGTTACAAAGTCTCCCGAATTTTAATATCGATGCGTGGATGAACTTATTAAAAGGAGCAGACGACAACCAACAGTGATTGACAAAGGGCGAAATGTGGTGGCCGACGTAAGTCGGCTGCGATCAACAACAATTAGCGGTGGTCGTTGGTGACCGACGACGATTGGAACGGTGCTTAATTTCAACTCCATCTCAAGCAACCTCTTTCTCAAGCCTCAAGCTTCCCCCCCCCCCCCAATCCATGAGAGAGGTGGGGGTCCCTTTATAAAGTTCAAGGTCGGGTGCAATGAATGCGAGAATATGAACCACTTTAATTGGACGGTTCATAGAGTTTTCTTTGATCAGACGATGTTTGATGGACATTTGACTACCTTAAGTATGTTAGAATTGAGCGATATTGGACTCGTCAGATTTGACTTGTCGAGACGCTCAATTCAACTATAAGCTTTCCATATTCAATATTCGTTTGACCTTTCAAAAATATACGAAAAACTTCTAAGAGTGATTTAATAACTTGATCTAAGTTTGATTTCACTTAGATTGAACTAATTTTGATATCCTTCGTCTCGTTGAGTCAGTAAGTTTTACTGTAAGTTTGCTGAAATTAGAGCTTTAGATGGCTTTTCATCGATGTTTGAATATTTATTGCTCAGAAAGTTTCCTCAAAATCCATGCTATTCATCGAGATTCATGAAAGATGATTAAAATTTGTTGTTGTCGTCTAAATTTTCTCAAAAAATAAACATTATACCCATATATCCATTATTCATTATTATAAGAAAAGAAAATGAAATTTCCCTTTATAATTTTCAAACAAGACCAATGGAGAAATTCAAATTCATTATAATATATAACCTATAAATATTGTAAAAACAAGAGCCACCAACATTTTGTCCTCTGATTATATCATAAATTAATAACACAAACATAACATAAATAGAGATACCATATTATTCTTCAATTACTTTAAACTCAACAGCAATTTGCTCAAGCATTAGCCAACGATTCTCTTCGATCATGCACAAAAAGATTCCCTTTAGAATCATATATGATTGCGCCCGAGAAATCAGGGAGTCGACACTTTTCTCCCATGATAATATCCTTCTTCCACACGCACGCATCATCATCTTCCTCATTGTCCTCACATTTGCATTCGCAATTCACCTCAGGCTGCAGCTGAGGGCTGCTAATGACGAGTTCCGCACGATTACGAGCTTTCAGCCACCCCCACGAATGATTATGAGAAGCACAAACCATAATCATTACGACGCAAAAGAGTAGAAATAAGATCCAACCAATGTTGGCTTTGGCTAAAATTGAGATAAAATTGAGGGCAGTGTTGTTGTTTATTAAGAGAAGATGATGAGGCATTTTTGTAATTTTGAGTTTGTAGATAGAATGATGTTTGGGGTATTTATAATGAGGTCCATGCGTGGAGTTGTTTGCAAAGGTATTTTAAATTTTTTTTTTTTTAGTTTAATGGATTGAGAGGAGTAGTTTATTTTTACGGCTGCGTTTCAACTAATCTGAAATTTCATGATTAGATTAAGCTGAAGTCATAATAGTTGACTTGATGACACATCTTTGATATTTAATTTTTAATATTTATATTTATCATACTTTAATCTCATGAATATATACAAGTTCGTCTTGTGAGCTAATTCGAGCTCAGCTCGATAAGTAGTTAACGAGCTGAGTTCAATGACCTAACAAATCAATCCTAGCTAACCCGGATTAGAGTCATGGCTGTGAGCCATCTAGTTCAAGTTATACTTTAAATTATTAAAAATATTTAAGATGATATTTTATATTTTATGCTAATTATTAATTTTTGTGATATTACTTAGAAAGAGATTTACATAAAATTATAAATAATACTCAATTTTTATGTATTTATTTATTTAACACCTAAACTTTAATTTTTATATAGATGGTACCTTATTGTATGTATGAAAAGGTGTATTTCAAATACTATTATTTTTAAGTGATGTGAATGATATTTTGATATTGGGGTATAAATATAAAGATAAAAGTTTAGGTGTTAGATATGTAGATAGTTGTCCGTGCCTGTGTTATGCATGTAAAAACCTCTAGAAAAGATAACGGTCAATCTGACGGCCAACTCTATCCCACCACCAAACCGCAAAATTCCCACCTTCCTCTTCTTCGGGAAAAAAATATTACATCAGTATCACACACGTTGAATTAACGTGTGTATCTAATGAAATCATGCCACGACACCCCACGCGACAAGGAAAACAAAACAACGCAGTAACACGGGGAATATTCTCTCATGTGTTATTCATGTGTTATTGTGTGTTATTCATGTGTTATTGTGTGTTATTCCTGTGTTATTGATGTGTTATTGTGTTATTATAACATCAAGAATATTCTCATGACATAATAACACATGAACAACACACAATAACACCTGAATAACACGGGGAATATTCTTGACAGAGAAAAAAACGGCACAGTAACACGGGAGAATATTCTCCCCCGTGTTATTCATATGTTATTGTGTGTTATTCATGTGTTATTCATGTGTTATTGATGTCTTATTGTGTTATTATAACACTAGGAATATTCTCAGGAGACAATAACGCATCATTAACACACAATAACACATGAATGAATATTTCCCGTGTTAGTGTGTTTTTTTTTTTTCTTAGGGTTTCGTGCAGTGTGTAATGGGCAAGCAATTTAGTATTTTTTCTTTTCGGATCCCATCGCGACTTGCGAGGAAGGGAAACAAGAAACCCTAATTTCGCGTTCTGGCTTTCCATCCCCTTCGCTGACAGCAATAATGCATCGAATCTCTACCTCTATCCTCCAGCGATCCATTGCTCTCAGCCTTCTTCAGCGTTCATCGACACACTCACCTCAATTTCTACCCAAATTTCTTCCCTCCATCTCCAACACTTGTTCCTCTCTCACAAAGCCCTTTTCGCCCTCCCAAATCTTCAGCCTCTGCGCTCTCACGATCAACCCTAGAGTACCGAATCCTCATCTTCTCCGCGGCTTCTGCAGCAACCCGCCGATTGATTATGGCAAAGAAGTAGACGAAATCAACCTCAAGTTTGCAGAAGCTCGGGAGGAGATCGACGCGGCGTTGGAGTCAAAGGAAACGGTATACTTCGACGAGGAGGCCGAGTGTGCCCGCGAGGCTGTCAAGTCCGTGTTCGACTTGTTCGAGGGCTTGCTTGCGAGGTTGCCGGAAAGTGATAGATCGGCCCTGCAACGGTCAATGGGGCTTAAGATGGAGCAGCTTAAGGCTGAGCTCAAGCAGCTTGATGATTGATTGATTAAGGTTTGCATTTTTGTTCTTGTAAGTTTCAGAGGATCATGGCGGTTCAAGAGGATTCTAGCAGGCTGCTATGTTACTGATTCATGGCTTCCCGCTGAGGATTTTGATTTCTGGCTGCCACTGAGTTTTTATTAGAATAGAGAATAGATTGTCAGAGAATGTTGTGAAAAGGTTCCGAAAAATGAGGTTTGATTCTATGCTGTTCTATAAAGATTACAGTTTTGATCATGGTTCATAATTTCTTTCTCCGTATGATTAAAAGTTTTGATTTTTAGGCAAATGTTTTGTTCTGAAATTGATACGACTACAGTTTTCTTGGAGGGGCTCATTAAGCTATTGTTATTTTCCCTTCTTTCTATGTTCTTGCTTGTAATTCCTATTGATTGTTCATGGAAGTTTACTGGTTTATGAGACAGATAACATATGCCTCTGGTTTTGGTTGGTCTTGCTGGATGGCAATAAATATATTTCTCTGCCCTTTCTTTAGGAAAAAAAGAATTTTGGTCATCCATTTATGCTAAAGTTTTTAAATTAGAGTTCACTCTAATTTCTCTATTGTTTTTTTTTTTTTTGGAGATTTACATGCATACCCGCCCAATTCCTATGTATTAACATACCAAACCCCTAAATTTCAATTTTTACCATTGAAATAATGCCGAAAATATAGGAGTCCGGTGGTCTGTACATGAAAACTGAAGTTTGGATGGTTGATATATTAATACGTAGGAATTGGGCGGTGCTTACATATACTTGTTCTTCATATATATATTTTTTTGTAGTAGAAGGTGGTTTTTGTAAATTGATATATGAATGAGTGGTAGATTTAAGAAACTTTGTCTGATTTTTTTTTCTTATAATATTTATAATATCTAGAGCTTTGAAAAATGTTGTTTTATCACAGTAGTTTTACAACTATTCTTATAAAAAGCAAGCAACACCTAGTAGATCTTAATTTGTTAAACTTGTAGACATTAGTGACATGAAACTATTGATTTGGGAAATTATTAAATGAGTCGAGCAATTCCCCAATTAAAGTGAACAAAGATGCAATCGGATTGGTTTTCTAAATGCTTTTTAGGACTTTCCATGTCTTGATTATCATGAAACTTGAGAACCAAATGAACAGTCTTTTGATTCTTGAAGGAACATATGAGATACATTTAAAGGTTGGAAGATACATGTCCGACACTGTACTGGTTTGGTTTGCATATTTTCTCATTAAAATTTTAATGATAAGGTTCTTTTTGGGGGTGATTCGATTTTTCTAAAAAAAGTAGTTAAGAAAACAATTTTTTTATTTAAATTACGGTGATACATAGATAAATCAGACAATAGTTTTCATACAGCCGCAACATTAATGCTCCAAACAAGATTGTGGTGAGGGCATTAAACATAAAACTCTCGGAATGCTACCCCAAACTCACCCTTAGATGATGCAATTTATTTGAGAAGTTGCTGTTTAGCATTAATATTTAAGAGCAAATGAGATGCTCAAAGTCAAATCTTAGGACTTGTTTGGTGCGGCCTGAAAACCGCATTTGGTCCTTTTAGAAAATACGGCATTGTGAAAATTTTGATAAAATACGGCTAGGTTCGACGTTATGGCCTGCGTTTATTGCCTGTATATTTTCCCGCACGGCAACCTCTCAGTGGAAATAATGTTAGAAAATTAATAGTTTTGAGTGGGCTCTGAATTTAGGGTCTCTTAATTGCAGAGAATACTCTTTATCCAACCTTTCTAAAGGCTTCGCAATATAGAAGTTTTTGTTTTGAGAGTGAAATTCTATGCGTAGGTCAATTATTTTTATTACTATATTAATACGATTTTTACTTACGCGACCATGAATTCAAGCATTATTTCTTTGGTAGTTAATCTTTTGCATTTATGCATGCCACTACCAAATTATTAACTATTGCAATTTGCAGTCACTAGAAAAAAAATTCGAATCAATGATTTTTAAGGCTTATTTGTTTGATTGAGAAAAAAAAAATATATTCTACAAAAATTTTTTTTTTTGGGGAAATTTTGAGTAGGTTTTTATAATTAAAATTTAATGTCATGGTTTAGTTAAATCCAATGTAACGTTAAATTTATAATTTTATTTGAAATTGATTGATTTAGAAATTAATTATTTGTTATGCTATCATGCTTATATTATTGATATATTGTCATAAAATTTAGGGAAACTTTACATATGTATCACAATTTTTATTGATTTACATATCTAAAGCATTGTACACAAAAAAAAAAATCAGCTTTTATGGGCGGAAGCATAAAGCTAGCAAGTTTTGTAGTCAAAATGCAAAAAATAAGCACAACTATTAGACGACGCTGCCATCGTTGAAATAATATGCCTATGTGGACTGCTGACCCCACTTGTTGAGGTGTCAGCTGCCATGCAGGATTGACTTGACTGACTTAATTGTTAGGTTCAACTAGCAGACTGATCTATCACATTTTTCTTCGAGCTCGTCTTAACAATACTCCTTGAAATTGACAGGATGCAAAAGTTAATGCCAACAACAAAGATAGTCATATATCAGATTCTCATTTAGGATTGTTTGACTTTCATGTCGCAATTTTGTCATCAAAATATCGTGGACATATTTTAGACACTACGACTTATATTTTAATATTTTTTCTTAACATGTATAGAAAGAGGGGAGAGTGATCCAATTATTGGGGGACCCTCATCTAACTCTTTGAGTCTTCTCTGCTTCCTCTCTTTTTTCTTTAGTTCCTTGAATCATCTTCTCTATTTTTTTGAGGAAGGATCATTATAACATCATAAAATTCATCTCTAATAAGCACATCCATTCTCGTCCTCCACCCCCCTTGCGGATGTTTCTCTGGCGTGTTGTGTAAACTCACGAACAATACAAAACCTAACGTCCTAAAAATATTCAACACATGTAAAATTTGATATTTATATTTTTAGCACTTGTGCTGTAAACTTATTCATAGAAGATTTATTTGACTTTTAGAGTTAATGTTAAAAATTTATGTGCTATGAACGTGGTCCGTTTGGGGCAGCTTGTGCGTTTCAGGATACCTGCTTATCCTGAAACGCGGCCCGCGGGCCGGCCGCAGGGGTCGGCCTGCGGCCTGCGTTTAGTGTAAAAACCCAAATACAGTTTCGGATAAGCTGACGAAAAGTGCGAACCAAACAGTATGGCGGCGTTTTGAAAACGCCGCCCGCACTTATAAGCTGCCCCAAACGGTATATACATAAATTGACCTAAAAATATTTGTTTCCCGCCTAAAATGTTCCCATGTCCTTTTATTATTATTATTATTTATAATAATCGAAGCGCACTTGGTTCTGAGCTTCATTATAAGCCCCATCCTTCTCCGCCCTCTGCTCCAGGAAACCCTCCTTCCCACAACAGAAGTCCTGCCGGGAGTTTACCGGCAAAGCATCCACGGGAACAGGAGTGCGGTGCTAGAAGGCTAAGTACGCTGGTCGGAGCTAGTGAGCCGCCGGAGGTAATAACCCTCGTCTTGCTTCCCCTCTCTGTTTAATTTATGAAATTCAACCTGACCTGCACGAGAGATGATCTAAGCTTCCCTCTCAGTCTTGAGCTTGATGCTCCCCATCTTACAGGCTGAGGCCTCCCTTTTATGGCATCAACTATGCTTAACCTGCCAATCTTGTTTGAATGCGACCCTTCAGCTTTGATTCTCGGTTGTCCGATATTGAGTTTCAAACAATGTTAATAGGTGTTCAGGGTCTAGGATCTTGCAATCAAATTGCGTTGATGCTTCTTCTATCTAACCCTAAACCATTTAGTAATGGCTTCGAGGCAATTACAAATATCATAGGAAACTGGTGGTGGCCACACATCCGACCAAATTACCATCTATTACGTTTATACATATTCATTTGTATACAAGTTGTGTGTTACAACTCAACATTATGTATACATGTACAGTTTCAGCTCTATTTTTGATATGATAAAATTTCGTTCCCTGTTTCTTTCCATTTATTCTTCTTGGGTCGTTTTCTTGGTGATAGAGGCTGCGAAACTTTGTTGAAGCAGTCTGTTGACCTACATATTATACAATCAAGGGAGATAAGTATATATATAAGCCAAATTAATACAGAGATATTGACGAGATATATTTCTAGTATGATACACTTAGATTGGGTTAAAATTGCTTCGATCTCTGTCGAAAGTATCAAAATGTCGCACGACTGAGAGATTGATCGACAGAGCACTTCATGATCATCAAAATTACCTTGGGAAGCTCAATAAAATAAGTACAATGGAAAGATGGGACTTGAATGTGATGTCATGCAAATTGAGAACCAAGTGGCTTGATTGACAATAAACTCACTCAAATGATGGTCGATTGTTAAATGAACCACATTGCCATGTCTGGGACATCGAGATTGTCTAAAGGAAGACCTCCTATAATTGAAAGAAAGAAGCAAGGTGAAAATGATGCAATTCAAAGGTAATATGTTGCAATTTTAAATGAACTTATCATGACTGTCAACAAAGTTACTTGAATGTCTTTCGATTGCAAACTGAACACGCGAGCGCGTTTAGAACATTGGACGGTAAAATAATATTGTGAATTCACAATATGAAAATAATAAATAAATTCAACAAACTTAAACAAGTAAAAATATAAGTAATGATATTGAAATAACCTGGGAGAGAGGTGCGTTCATGACGCTATCCTTAGAGTTGATCGAGCCTCGGGTCTATCAATTTGCTGCTCTCTTTTCTTTTTAAGAGATACAAACTGCCCCTTGTTTTGATTGCGTGTGCATAACGACTAATCGACAAACCTTCGAACTAATCTCGTCTCTTGTTGCCCAAACAAAGAATGAATGTTTATGGAGAAAGTAAGAGATAAATAAAAAATTTTCATGCACTTTCAAGCTCACATTCTCATCTATTTATAATTAAAAGATAAATAAAATAATAAATAATATTTATGACTTATATCTATTAGGAGGCGAAAAAGGTAAAAAATCAATATTCTCATTTTTGGACAACTTTTATCGTGCATTGAGGACAGTACCTTTCGGGTTTGAATTTTCATTTAGTATGACCAAAAGCTCACGATAACAAATACCATAGCCAACCAAAGTTTTGAACTAAATATATTAATTATTTTATCAATTGATACACACATGATACAAGACATACTACAATTTCTACTCAAGGGCTTGCTTTAAAGGTCATGGGTTTTCATCTCAATTCATGTGTTTTAGAGTTTTGATAAGATCTCTTTGCAATGATCTTTAACTGCAACACTTATATAGGTGGGATCTTTAAGATGCACTGTAATTATAAAATCTCATAAAATTTTATCTTTGAACTTATTAAGAGTTATAACTCAACATTCTTATCATTAAAGTTTAGAGCGCTTTATATGTATGTTGGATGCCGATTGAAATATTTAGAAATGTGCTATTATCAGCCATTTGATCAACTTAGTTTGTACCACATTGAACCTTCTATCATAAGTTTTCTAATATGAAGTTTTGGTTTCCACTATGATGATTATTTTAGTCTCATCCTCTCTATTGCCTTCAATATAAAATCTTTTACAAGCCCTTTCGTAAATGGATCTGCAATATTTTTCTCATAGCAAAAAAAAAAAAAAAAAAGATAATTAACAACACATCTTTTATATGATTTATATCAAGAGTCTTGCCTTATTCTCTTGTGACATTTTTTTATTATTGCATTCAACTCTTTATGGTTTTGCTATAGTTGCTTGATTGCATAATTTAATAAAATAACATGTACATGTTTTTCAATATAAAGTAACCAATTAATAAACATTTTAGCTACAAAATGTAAATACATAAGAACTAGTGACTTAAGCATAATCATTGTTGACAATCCAACTAGGTAGCAACACAATATTATTATAATACTATAAGAAACCATTATAATGATTACAATAGTTTATTTTGCCTTTTAAATATTTAAAACTCATTTTAAAACACATTCTAATGAGTTTCACATGGGTTACTAGTATATCTACTCAATTTTCCTACAACAAACAATATTAGGTCAAGAATAATTTGCTAGATGCATAAAACAACTAATTAATTGATAATATTTTAAATGTGATGCACTATCATCCAAATTCTTAATAAGATATAAGTTAGAGTTGTATGGAGTGCCTAAGGAATTTACATTTTGATAAATAAATTTTATAAGAAGTTTATGCATATAACGTGATTGTGAAATTGATTTTTTTTTCTTTGCATTTCTATTAATTTATACACCTATTATTACATTAATTTCACCTAAATCTTTCATATCAAATTGGATTGATAAAAATTTATTAATATCATTTATAATATCTAGATTTGTGAAAAAATAAAATATCATCAACATAAAAACATAAAATAACATAATCATTATCAACAATAAAAAAAATCACATGATAATACTATTTTATTAAAAAAATTATATCATTGTTTAAGAGCTTGTTTTGTTCCGCACAAAAACTTTACTAATTTACGAACTTCTTTCTTGACTCCATATAAATTTTTTCATCTAAATCACCATTTAGAAATGCAATCGTTAACTCCATTTAATGTATAATGAGATTATCTGTTGAGGATAAGCTAAAAGTAAATGTATTATTGAACATAAGAATAAACATCAAATAATTAACACCACTTTTTTGTGTATATCTTTTAATTACTAATATTGCTTTATATGTCTATAGATCCATCTAATTTTATTTTCTTTTTTGAAAATCTATTTGCGTACAATAGTTTTATAATCAGGAGGTAAATCACAAAATATCCAAGTCTTATTTGATAAAAAGAAATTCATTTCATATTTTGACAATCTGTTTCCAAAAAGAAATATCTATAAAAATCATAGTTTTATCGTATATGATAGGATTATTTTCTAAAATAAATGTTTCAATTAAAAGAGAATAAAAATCATCACCCAAAAATTTCTCTTTTCTTGTTCTCTGGCTTTTTCCTAATATTTTCAATATTTTGATTAATATTAGCATCATTAGTTATTATAAAATTTTCTTTTGAATATTCTTTTTGAATAATAAATTTTGCAAATTAATTTTTCATGGGAAATATATCTTTAAGAAATGTAGCATCTTTAGATTCCATGATTGCATTGTTAGAAATATCACCAACATCTGAGTTAATGATAAGAAATTTATAAGTATGACTATTAAGAGAATATCCGATAAATACACCATTTACACTTTTAGATTATAATTTTCTCTTCTTTTATATTCTGGAATTGATAGTTTAGCTAAACAACCCCAAACTCTTACATGCTTTAAATTGGGTTTTCTATTTTTCAAATTTCATAAGGTGTTTTATTTAGATCCTTATAAGACGTTCAATTTAAGATAAAACAAGATGTTAACAAGGCTCCACCCCATAGATTATTTGGTAAATTTGAAGATATTAACATTGTCTTTATCATATCAATTTGATTTTCTGTTTTTTAGTTTGGCTACTCCATTAGATTGAGGTGAATGTGGAGGAGTAATTTGATGTTTAATATTATTTTCTTCATAAAAAATTATTAAATAAAAGTGAAATATATTATTTCTATTATATGATTTTAAAATCTTAATTTTCCTATTTAATTAATTTCCTAATTTTAATTTATATTTCTTAAACATATATAAAACTTCTTTTTTACTTCTATTCAAGGTTTTATATAAATCACAAACATCATTATGAATAAGAACTAATAAATCATTTTGCCTAACGAGAATAGATTTAAATGATTTCCTCGTTTGTTTTGCTTGCGACAAATTTCATACTTTACATCTTTATTTATATCATTTTTAAATATTAAATTGATATGCCTCATTATTCTAACTATTTTATACTTTACATATCCTAATCATTGATGTCAAATATTAAAAAAATAACTAAGGAAATACAAGAAACTACCCATTAGGTTTTATTGTTAGATAATAATAAATTTAACTTAGTTAAACTATTACATAAAACATCTTATTTTGACAAATGATCCACTTTCGGTCATAATAACCTTTTTCGGCTCAAATACAAGATGATAACAAGGTTGAACAAGTAATGAATCACTAATTAAACTTCTCCTAATATTACAATGCAAAATGTTTTGATCATGCTAATGCCATATTGTTTTAGATCATGAATAATATCTTGAATTTTATTTATTTGATCTCAAACGATGCGAGAATCATTATTATTATATTTGATGAATAATTCAGCCAAATATTTTTCTAAGCTGGTGATATCTTCATTTTCATATTTTGATTCAAGTGCTTTCTAAAGTTTGAAAGAAGATATTGATTTGCAAAATATACCATAAAGATGATCGAAACACCCAACATGCTGACAAGACGTAGAAAATCAATCTCTTATGGAGTTTTCCCTTTTCCCAATCCTTAATTGGAAATTGAATTATTTCCACTTTATAAATTAGGTTCAGATGAAGAATAGTTAGATATCGAGGAAATTAAAGCTAATTAAATTAACCAATATATAATTTTCTTTTGACTTTGTTTAAAACGTGTTCTTCTAATTTTTTCTAGCTTATTACCTAGAAATTATAATTTTGTATACATTTTGATTTAATCAAAAGTATTGATCTACTCTAAAATTGTTAGAACTATATTGTAAATTCTCAATATGAAAATAAGAAATAAATTCAACATAATTAAATAAATAAAAAAAGGTAATGAGTTTGAAATGGCTTGAGAGATGAGTGCTGATGACACTATCTTTAAGAGTGGATCTAGAATTCGATGCGCCCATTTACAACTCTCTTCAAGCTAATCACGTCTCTTGTTGCCCAAAAGAAAAATGGAAAGTTATGAAGAAATTAGGAGAGTGTTCAGGATTTTTCATACTCTTTCAAGCTCATATTTTCATCTATTTATAATTAAAAATTTAGAAATAATGATAAATACTATTTATGATTTATAGCCGTTAATGAAAGTTATTTTAAGCTACAAATTTATTTATTTTTATTTAATTCATTTATGTTATAAGTTATAACATTTATATGTAATATAATTAATAACATTATTTTAAATGTTAATGACTTATAACATTATTATTATTAATTATAACACAGATTTGGCTAGTGAAGACACTCATGTTATGTAATTTTATGCTCAAATGATTGTTACGCAAATTTAAATACAAATTAAAAATAAAATAATAATAATAAAATAATAAATGTATACGAAAACTCTCATTCACTTCTAGGGCTGTAAACGAGCTCGTTCGATAACAGTTGGTGTTCGAAATCGGCTCGTGTTTGAAATGGCTCGTGAAGGGTGTGTTTGTGTTCGGCTCGAATAATATTTTCGTGCTCGAGTTCGGCTCGAAATTGGAGGAATTGGAAGAGGAAGATGTCTCGGAAGAGAAAGAGGAAAAGCAAATCCTAAGCTCTCGTCGCCGAAATCATTTCGCGATTTTGAGTGGAGAAGGAAATGACTCGGAAGATGAGGAGAGCAGCGAACACAAACGACAAACTTTAAACTCTTGTGGCCGAATGCCTTTCGCGATTTTGAGAAAGAGAAGAGTCGGAACTCAGAAGAGGGAGAGGCTTACATATTATATTTTATTAATCATAAAACTTATATTATATAAATATATATAATATTTATATAACTAATATTTATTAATAATTTCTTATATATTATAATTTATAGGATATAATTTTTTAAAATTTGATAATTTTTTTATTTTAAAAGTTTTAATTAATTACAATTTATAGTATATAGTTTTATGAATATGTATTATTTGTGTGCGTGTATATTTATTTATTTATTTATTTATTTATTTGAGCCGAACACGAGCACAAATGTTTGTTCGTGTTCGGCTCATTTATATTTCGAGCTTAAAAATTTAGTAATGCTTTCATGCTCCATTGGGAATGAGCCTGCCAACACTAATAAGATGACTAGGATTTTACATTTATGAAACATCAAACTATACAAATTACACATTTAAAACTTGAAATTTTAATATTTAAAAAAAGGAGCCGAAAACTCCATTGAAATCTGTTTGCCTCCATTTCCGCCTTGCGTCAATCCGCGCGGGAAACAAAACTTCGGGTTTAGGGTTTTGCTCATCCGCTATCGGAGCACAGCCGAGGCCATAGCAGCGTAGGCTGACCTCCGAAACTCCCATCTTTCTCCTCCTTCGCTCCGCTCGATCTACCAGGGAAGGCAACGACTATCGCGACGCGTACAGAACTTGAAAACTCCCATCTTCCAGCTTCTCCGCTCCGCTCGACCAAGTTGGGAAGGCTACAACTTGATTGCAGCTTATAAATACCTCCGAAACTCCCATCTGCCTCCTCCTCGGCTCCCTTCCGCTCTGGCCTGAAAGCATTGAGGAAGGTAACCCTCATAATTCTTCCCCTCTTTGTCTTTTAGTCCTACATTTGATCTATGCCTTATTGTATATTTTCAAACCACTAAAGTCCAATTTTAATTAAAAACAGAACGATGGGATCTGTTTCAGATTGATTTCAGGAAAAAAAAGATAGTGGAGTTGCCCTATGATGGTGTGTGAGTATTTAGGCTTAGAGTATCTAATTGGATTTTAGTGGCTTTGGGTGATATTCTAGTTAGGGTATTAATTCCATTCATTGAAATTTTGAATGCCTATTTTTTTCTAAAGAATTTTTTTGTATGTGGTAGTTGGAGTTTCTTCTTTTCGTCTTTTTTTTCTTCTTAATTTATTTTATTCAATATATATTTTTTTACTTTGAAGGCACCCTAAAGAGTAGCCTTTTATCCATCTCTTGCGGAGGGTAGTGATAATGGCAGCATATTTTCTGTTACTTTTGTTTTAGTACATGTTACCAACTCAATGATCTGGCTAATTTTTTTCAGAAAGTGTTGATTTGGTTATTGATTTCCAACAATGGTTGAGTTTTTGTAAAATCAATCAATTCATAATCATCTTCATAAGTCCTGGTTTTCCATGTTCCTTGTTGTTTTGTTGGCTTCTTTGATTGAGGGAAAAATATTTGGTTGCTGGTTTGGTCGCGGTTTTGGTTTTGTTTATTGAGCTTCTGAAAGCGAAGCTCTGCATGCTTCCCAGATCTATCTTGCTACCTGATCAAGGTAGCAGAGTCTACATTTCTTGAGACAAAAAAGACCACATAAGAGCTGTGTGGTCTGATTAGCCTTAATCGAAAGTGTTTTCTTGTTATCGGTAGGGGTAATTAACCATAGGTGCACCTATGAGAAATCTCAAACCCCAAATCTTACTGTCCTTGCAAAATATTGGTGAAATCTCTAGTTAGTGTTTCATCTATTTTCTCATATGCCTTCTGAAAATTTAACACAGCCTCACAATAAACTTCCCTCATCCTCATTTTTTTTTTCTAGGGAGACCAATATATTGTGATTTTTTCGAAGCCCACACATCTACTATTTCTTCATTTATATTTATTTCAGCTTTTTCTTTGGAGTTAATGTCATCATTTGAATGAATGGTTTGTTGGTTTACTTACAAACTCATATAGAATTTTTTTTTTCATATTTTTTGTTTTTGTTCATAAAGCAATGACAATGAAATATGTTTTTTTATTCTTTTGTTTATTAGGATCAAGCACCACATGAACTATTAGATATCGAATTCTAATGGATTTGAGGTGATAAAATGTAAATGTAAAATGATTAAATTAACGAATTATATTTTTTTATGCTAAACATTGGCAGATAAAGTTTTAATTTATGAATAAAATTGGAGACACATGAGAGCTCTTGCCGTCCTTCTCTGTGTCAGTCTTGATACTCAATCTTGTTTGCTGAAGCCTCTTTCTTGTGGTCTTGAATCTCTTTC
Source organism: Phalaenopsis aphrodite (assembly GCA_003013225.1). Taxonomy (NCBI): domain Eukaryota; kingdom Viridiplantae; phylum Streptophyta; class Magnoliopsida; order Asparagales; family Orchidaceae; genus Phalaenopsis; species Phalaenopsis aphrodite. Next base: position 1,099,479 of record NEWO01000087.1, on the reverse strand, counting down.
ATCTTGCCAATCTTGTGCTAGAGCTTAATCCTAAGAATTATTTTTGTTTTGGTTATCATGGTTGTTTATCATTTGATGTAGCAGTTGTTTTATGTTTAGTGATATTTTTATTCATAAATATTAATAATTTGCGCTACAATTAAAGTAGTCTGCATTTCCATGTCATATTTTTCTGTACAATATAAATATCCTTGTGTCATGTCATAATCCATTTGCAAATATGTTTACCCAATTATTGTAACTGAAATATATGTTTTGTTATTTACCTGCAAACTATCGAATGTGATGTGCTTATAAATTTATTTTTTTAACTTTCATCTTTTAGTATTTTTTACGATGCATTGAAATTTAATATTGAATAGACATCAATGTATGTCGTAAATTCAATTAATGCCAAAATTTGATTATTTCTTTTATCCATTTCTCTAGGAAGGGTTGTGTTTGGGATCATGACTAAGGAAGAACATAATGATGAAAGAGTTGACATGCTAATTGATGTACATGTTCCATTGGATCAACAACCGAACCAAGCGTCTCATGAATTTAGCTATGATTTTCTTAAAGTTTATTATGGTATGCATCATTCATATTTTGTTTGCTATTTTAATTATCCATGGTACTTTTTTTTTGTTTCTTTTACCATCCTTGTTGCTTTAGTTTGGCTAATATTTTTATAGTTTCCATGGTTATATTTTAATACGAGGCAACATCATTAGCTTTGAGGGTTTTCATCACTTTTTCCATATGCTTAAGCTATAAAATATTTTTCTAAATTTTGAGCTATGGTGCTTGTTAGATGTTCCACACTCTTTCCTCTCTTCAGACTTAATTTATGAATCTTTGACACTGCTCAAACCTTAGTTTCACAGTTTTTGCATGTAATACGCGAGTTAATCCAAACCACAATAGAAATGAAAGTATTATTGTTGAAATTCAAACGGTTGCAACCAAGACTCTAGAGAACAGGAAATAATGACAACAAACACAATGACACTAGGACATAACAACAAAGTGCTCAACACAGACCCCAACTACGATTAGGGTGAAGATGGTGACATGGTAGCTGGTAGGAGGGGCTAGCTGAGAGGGGTACGGTAGCAGGTGCGTTGGAAGGTGGTTTTGGCAGCAAGGGGAAAGGCAATGGGCAGGCTGCAGTGGGCTGGGTATACAACACAATAGGGAGGGATTGTGGGAAAGCTACCGGATGGCAGGAAGAGTGGCTAGGGATGGCGTTTGGGAGCAGGGAAAGTTACCAGATGGCAGGAAGAGTGGCTAGGGACGGGGTTTGGGAGCAGGGAGGTGTGTTGGGGGTGACGGCTGGAAGGGGGTTTGGCGGGAAAATGACAGGTGACAGATGGATGAGATGCAGTTGACGGTAGGATTGCTGTCGAGGGGGAGTGGGAAAGGATAGCTATCCCTGTCGGGGCGAGCTAGGAGCTACACCCGGAGCAACCATTGAACCCTTGTAAAAGATAAACACCTCGGACGAGTTACAACCGAAACATATTCTCTTTGTCGGATACAACCTTAGAAGGGAAAATTAGGACGTTGACGGCAGTCCAAGCAGAGAACTCAGCAAAACAGCAGCCCTAGACAGCAGCATATATATTTATGATAAGTAAAATTGGTGGGAGGGGGAAGGGCATCAGATCCGGCCTCATTAGAAGGCTAGTTAGTCAAACCTCCCTGCTAGACCAGCACTCACATGCTTGACTGACCTGTCCAGTCCTCAGCCACATGTTAGCATGATTTCAAAGCATATATTTTCTTATATCTTCTGCTTTTTTGTTTTAAATCTCTCTTTTGTGTAAGAAGAATAATTTTTTTATGATATTTTCTAATAATATGTTCCTTTAAATGGTTAACAATCTAATTATTTATATATGAGTGGAGATAAGTTCAAAGGGCTTCGTTAATTTGATAAAAAGCCCCAGTGACAACTGTGGCTTGTGAATGAGAACAGGCTCTGTCACTCAAGCTTAAGATTATTAAAGATGAAATCAACGTCTCTTTTTGACAATGCGGTTGGATGAACAAAAGAAAGTATTAATTTTGTTTGAAATTTTATTGTTATTCTGTGAACATAATTCAACAAAGTTTTGTATTTTCTGCAGGTTTAATCCTTAGCCCATTCAATTTATTTACTACAGAAACCCACTATTTTGATTGGGATCTTGCATTCGCTTACTGGTTGTATGTTCTCTCATTGCAGGAAAGCTCTTTCCATATTCTGATATTTTCAGGTGGATGTCTTATGGGAATGGTATACAGAAATTGCTAGTCTTTTAATGCAATCCCTAGAGCCAATTCTCTCTTCTTGACTTGTTTCTAATCTGCTTCTGGCACTTATTCTGCAGATGGAAAGCATCCAGCATGTGATGCATCTTACTTCAGCAGAAGGGAATTTTCTTTCACCTTGGAGAACGATGTGTACCTCCGATTTCAATCATTCAAAAGTGAATTTGAATTGGAGAACTCTATTAAGGAGAAATGCCCTCACAAGATTGACATAGGACCCGTGTATAGTGTAGATGTATGATCAAACACCTTTTCTACTGCAAAAATTATTTAAGGGTTTTCCTCTTATAATTTACAGGACTTGTCTTTTAATGTTTAAATTTTTAGCTGACTACGCTAAATTTTTCCACAGCCTTCAAAAAGGCACGCATATGCACAAGCTGGAAATAATGTTTTCACACCAGTTGAGAGGGAGCTCATTTTTGATATTGTAAGCTTATTATATTCTGGTTAATTGAAGTACACAAGTTATAAAGATGTTTGATTGTTTTTTTTTAAATCATTTCTTTTTGTTGCCAACAGGATATAACTGAATATGATGATGTTAGATACTGCTGCTCTGGTTCAGATATCTGCTTGAATTGTTGGCCCTTAATGGCAATTGCTATTAAAGTGATAGACGCTGCTTTAAGAGGTTTAACTAAATGTGCTATTTATTATAGTACCTAAAAGACACTTCTTTGTGTCAAATCATCTTGAAATTTCAAGTATTAGGGCCCACTTGACTCCATATTTGTTGCTTTATTGAAGTGATTTTTACAACGTTTTAGCTACTAAGGATATCAGCTTAATTAACTGTCTTCTTATATCACAGATGATTTTGGTTTCAATCAAATTTTGTGGGTATATAGTGGTCGTCGTGGTGTTCATTGTTGGGTGTGTGATGGTAGGGCAAGAAGGTAAAAGAAGATGTCACAAATAACCCGAAAATATGCATGCATATTGATAGGCACGCCTTTTTGTGTCCCATTTATATCTTTTAAGGAATTAATATGGCTGTCTTAGTTTCTCCCAGGCTGAGCAATGAAGTGAGGTCATCTATTGCTGACTATTTCCATGTTTATAAGGTGATTGCTTGTCTTGTGGATTCAGAACGAGTTCTTTTTTAAATTTATGCCCTCATCAGTTCTGTTTTATCTTAGGGTGGTGAAAATAGCCTGAAGAAAGCATCATTAACGGGTCTAGCTCTTCACCCTCTTCTTGCGTAAGTAGCTTGTTCAATATAATTTCTCATGCTTTTATAATCTTATATCTACCTGAGAAGATTTCCTGCTTTGAAAATTTTACCAGGAGAGCATACACCGATGTTTTGCTAGACTACTTTGAGAGGAAACTGATACATAACCAAAGGTTATTTTCTCTTGAAGAGAGATACCAGAAGATACTAGATATCATTCCAGATAAATGTAAGCCTACCGTATTTTCCATCTTCCACCCAGAAAAGCATTCCTATTTTCTGATATTTTTGGCTCTTCAGCTGTTGCTTCAGAGATACATGAGAAATGGCAAGGGAATAAGAGATCTTCCGTTTCTGATGAAGTCCGATGGGATCAATTGAAGAGTGTGTTGCAATCCACAAAGCATAAGGTTTGCCTTTAATTGTTCTTACTCTAAGCTGGTTTCCTCATTGTGATTTCCAATTTGGACTGTAGAAGCATTAGAGCTAATGAAACATACCGAAGAGACAAAGCATTTTGAGATAGCATTGAATTATTGGAATCATTAGTTCATAAAGAATGCTGCTTTCATATATTATTCAATATGAAACTTAGGGTTCGTTTGGCGTTTTCAAAACGCCGCTTAAGCGTTTGGTTGTTGCGTTCTGCGAGCTTCTTTGGAAACGCAATTTGATGTCCTTTAATAAACGCGGCCACGGGATCGACCCCGTGGCCCGCATTTTCAATCTCGCGTCGAGGTTTATTTCCTCGCATGCCCCTGTTTGTCTTCTCCATCGCTAAGTGTTTCACCCCTGCATCACGGGTAGGATCGGCTGCTGCCTTGGCCATGTCGTCATCCTCCGTGATGGCAGCATCGGGTCATAAGATCTGCTTCAAAGTTCAATGAAGAAGATGATAACGGACCAAAGTCGTCGGAAAGGATGGAAGCTGCTGTCCGGCGAGCATTTTGATCTTTATGAGTGTTGCTAGTATGCAAGCGCACCACTCCGCCTCCCCTCTTCGTCATTTTTTGCGTTATTTTTTCAATTCCAACTTTTATGCGTCTAGATGTTGGGGGAGTTGAGTTCATGACCCGCGTAAGGAATGCTTCAACTGTAAGAACCAATCTTTTTTCCCTTCAGTTTTCGTTGGTGGACCTGTGCGTTTTTGTTGCTACTTTTTTTTTCCAAGTTTTGATAAACTTCTTCTTTATTCTATTTTTTTAAACAATATAAAATAATATAGGAGGAAAGTTAGATGCCAAAGCACATGTTATATAGATTTTGAATTTTAATTCTTATCGTGATATGTATTAATATGTGACTTTGAATATATTGAAAAGGGGAAAAGGAGGGACGTTGCTTGTGACATGATTCTTCTGCATTTTGAAATTAATAGTATAATACTTTTAATTACAATTTTAATAGGTTTTCTCCATTTTTTAGGAATTTTGATGCTCACTCTTAAGTCAGTTGTATTTCTTTTTTTTTTGTTTTGTTATAAAATGGTTTTTTGCATATAAACTATCAAATATATTGCTGTGACAGTTCTGTTGCAAACAACACTACTGCACATGGGTAGAATTGTCATTAATCCAGAAACAACTATAAATTAACTATTTTTCAAACGCACAAATCAAACAACCAACCAACTTATCTGAGTAAGTTGCTGATCAACAATTTATCTGGATAAGCTGCAGCTGCCCCAAACAGACCCTTAGTTGGTAGAACAAAAATGGAAGTAATTGATTCTTTTTCCAATGTTTCTATGGTTTCAATTGCCTTTTTTTTTTGGGAAATGCAGCTAAGGCTGCATACATTAATCTGTTTTGAAACTTTATGTTGATCCTTTTATCTTTTTTGGTGTGCTGCCAAGAGCATTGGGGATGGGAGTCAATAAGGATCTGTATCATATGTGAAATAAGAAATGAAGATCACTAGATCTAATATGTAACTTCAAAATTAAGTACATCTTGACTAATTTTGATTGTTTAAATGTGCGCTGCTTGTTATTGAGATTTTACTCTTTAATTGAGGGCCTGATGAAGGTTTAATAATCTATCATATATGATATTTGTAGTTCTCCATCTTGGATTCTCAATAACTGGTTGGAATTTATTTTAATATTTTATTCTTATTTCTTGATTTTAATTTTGCAATTTTAAACTCATTTACATTGCTTGCACCTTATTTCTGGCAGGGTCTCCGTAGATGTGTAGAAGAGATTGTTTTCACTTATACCTTCCCAAGAATTGACATGGAGGTTTGTAGTATTCTTCTATCGCATTGGTTGGTAGGTGTTTTGCATTATTGATGTAGTGTCTCGTGAATTTATGGCGATTATTGCTCAGGTTTCGAAGCATATGAACCATTTGCTGAAGGCACCTTTCTGTGTACACCCAAAAACAGGTTGACACATTTAAGGCTTGTTTCAGATTAACTTTTGTTTTTTTCATTTTTATTTAATTTTTTTCTTTTTTTATAAATGTTTATTTACATTCTTTTTTTTGTTTCTCAAAACAATTAATAGTTATTTGAAAACACTTAAAAACAACATATAGGTGTTTCTAGTGTTTTTAATGTTGTTTTTAAAAATAACTATATCTTAATCAAATATGTCAAATATGTTTTGTTTAAATAAAACATAAATAAAAATAAATGATAGGAAATAAAAAACAAAAGTGATCTCAAACGCGCTTTAGCATATGAACTATTTATTCTTACTATTAGTTGCACGCTTACAAGCATTTATTTGTGTCATGCTCCAGGACGTGTCTGTGTTCCCATTGATCCTAAGTATTGCGAGGATTTTGATCCTACATCTGTGCCAACGCTTTCTATGGTAAGAGTTCCATAATAGTCACTGCTCATTGAAACTAACTATTCTTTGAATTATGGATTCTAACGTTCTGTAATATGTTGGGCTGTATTACTTGGTTTTTTTATCTTAAAAAATTAGTTTTCTGCAGCCTTGTTGTGCGTATATGATATATTATTCGCCAGTTCCTACAATTTAATACAACATTGATGATTCTCTTTTTGAATGACAGGTGCTTTCTTTTAATGCTGCACTGACTGCCATAATGAACTTAGTTTTCTCTTCTAATTAAGTCTTAGCAAATCTTGAACTTGAATGTTGAACTTGATAACCTTTTAATGCTTCTAAATTTGTCAAATGTGCGAAAGTACATATTTTCTTTCGAATTTTCAAGATTCATATAAATTAAGATTAGCATTTGTAATCTTTTGAACCCATTGGGCGCTCTGCATTTTAGCCTTTTATGCAATTTCAATACATAAATCGCAAGTTACTTCTCAGGATTCTCTGGCTCTATTTTAGAAGTACAGCGTACCTAATAACTGGCAACTTTGTACCAATGTTGTTCCCTTTCTCAGGTTAAAGCTTTAGGCAAAATCATTTTGGTTCTACATGTTAGACTCATGTTTCTAATTGTGGGTTTATATAATCAAATTTACCTTGTCTTCACTCCAGTGAGTTAGCATTGTGACGAGGTATAAATGAGCTGATTTTCAAGATGATGTGAGTTTGTTCATATTTGTCTTGTTTGAAATTTGGTGTATTTTATTTTGTTTCATGTTTGAAATTATTCATGTTCTTCTCATTAGAAATTGTGAGTTTGTTTCGGGATTCGAAACCCCGACCCGAGGGACTTGCGCTAAAGGCCGCACCAATGAGCCAGGTCATTCACACACACACACAAATATATATATATATATATGTATATATCGAGTCAGTAATGAGTTAAACTGTATTGAACAAAAGATTGTTCCTGTTCGTTTTGTTTACTTGATAAACAAATCAAACATGACGTTCTTAACAAGCCAAATAATGACAAAATATAGCCTATGACTGCAATGCTGGGAAACATTTCCAATCATTTGGAAGCTAAGTTATAGACTAAATAAAAAATTAACAGAAGTTCAACTGTTGACTAGTATATGAACTCTAGCGGGCCATGTAATGATGCTACCCTGATAATCCACTTGATATATGAAGTTGCGTTGTTTTACTTTGCGTAACCAATCATCAGAGATAAAGTCATCACAACCATTGTATCCATTCTCTAAAATTTTTCTGAATGTTCAATTTGCAATATTAACAATAATATCTTAACCCGACATTTTTAACAATATGCAGCTTATAGAGGAACTTAATGCTGGTGGCGCGCGAATGGTTGTTGACAATGGTACGCAGCCTAAAGATTCCAACATTTTGATATCCTAAATTCAAGTTTCATATTACATTCTCTATGTTATTCGCTGTAATGGAACCTACACCAGAGTGTCTTAGCAATGTGCAATATATTTTTTTTCTGGGGAAATTTACATACATACAGCACAATTCTTATGTATTTACATATCTAACACCCTAAGTTTGTTATTTACACATTTTGGTATTATAACTCTTTATGAAAAAGTCTTTTTCATTTAGAAAGAGATGGTGATATTCGTGATGTGATATTAAAAGATTTGGGTGGTATGCTTGGTATGTAAAGATATAAGAATTGTGTGGTATGCTTGTAATGCACCTTCTTTTATTTGCCGCTATCCCTAATTGTGCTTGTTTCATCTGTAGCAGAGTGGGAAGGAACTTCACTTGACCAGTCAATCAGGTTTTTCAGGTCATCCTTCCTGCAGCCATTGATGAAGTCTTGTAAGGCAAGTTACTTTCTCCTGCAATCTAGCTTCTTTTAATGCTTTAACTTCATTCTAACTTGTTCGCATTGTGATTTACTTGTAGTAGATGCGCATTATTTCAAATTGGGTTTTAATTAGTATGACTTTAAAGTTTATCAACAGTTTGATTGGATAAAATGAAGTTGTGGACTTAGGATAATCATTATTTAGTTTTAAATTATGCATTGCAATCCAAATTCTGTGTTATTTATTTATTTTCTTATTTTTTGCTTATTTAAAAACAATTTGAATTTCTATTTATTATTTATTTTTTGTGCAATCCACAAATAGAAATAATATTCTAATATATTTACCTATGGAAGTTGTAAAACAATATACGATATTTTATGCAATCCACAATAGAATATCTTAGGCACATTTACATGCTTACCACCCAATTCTTATATATTTACATATCTAGCACAAAAATTTTATTTTTTACATCAAATCCAAAATACCACTTATAACTTTTTTGAAATACCTTTACATGCAAAGTAATGCGGCAGATGTGTAAATACATAAAATTTGAGGGCTACACATGTAAATATACCAAGAAATTATTTAGAAAAAAAATTATAACGTGATTGAGAATCTCTAACTGTGTGGCACCAAGCAATATCTATTATGGTCACCTAAAAGCTCCATTTTGCCCATTGGTTCTTGCAGGATGAGATGGAGAGTTCATACAACGCAAAAATCCAACAATCTAATAAGAATTCTCTGAGCTGGTAGACTCTGCTCTTCATTATATCTGTGTCCTCAATCTCCACCTGTATCAGTTCTTAAACTTTGTTTATTTAATAAACAGTTATTTCTTTGGAAGTTGAAATATTTGGTTATGATTAGCGGGTTTAGCATCTGTTTGTTATTTTTCACCAATACATGCTTGCAGAGCAACCGGAGTTATTGTTTAGAAATATACGGTACTTTTGTTTTTGGGGAAGAAAAGGGATGGCTTTTCTTTTCGATCAAGATATTGCATGTAAAGGAATGTTTGTAATTTAGTTGGTTTTACTTTTATCATTGATTTCATGCTGTTAGATTTGATTTCACTTACATTTTGAGATCTTGTAAGTTTTGCTCTATTTAGTGTTCAGGCATAAAGGCATTAAATGAAGATGTTGAGCTTACATTGATATGTAATTATAGTTTAATATTTCATTTCTATTTTTTTTTAATTAGTGCTTTAGAGCAAGCTTGATCTATAAATTTCAGTAATAATTTTTAAGAATTCACAAATTAAATTAGCTGGTACTCTGACTGAAAGAAATATAAACTCCAAAAAAATAGGGAAAATTTTTTTTGTCCGGACTCCGGCAGTAGCTCTACGTGCGGACTTAGGGTATGTTTGGGGCGGCGGTTTACCTGCAGCACAGCACCGTGCCGCTGGCTTCATCCGTTTGGGGCGGCGGTTTAGCCGCGGTGTCCCGCAGTTTGGTGTAAATGCAGAAAGCTCCTCTTTACTTGCGGCCCAGCTTCGTCGATCGGCTTTTTACCCCCGTGCCCCCTTTTTACCAGTCCTAACCGCCGACAGTAGATCCCGTGAAAGAAGAGCAAGCTGCGGCGGTCGTCTTCCTCTTCTCCGCGAAAGGTGAGCTCTTCTCCGACAGCTAACCGTCGTCTTCCTTCACAGTAAGTTTCCCATGCCTCTTCTTCTTCTTCTCTTCGACAAAAATCGAATAACTCGAGGGAGCCCAAAAAAAACTTGAGCGAGGTTTATTTTCAGAAATTTCTGGGTAAATTAATCTTCTTCATAAGCTCAAAATACTAATTTGTTATTGGGAGTATTATTCCTCTAGATGGAGCACTTCGTTTTCCCTGTTTCGAGCACTTCGTTTTCCCTTTTCTCCTGTTTCGAGTGCTTCTGTAAAGCTTTCTTGTTCAAACTAGCCAGCAAATATATTTTTTGAAAAGATTCTTGGCAAATGGTGGGTGCGTCTGATTTCACATTGAACAAAGGTGACTATGATTCAGTGTGTCCTGTCCGTCAACAAATTTATGTAATGTTCTGATTGTGAAATTTGATGGAAGTGGGTGCTAGTCTTTATGTTTGCAATGTTTCAAGCGTTATGTATGCAATTATCCCTACTTTATGCTGATGGGGCAAGATGGAGCTGTGAACTTCAATGCCATGTAAATAGAGCAATAAACTCATTAATCCTAAACCCTAATATCTCTAGAGGATTGAGATGATGCTAGACTTTGAAGAAGAGTATTTGGGAAGTTTTTCTTTGTTGGTATTATGTAACAATTTGAAATATCATCCATCCATTTATTGTCTGCTTTCGTTTACTCTTGAATTTATTTATATCAAAATAATCAGCTTTAAAGCGTTTCAAATACTTAGCATTATAGCTATTAAATCACATTATGGGGATGTTGCATTTGAGCAAGAATTATCAAGCTTCTACTTTCAATGGAATCACATGCATTTATGACTATCACAGTTCTGTTAAGCACAATATTACAAAACAATGGCAGAATGATCATTTCTGCAGAAACAACTACATCACAGTTGTTTTCACACAGTTGCCTCAAACAGGCAGCCAACTTCCCCACGGTAGCTTTCCCGCAACAACTTCTTGGGGCAGCGTAGGCTGAGAAGCTGCAACTGTTCCAAACAGGGCCTTAATTATTATATTGTCATGTGTGATATATCAAGCTCACCTAAAAAAATCTTGGGGTGGAACAACGAAAATTATTGGAATGGATCCATGAATATTATTAGAGTGAAATTAAGGAGATTATTGAAGGATTATTAGGGTATTAATTTTAATAACACTGCAATAACTCACCAATAACCTTCGCGGCTCCTCTCCAATAATCTCCTGTAATAACCCCCCTCACAATAACTCCCCAATAACCCTCTAATAACTTCCAAATAACCCTCCAATAACCTCTGTGACTCCACTTGAATAACCCCCACAGTAACTTCTATAGATCATTTTCAATAACCCCTAATAACCTTTGTTGTTTTGCTTTAATAACCCCCAATAACCTTACACATGGATCAACGTCCGGAGTCGGACCAGAAATTTTTTCCAAAAAATAGAGAGAATAGAATAGCTGAATAATGTATGATTTTTTTACGAGCACAACTCGGTAGCCAAATGTTTTAAGTCTAAAAATTAAAATTCCAAAATCTAACTTATTTCCATTAGTTAATAAGCTTGAACTCAGACAAAAACATTTCATGTTTCCAAAAACTTTACTCCACCAAAAATATAAATCATCATTTAAACAAAATAATAGTAAAAAAACAAAAATATAAATCATCATCTAAACAAAATAATAGTAAAAAAACAGTACCAGTGGCAGCCATCAGATCAGAGAGTGGTTAGCAGCTGCATTGCTGTTATCTTCAATTACTGGAGGGGATTCATCTTGTGTTGGAATGAGAGGAGCTGCAGAAACAGCGAGGTTGGAGAGAGCAGGCAGAGCGATAGTCATAACCTCATCCACGTTCACATCAACCAGTTTTCGTTGTTTTCTGGTCCTCTTTGAAATCATCGTATTTTGATCTTTAGATGGGTGAGGTTGAGAAGGATTTTTACTTGATCTCGCTCCTGCTGCATCTGCAGAGCCATAGCCTGAGCCTGCTGCTATGGAGGGCTGAAGCAACTCCAGCCGCCGATCAGTTTCTGGGCGTCTGCATATCTTTTTCAGCGACACTATCTCCTGCCAGTGTTGGGTAAGTTACGCATTTATAATACTTATGTTATTTAAAATCGGCACAAATTGAACGAAATCGATATTTGAAATTCCAAAATAAACATAGCCAACCAAATTTCTTAGAAAGTTGATTTAAATTAAATTTCAATTAAATTGAAATTTAATTCTATATAACCGGTTAGTGCTTGAAACAATTCTCAATTTAATTTTTAGCCTGAAATAATTAAAACCTATTACTCTTTTTTTTTTTTTTTGTGGCTAGGGTAACGAAGGTCAAAATTTTAATTTTAGAAAGGGCAAAAGATCAAATTATCCTCTTATATAAGTAGAAATCTAAATTTGTGGTGGGACAATTGCTCCTACTTATGTAGGCATCCTCAGGATTGGTTGGAGTGGCGAAATAAAAATATTTTTGTGCTATTTAAAGATTAATATTTTGTGCAAGTGAAAAGATTAATTTGGGTGTTCCTGGATACTCACAAGCCACTCAATTCCAATGTACATACATATCCACCACCTAAACTTCCATTTCTTACATTTACAATAACCAAATCTTTTATACCATATTTAAAATATCACCATTTTAATTTCTAAAAAGTTAAATACACTTTCTCATGCATGGGTAAGGTAAGGTTCTTAGGTGTTATATACAAATACATAAGAATTGGGTGGTATACATGTAAATGTGATTAGATACAATTGCACTGGTAAAAATCTGAAGTGGAAACACCAAAATACTGCCACAATGCAACTAACGTAGCATAAAGTAGATTAAGTATATATATATATATATATATATATATATATATATATATATCAAAGCATAAAATTATAAAAAAAATATACCTCAGACTGATCGTGGTCATAGCGGACAAGAAACCGACACCGGCAGCCACGAACATCGTGCCTTCTTCTTTGTGCATCGAGGATATGAGCGTCAAAATAGAGAGCCTGCTCATTACCTTCCTGTTTGTTGTCACATATGAAAGCTATTATCAAATGGAGCATCATTTCAATAGTAACAATAGTATCATATTGGTTAATTAATAACAACCCTTATACTTGGTTCCTCCAAGAGAAGAGGATTACATTTTGAAAAATGACAAATTTATTTAAATTTTATCATTTGATCTGATGCTTAACGTCTATTTTACAATATCCAATCATATTATAAGATTGCGAATCATAATGAATAACATGTCAAACTCATTGAATATACTAATCACATAATGGACGATGTCCTAATTATCTCCTAGGCTCTCAACTGATCTCATCTCAGCAGGAAAATTAGTTCATAACAATTGTGGTGTTCGATTTAATCATGATGATTGCACTGCACAAGATTTTAATAAACTAAAAATACTTATGAAGAGGCCTAAAATTGGACATATTTCTCTTGCAGTCATGCATTTCAAAGGAGGTTTTATTATCGTGTACTGTGATAAATCAAAATAATAAACTCCTAAGCAAAAGATTGAAGTCATCAAAACTCTCCTATTTTATTTCTCTTAATAAATTCTTATTTAGTAGGAAGGAAAGATCAATTTACTTGTCTTGTTTTTGCTTCTACTCAATAAGTAAATAATAGAAAGCATTAATTCTCTTCCATCACATAATAGTTATGTTAAAAATTATTTTAATTTGATCATTAATGTAGTATGATGTTTCACTCCTGTTATACCACATAAATTATAAATATTTTGTAAGTTCAATAAAGAATATAACAAATACACTAGATTATGACATATATTGTCTTTTTAAAAAATTTTGTTGTTTATGCCGAAACTCAATTTTCATCTTACGCTAACAAATTGAGATTTGATTTTAGGAGTGAATGTGTCTCATTATTTTCTTGAACACAAATGAATTATTTTTCATAGATCTTGCCACCATATATCCCAACAAAATGATATTGCGGAATATAAAAATCATCACTTTCTAAACATTTTCTATGAAATCCAATAGAGTTGTCATTCTTCTAGTTTATGTTGATGACATTATAATTACTACCATACATTTAACTATATTTATGCTTCAACAACACTTCTAAGCCGCATTTCATATGATGAATTTTGAAGGCCTCACTTGTTAAATTTGAAAATGCGCACTACTTCCTCTACATTCCTACACTAATAAAAGCATCATAGGATTTAATTACTTTGAAAAGTCTTTAAAATCATTTGAAGTAAATGTAAAATATCTTCTTGAGGAAGGAGACACATACAGACAATTGATGAGCAGTCTAAACTATTTAACCATTACTCGTCACTCGTACTGGATTGTCATTGGTTGATTTATTTGATATCTCATACAGACACCAAATCAAGATTTGTTCTTTGACATCTTTCCATATAATTCTCATCCTCAACATGTAAGACATAGTACTGCATATTAGACAGGGTGGTTATAATATTCATCAATCAACTATAGGATTGTGTATGTCTTAATAATTTTTTGATCTCATGTAAGAGTAAGAAATAATCTCTCAATGTATCATAAGAGGACTATAAATATAAAGTTAATTGTCACTCAATTTGGGAACCTTCAACACTGATATGATTTTCTTTCTTACACCCCCACAAATCTTCAAATTACAGATATATTTACGAAAGCTTTGACCAAACAAAGACATTAGATGCTTGTATGTAAATTGATGCTTTGTGAACAACTGACATCGATTTAAGAGGAGATATCAAAGAATATAATTGATTAGAATTCAATCTATAAATTACAACCTAATTGACTCCTTATATGTCATCTTATCATAAAATTAATCACCATAAATTATGTCTAGATCAGCTCCTTACATGCTAGCTCACTAATTTGTGTGCTCAAAAGTGTCATCTCAACAATCCACATGCAAATTTATTTTAACTAATGGCATGACAAATTTTTTTATTAAATGGGTAAACTTTCAACCATGTAACACTCCTAGGATTATCTGAACAAGAGTCAACTGAGGAAATAAAATTAAGGATTATTTTTTTTTCCTTATTTTTTTCATTCATTAATATTGAGTGCTTGAAGTGTTAAACTTACTCTCGCAAATTTTTTTCGACGCAAATTTTTTTCAAACTTAAATCCATGTAAAATTTGGTTTACCTTTTTTTTTTCTTAATCATTTAAAGTTAGATGTATTAAAACTTCCAACATAAATATTTTGTATCATTCATTGTAAATTCTCAAATCACCTAAGTTTATATTTAACTATCTTATTTTTTATGTATGTCACTCTAACCTTTGCTTTCATATAATTCTTTCTGATTTTCACCTGTGCATTTTAACACTCTCATTGTCACCTCACTAAATATAGATTTCAATGACTTTCTTTCGGCCTAACATTTGAATCCATACAACATTAAAGGCCTAGTTGTAGTTTTATTAAATTTATCTTTAAGCCTCCATGGCATTCTTTTATCATACAAACGCTTCAGCCTCTTTCCTATTTTAAGCATCCATCCTTAACTCTAAAAGCTACGTTCTCATCTATATTTTCATGCTTTTGAACGATATATCCGAGTTACTTAAAAGCTTACACCTAAAATCATTTTATCAGCCTTTAAAATTGAATGATAATTATTAGCATTATAATCATTAAACATTATATATCATATACTCAATCGTTGTTGTACTAATTTTTTGAGAATTAACTGTGGAAAACCAAAATGGTTATATACTAAAAAATAAGGCTTCCTGCAATAAAATATCCTCTCCTTTTCACAAAAAAATGTATATATATATATATATATATATGTGCCGCAAGCCTTGGCCTGTTGATGGCAGGTTCACTGTAAGTCCCCTCAGGTCAAGGGTTCAAACCCACCGTGGCGTGGAGGCTCTGGAATATTAGACACATGGCGCAGACACCCCATCATAGGTGCTCGAGCACAAAGGGGAAGCGGTATATGGAGCCCACCGGACTCAAATACCATTTCCTTTTAATATATATATATATATATATATATAAACAAATTGAAAATTCGGTTAAGCTGACCGAACCTGGAAACACAGAATGAGGTCCCCGGGAAGCACTGCGACACACTCTCCAGCCTCACAAGGAAGAGATCTCTGCCTAACACACTTTCGAACATTTATCCACTCATCCTCTTCAACACCAAACCCTGTAAATCGAATCCGCACTTCCTGAAACAATCAGCACATACCATGTTCATGCCTTTGGCTATCCCAAAATCAGGAGTATATAACAAAAAAAAATTCACTTTTATGCTCTCTAATAAACATAAAACTAGTATTTTCATTGAAAACATTCATTCAGAATATAATCTATAAATTTTTTTTTGGAAGAACTACATGCATAACACTCGATTCTTATGCATTTACATATCTAAAACCTAAACTTCAATTTTTACATAAATGCAACCTCACATGTGCATAAAAATGTGTATTTCACATTTTCTAAAAGAAAAAAGTGGTATTTTTTAATGTGATATGAAAGATTTGAGTGGTATAAATGCAAATAGTAAAGTTTAGCTGTTAGATATGAAAATATATAAGAATTGAGTGGTATTTATGTAAATGCCCCTTTCCTTCCAGTTTGAGATATACCAAATTGATTTAACATACAACTACTTAGGAAATGGATCAGCTCGAAAAATAAATTCTACGCAACTAATTTGAGATAATTACCGGATCGCCAGTTTCAAACATTCTGTAAGACAAAAAGGCTGAAACATCATACCTGCAATGAAATCATGCTTAGACATACGTGGGAGAATAATATGATTAACAGGAAGATAGTAAAAAAAATTGAATAACAGGCTAAATCAAATTCCAAAGAATTATGTCAAATCTGAGATGGTGGAGAAGACAAGATCAAACCATCACTTATCGATGATATCAATGCAACTATGTTAGAATAAAAAACACACTAAACAAATGTAATTTTAAAAATGAAATTGATCCTAAACCAAGCCCTTAATCTCAAGTATTAAATTTAGCTTGTAAACTAGTACTGCATTGCAGCTACATCAAACAGCTGTAAATAAAGTTTAAATTTGCTTTCAAGAGTAATTGGAATGTATCAAAGAGAGTATAAAAATGGTTTCTGCAAAACACAATTCATTATTTTTACCAATTTTGAAACTTTAAAAGTCCTACTTTACGTTGTAGATTCAAAAAGTTCATTGTAATGGTGGCAAAGAAGCTATTTAACATTTTGATCAAAATTGTGTGCAAGTAGGAAGAACTACTCAGAAATATGACAAAAATTTGCAAATCATGCTTAAAACTAATAGAAAGTATATTAAATAGGATTTTCCACTCTTATTGCGAACCAATTAAACAAAAAGATGATAATACTAACCAAGCTCCATCCCTCAATGATTTTGCCTCAAATTCCACCTCAACATTCTCCGAAGAATTGCTTCCTGCAATTTGTTGAAACAAAACTCACACCGAGTTCGTGGAACTTGCACTAATTTAACTCCAGACAAACAGTATTCAAGCTTTAATGAAGTTGTTGCACTTGCAACCCAAACCATTTATTTCAATGATCATACTTTTAGCTCGACAAATGAAAATGATGAAAAAAGTTAAGAAGTAAAGTGCCAAAATAGTACCCAAACTATTTATATAGGGCCATTTTAGTCTTGGATCTATAAAAGTGTTAAATTAGTTCCGACATTTTTTAATATAGGCTGAAATAGTCCCGGAGAGAATTATTTGAGCCCTCATTAAAAAAGTCTAGGGACTAAACTAATACTTTTATAGACTCTAGAACTAAACACCTATAAAGAGTAAGTGAACCATTTTAGTACTTTTCTCAAAAGGTAATCATGCATTGATCGATGAAGAGTCAACAAAATTCTTGATTATATGACACTCCTCTTCATGTTTTTCTTTCATAGAAAACTGGTAATGAGCGAACTATGAAAATGTAAAAAACAAAAAAGAAGCTCTAAAACTTACAAGTATTATGAAAGAACCTTGGCAATCTGAATTTAATATATTTAAAAGTGACATTAGACTTTAGCCCACCCCATGCTCACTTGAACCGTAGGTAATAAGGGCAACAGAGCTCCATTAACTCTAGAGTAGGCTACCAATTCTACAGCAATCTTGATGAACGTGATATAACCAATCTTATCAATCTAAATTTCAACTTCATGGCAGATTGCTCCAAAAGGCACATGCTTAAGCTAAAGCAAAATCATCATTTGTGTAGCTCAAAATCACGAGGATGGCCTATTCCACAAATATACTTGAGCATCTGGTAGAGTGGGAGGCTTTACCTTTCGTTTAGCATGGGATTTCTGTTCGTATACTAGAGTGTTTAATCGAAAAGGTGGGAGCGTGAAAGCGAGCGCAAGTCTGATTTCAAACTCAGAAGATGTGTTATCAAATTGAAGTAGAAAAAGGAGGTGGAAATGTCGAGTTTGACAATGAATGGTTAGGGCTAAGGGATATTTGTGTTAAAAAACTATGGAATAAAAAACAACTTAAATTATTTAGGACTTCAACCGTTAATGTGGAAGTGAATTTTTGGTGACAGAATTAAAGCTGGGAGATGCTAGAAGCAAAATTGATTAGAATAGAAAAGTAAAACTTATAGACCTTCATTGCTAGCAAATAAATTGATTTGACTTCCTCTTAGATAGAGAGACAAAAGGATACTTGTTTGAGAGTAAAAGAGGGAGAAAGAGAAGAGAAAGCATGCATGATATAGGATGTCCTGCAGTCTAGGTTTCCGAATGCAATTAGAAGACGCATGTGTGAGGATTCAAAATTCATACTTCAAAAGATCATAAATTAAAATATTATTTGCCAATCAATTATCAAAATCTAAACATATAACAATATGCACCAAACAATAATTTAACCATATCATATAACAATATGCACCAAACAATAATTTAATCATAGATATACAATATAAGTTGAAATATTAAAAAGCTACAATTTGACGGGGATTTAAACGGTAACTAGAAATCCAATTCCAGCAAATTTGATTAGAACCAAAAAATAATTGGAAAACTAACAACAACAAGTCTCTATCCCACTAGTGGGGTCGGCTACATGGATCCTTTTCTCCATTGAATCCTATTGAGTGTCATATTTTCATTTAATTCTAATAGATTAAGATCATTTTTAATACAATATGCCCAATTTTTTTTAGGTCTACCTCTGCCTTTCTTAACATAAGTCAAATCTAAAACATCTACTCTCCTAATAGAATCATCAGATAATCGACGATTAATGTGACCAAACCATCTAAGACGACTTCCTCTAATCTTGTACGCCATTGCAGCTACACCAACTCTATCATAGATATATTCATTACTCATTTTATCCCTTAGTGTCAAATCACTCACCCACCTAAGCATTCTCGTCTCAGCAACACTTAATTTTGTTTTCTGCTTTTCTTTTAAAGGCTAACAATCTGCGGCATAGAACATTGCAGGTCTCACCACCATCTTATAAAATTTTCTTTTCAGTCTAAGTCGTACTTTGTTGACACACAATAGGCCCAATGCATACCTCCACCTAAACCAACCAACTTGAATTCTACTAATAACATCCCATCTTTTTTAACAATAGACTCGAGATATCTGAAACGATCTCACCTTTTAATTATTTGACCACCCATCGTTTCAACTCTGCCACTAGAGCTACTAATACTTAAATTATATTCCATGTATTCAGTTTTAGATCTACTCAAACGAAAGCCTTTAGACCCAAAGTAAAGCTCCATAATTCAAGTTTTTAATGAAATCTATCTCTAGTCTTATCCACAAGAAGGATATCATCAACGAAAATCATACACCAAGGTGCACCCTTCTGTAAATGTCTAGTAAGAACATCCACAACTAAAACAAAAAAAATATGGGCTTAAAGTAGATCCTTGATGTAATTCAACTGAAATAGAAAAATACTTGTTCAATCCTCCTATGCGAACACAAGTAACAACTCTAGTATACATATCTTTAATGACTTGAATATAAGTCATATCAACACATTTCTTCTCTAAAACTCTCCAAAGAGCTTCTCTTGGAACTTTATCATGAGCTTTTTCTAAATCAATAAAAATCATATGTAGATCCTCCTTATTCTCTTTGTACTTCTCCATTAGACCTCTCAATAAATGTATAGCTCCTATAGTAGACCTACCTAGCATAAATCCAAACTGATTATGAGAAATCTTTATATCACGTCTTAACCTAATGTTCAATTATCCTCTCCAATAATTTTAAAGTATGATGCATCAACATAATTCCTCTATTATTTTTCGTACTCTCGTACATCCCCTTTATTCTTAAAACTGGGACCAAAATACTCATCTACCACTCCCCATACATTTTTTTAGTTCTTAAAATAATATTAAAGAGTTTAATAAGCCAAGAAAGTATCAAATCTCTTAACTATTTTCGCATTTCAATTGGGATATCATCAGGTCCTACTGAATTTCCAACCTTAATTTTCTTTAAAATATCATCAACTTCTTTTTTACTAATGCGACGTTAAAAATAAAACGTTTTATTATAATTAACGATATTAAGATCACTACGGTCGATCATATTTTCTGAAAAATCAATGAAAAGTTTCTCAAAATAACCCCATCACCTAAATTGAATATCTTCCTCTAAGAAAATCATTTTTTTGATTTTCATCTTTAATACACTGCTTGAATTAAATATTTACTCTTCTTTTTCTTTGTTTGACTAATTTATACATATACTTTTTACCAACTCTAGTATATAATTTAAGCCCTATTTGGGGGTAGTGGTTGATCTGCAGCGCGGCGCGGGGGGGGTCGCGATTCGAGCTGTTTGGGGCGATAGGGCAGCCGCGATGCCACACAATATTGCCTGAAAGTAGGCCGCGAGTTCGACCCGCTACCCACTTTTTCCCTTCGACTTTTTACTCGCCTGCCCTTGCTGTGATTCAATTCCGCCCTAATTCCCTCCTACCTCATTCGGCTCTTGCACATGAAAGGTGCGATCTTCCCCTCCCTCCCCTCCTTGCTCTATTCTGATGCATCTCACACTTGTTGGTTCGTCATCTACCTCCTCTGTTATTAGAATATATGTGAATGCCTTGATTTCTTTATTTTTGATTTGGTTTGTCATCTTCCTCCTCTATGCAAATGCGAATAGCTCTTTTACTGGAATATATGCGAATGTCTTGTATGGAATGAATGTAGGGATTCAATGTGAATGCTATACATTTTTGGTGGCTTATTTTTTGTTTGGTTAGGCGTGTGAAAAAAAGAAAATTCGTTCATGGATTGCGGATGACAAAAATCTGATGCTAGATTTTATTTTGAGTGAGACTTTATATTGGTTTGGTTCTGTTGGTCTCTGCATGAGGATCCATCAACAAAAACAAGAAAAAAAATTATTGTAGATGCGGCTCGAGCATTGTTATTGTTCTTTGCAGTGGCTGGCCTGGAGTGGCTTTGCCTTTGGTTTGTGCATGTGGGTTGGCATGATGTTATCTGACATCGTGTTATGGGTGTGGCAGGGTGTTATCACAGTTCTTTTTAAGCAATTTTATTAAACAATGACATAATGATCATTTTTTCAGAAACAACTGTTCCACAACAGTTTTCACACAGATGCAACAAACAAACAGTCAACTTTCCCGCAGCAGCTTCCTGAAGTAACGCAGCTGCAATTGAAAAACTGAGAAGCTACAACTGCCCCCAAATATACCCTTATTGTAAAGATCACTACAAACATAATTTTTAGCATCACAAATTATTCTCTTAGACTCTCTACGGGTTACCTTATATTTTTTCTACTTCTCAAAACTTTTACATTTAAACTAATTTATATAAAACAACTTTTTATATTTTATCTTTTCTTACACATTATTATTTTACCAACAACTATTTTTATTTATAAAAAAAATTTCCTTTTGATTCTTCAAATACAACTTTTGTCACTTATTTAATAGTGTTTGTTACTTTATCCTATATAAAATTCACTTTTTCATAAACATCATAAATCTTTAAATCTTAAAGTTTACTTATAAAAATAATTTTATTTGTCTTTTAGGCGATCCTATCTAATTATATGACAATATTTTCTTCTATTATTCATCTTATAATTTTTAATCTTAAAATCTAAAATTAATAATTGATGTTGAGTACTTAAATTTTTACTTGGAATGACCAATTTTTATATTCTTGGTGATTTCTATTTCTCATAAGAAAATAATCAATTTATATTTTATTAAATATATTCTTATAAGAAATAATATGCTCGTCGGTTTTTTTAAATAAAATATTAGCAATAGCAAAATCATATGTTAAAGCAAAATTTAATATAGTTTTACCATCTTCATTAATCACTCAAAAACCATAGCCACAATGAATAGTTCTAAAATCTTCCACCACTACTAACATGACCATTTCAATCTCCAATAAAAATTCTTTTTTCAAGAGGTATCATTTGAATTAATTATTCTTGGTCATTCCATAAGTTATCTTTTGACCTATATCTAAACATACTTGAGGAGCATAAACACTTATAATATTAAAAATCTCAGTATCAACAATAATTTTTAGGGCTATAATTTTATCTCCAATTTTATTATTATTACAACATTATCTTTTAAACTTTTACCTATAAGTACACCTACACCATTTCTAGTGCTACTCTAACCTGAATGATAAAGTTTAAAACCTAAGCTATCAATCTCCATAGTCTTTTCTCAATCCATTTAGTTTCTTGAATACATAAATTATTTATTTTCATATGAATCATAACATCAGCTAATTCCATTAATTTACTTGCGAGTGTACCTATATTCCAAGATTTTATCATAATATTAGTTTCATGGACTAACTTTTGAACTTGAAAAACTATTAACAAGTTATTTAACGGAAAAAAAATAATGCAAGGTTTCACCAAGTAGAGAAAATAAAACTTCATGCCGCTAAGAAGGAGATAAATTCTCCCAAAATGACCTTGAGGAATAGGAAGCGGAGGAGCTACATTTCTAAATTGAGCAGGATCATCTCGAGGCAAAGGAGAGACGTTTAGCTTCGCTGGTTCCTTAACTTTTGCCCTATAGGCATATCTCCTGTTTTGAAACCAATTCAGAACCTGAAACGATTTATTATGTCAGAAAAGTTTTCAAGGGCCTTTTAACAAAATGAAATAGCGAGCTTCTAACCTG
Organism: Phalaenopsis aphrodite; assembly: GCA_003013225.1. Taxonomy (NCBI): domain Eukaryota; kingdom Viridiplantae; phylum Streptophyta; class Magnoliopsida; order Asparagales; family Orchidaceae; genus Phalaenopsis; species Phalaenopsis aphrodite. The sequence goes on along the minus strand of NEWO01000087.1, from coordinate 1,076,513 downwards.
TTTGGGCTGCACAATCACTTTTCCAGCTCGTTCAGCCGACATACTTCAAAAAGATGATAAACTCTTAGTTGAGGTAAGAAACATCAAAATCTTAATCATGCTCATTATAAACTACATCAAAATTACTTGGGGAAGAGGTTTAAGACATAATTAAAATCCTAAACAAAAAAAGCATTAATGATTACCTGAACTTTTCTGCAAGCACACATATTGTCTCGCGAGGAGGGATTGAATTGCTTAAATTATTTACATCTTGCAAGCATGTTTCCATCTCCATAACCTTAAACAAAATAACTCATAATAAATGCAGTGTATCATCTTGTCTCAAATAAGGCTAAAAATATGCTTCAAAAAGAGAACTAGCAAATGGTATAAAAAGTTAAAAAATGGGGATAATACAAAATAAAAGAAACAAAATAAGTTGTGACAACAATTAAAATTGCATCTCAAAAATTAGAAAGGAAGAAAATAAAATTAATGAATTATGTTTCAGGCCTCGAGCTACAATTGATAAGATAGGCAAAGCTAAAAGCCCATAAATTGAGAAAAGCACAGCTTCGGCTCAGTTGATTGACAAACTATTAGGCTTGCGAAGCTCACCATTGACATAATGCAAGGTTCCAAGCAGTCACCATATCACCATTCATCAATTTCAAGATCAACTGAAAGGACCTTCAGCACCAATTCAAGCTAAAATAGTCTATTTGTTCATGAAAAGTTTTTCTAACTCGGAACTTTTTATATTGTCATCATCATCATCACCATTGTATTATATTACTATTATTATCATCATCTAAATTTAAAAATAATTCAACATTAATTTTATTATGCAAATATAAAAAAAAAAATTGTTTCTTTTATGAAATTAATGACTTTTATCTTCAATTAAGGGTGAAAAAATCAAAGAATTAATCAATCATTGTGGAAGCAATAATACAAAATCACCATCCTTCCATATAAAAATAGCCAAAATATACATGTTTGAAAGCATGGGAGGCGTCCTCCCCTCTATCTCCCTTCCACAACATGAATGGAAAGCATAGATGTCATTTAAAGTTCATAATCCAACCATGTTTTATTTTAGAATAATTTATATAATGAATCAAGCGATCAATCAAAGCATGAAGTGTGAAACCCTTCTGTTGCATCCTGCATTATTTTGGCTTGAACAGCTAAAATATAAGAATATAAGAATGTACATATTCCCAACTTCGTCTTAATGGAGAAGGTCATTCGTGATCAATCCCAAGCTGTTCCCCAAATCAATCATCATTTAGATCAAGACAAAAGACACATTTCAGACACAATTCCATTTCAGAAACCAAAATCTTGACAGACAGGGAAAATTCATACAATAATTGGCAAAGAGAGCAAGATAGAGATATCAGTTGAAACGAGAAAACTGTGCAGAGCATAGAAACTCTTGCCATTCACTAGATCACTTTTGTTTGAGGCTTTACACCTTTTTGTTGTGTTTGTAAAACCATGGAAGAACCAACATTATAAAGCAATAGAGGAAACTATGAACAATGATAAGTAGAAAACAAAATTTGAAAAAATATTACCGATAGGCTGTAACTAAACCAAGTAGACTCATCAGCTGGCTCGGCTTGGCACGATAAATGTTTCACGAGATGAGTTGGATAAGCTAACAATCCAAGCTTGAGCCAGCTCCAACTCAATTCATTAGTGGGCGAGTTAGCTCATTTAAGAAAATAATAATAATAATTATATTTAAAATATATTAAAATTCAAGTGCTTAAGTACAATATTAAAATAATTAAAAAATTATACTTAACTTGCTTATATCAAGTGATTTCTTATTATTTTTCCAATAATTGTTAATTCTTTTTGTTATTTTTATTATAATAGTTGCTTAAACTAAAATCACGTTTTCTCTTTAATAATAAAAGAGCAAATTCATGAGCCAACTTGAACTCATAAAATTAAACTCATGTTTAAGCTCCAAATCCATTAATTAATCAATCTTAAGCTCAAGGATTAAACTCATGTTTAAGGTCCAAATTTATTTGTTAATTTGTTATTAAATTAGCATTTAAAGAGCAAACATTAAGATAATTGATGATGTTGAATACATTTATATCTACAAAAAATTAATAACTTGCTTCAAAGTAACACATTTTAGTCTTATAATTATTGTTGAATAACAAAATAACTCATATTACCTTTTCATAGTTTGGCTTAGTGATAAAGAATTAAGAGTAATTTTTTCTTGTACTCAGTCATAGAAAAACCTTGTCAATAATTTCAATTTACATCCACTTACAGCCCGTTTGAGGCAGCTTATTTGGCCGATGCGTTCTAAAAAAGCTGGATGAGGCGTTTGAAAACTACAGAGCGGTAGCATTGCTTAAAAAATTATGTTAAACACGGGCCACAAGTTCGACCCCGCAATCCACATTTATTCGCGAACCTATTAGTCGTATGTCCCTCTCGGTGCACCCCTCTCACCGCCGCCTCTCTCTCGCGTCTCTTCTGCCCTAGGTCACGCCTCTCTGGATCGCTCCTCTCTTGTGCCTATCTCCGGTGGCAATGGGTTGCCTTTCCCCTTTCCCTCTTCCCTCCGATCTCTGGTGGCAACGAGTTGCTCTCTCCTCTCTCTCTTCTCTCCGACATTCAAATCTCTGTCTATTTAATGTGCTATCGTCCTCCCACGGTATCACCTATTTTTTTCGATGGAATGACTTTCTCTTTGTGATTTATGGCTTTCTCATTTACGGTTTGAGATGAGAATTTGGATTTTGCTATTTCCGATCTTTTCATTTGGGGTTTGAAGTGAGAATTTGAACTTTGCCATTTGTGGCTTTCTCTTTATGATTTGGAATTTGGATTTTGCGATTTTGTGGTTGAATGTGATATAGAATGAGGTTTTATCTTTACTTTTGATGTTTGATTGTGAATTTGCAAAATGGCTGAAAGGGGATGTTTGATTTGTTGATAGCAATATTTTGGGGTGCCTATATGTAGTATCCTCAAATGAAAAATATGGCATGGGCTTTATCTATACCTTTGATGTTTGAGTGATAATTTGATAAATGGCTGAAAGATGATATTTGATTTGTTGATAGCAATATTTCAGGTGCTTTGTATGTAACAACATTAAATGATAAAATTGGGATGAGGTATTATCTTTACTTTTGATGGTTGAAAGAGAATTTGAAAATTGGCTGATAAGGGGTGCATGATTTGTTGATAATAATGTTTTGGGTGCCCTGTGTGGAATTACAATAAATGAAAATTTTGGGGTGATGTTTATCTTTACCTTTGATGTTTGGCAGAGAATTTGAAAAAAATGCTGAAAGAGTGTGCATGATTTATTGATAGCAATGTTTTGAGTTGCTCAGTATGGAATTGCATCAAATGAAAAATATGAGGTGGAGTTTTATCTTTACATTTGATGTTTGACAGAGAATTTGAAAAAATGGCTGAAAGAGGGTGCTTGATTTTTTGATAGCAATGTTGTGGATTTGTAAGAGGTAGTTGGTGTGTGGTGTGTTTGTACTAGAGGATATGTTTGTGGATGTTTGGAGGTGGTGGTTGGTGTGTGGTTGTGTTTGTATTAGAAGATGTGTTGGTGGATGTGTGGAGGTGGTGGTTAGTGTGCGGTTGTATTTGTGTGGAGGTTTGTTGTTGTGTGGAGGTTTGTTGTTGTGTGGAGGTGTGTGCGTGGAGGGGGTGGCAGTGGTGATGCATAGGTGGTGTAGTGCAGTGTGGAGGAGCTTTAATGATGATATTGTGACATTCATATTTTTCTTTGAGTTACGATATTGTAGCATTCTTATTTATGTTAATTAGTTTTTTTCATGCTAGTAATACAATGATTAAGACAAAAAATGTCAGTTTATTTGCAATGTGTGATAAAGAGACAATTAATATTTTGTGACGTTTGACTCAAGGAGGTCGAATTGGGAAACAGATTGACAACATATTTCAACAAAAAAAACTGACAAAATATTATTAAAAAAAATCAAGAAAAGTACAAGCTGAGAGTATGATAGGATCCAGTTAAAAAACAAGTGAGATTAGCTAAATAAGATTTGAAAATGCTGGAAGGAATTGAAGCGATGATCAATGAGCTTGGGGTGAGATCTGGTAAAACAAACGATTGATGCTTTCGATAATTGGTGGGCAACGAGACTAGCAATGAACATTTTATAAATGTCTCATATTTTTGTCAATTTTTAAATTAATTTTAAATCCAACATATTATATGAATTTGTAGGTGGTGTCTGCTGCAAAAAAATTTAAATACAGTGGAATTGATCCTGACCTAGAGAAAAAGTTAAATCGTATATTTGAAGGTGCCATGACAACGTGTAACAATGCATGTGCCCAGTGAGGCGGGGTTTGATGGCATCCCCGAAAATTTCGGAGTTGGTCAAACAAGTGAATCCAACGAAGGCCTTAGCCCAAACCTCCATGAAGTTGAGTCCACGAGCCAGTAAAAGTGTCCCCTGGTTGAAAAAAAAAAGAAAGAACAAGTTTCCTTAGAGCCAAATCTCAAAGTTGATGATTTAATGCACCAACGACCCTGACCCATCACAAGAAACTTCTATCCAGCAAGTTATGCGAATTATGGATGCAACTCCAAACTTTATGAGGACATGCCACTATAATTGTTGTCTATGAAGTTCAAAATTTAACCGAGAGAGAGTTTTTCATTACGATGACCGCTAACCGTAAGGCAGCTTACCTACGTTATTTTCAAGAGAGCAGCCACATTTAAGGGATAATTTTTTTATTATATTCTTGTGGGACGTTTCATATTTGTTATTTGTTTATTTACTTTGAACATTTTTATTTGTTCATGATTTTTCATGTTGTTTTTGACATGTATGTTGCTCTGGACATGTCACTTGAGAGTTTTCCATTACTCATCATATTATCTATTTACTTTTGTAATATTATTTGCCTATGTTGGTTTTGTTCATAACATTATATGATTATAGTTAATTCATTGATGCTTATGTGTTAGCTACTTCGATACCAAAATACATGAATACAACTAGAGAATGACACAGAAGTAGAGTTGCAACTGTAGTATGCTTCATGTATGATTATTACAACTCGTACATAGAGCGTTTCTTTTACATTAAATCCTCATATGTTAACAAAAAAATAGTTAAGAAGTTACTTGTGTGTCACCCAAAGAAATTCAGTAATATGTTCCGTATGATACAGACAGTTTTCACCGATCTATTAGACGAACTACACAGAGATCATAGACTTCATGACACATCTAGAACGACTTCACGAGAGGTGCTAGCAATAACTTTTTACATATTATCGCAGAATGAATCAATGCGATGAGCATATCCTTCTCAATAGGGTTGAATACACCTGTCAATTTTTCTTCACAAGTCAAAGTCAATGGATACTACATTCGAACCGACCCTCACAGAGATTTCGCACGATGCGAGATATATTTCATATTTTAATGTAATTTATCATAGTTATTACATTCAATTTTCATATAAATAGTGTAATTACAAACCCTTCATTATCTTTCTAAAATTGTATTGGAGCAATCGATGAAATACACATTGATACACGTGTTCCAAATGATTAGAAGGTCACATTTATCGACCTTTGTGGGTCCAAAAGTTTTAATTACTTTTGTATCAATTTTTCCATGTGTTATATCTTAGGATATGTTTTTCAAGTGTTCACGAAAGATGAGCTTAAAGATTTCAGGTACCTTCAAAGGGTTGCACTGGTATTGTGAACTTCAATGTTCTTTGCTCATTTCACGTCAACCACATAGCTACGGGAAACGATTTTACAAGTGCTCACGGAGAATCATGGAAAATTGACTATTTTCAGTGGGCAGATTACCTTGAAAATTCCACCGCCAAGAGTGATTGGGCATAGAGAATATCCCTGGAGGACGGCTTAACTCATGACATAGTTTGTCTGTATTATATTTTTAATTGTTGTTTAAATATTTATTTTAAAAATTTTGTTAGTCATACAACTTACTGTTAAGTGAGGTGTCTACCTTTATTTTATAATGTTCTGCACTAGATATTTACTTTTAAAATATAGAATGTACTGAAATAAACAGTTCTATTGCAAACAACATTATTGTACAGGGGCAGAATAATCATTTTTCTAGAGGTAGCTCCAGCATAACTGCTCTCAAACTACAAAAAATAAACAGATGATCAACTTATCCGCAAAAGCTTGTGCGCAACAGCTTATTATTAAGCTGCAATTGCCTCAAACAGACTCTTAATTATTCAATTCTAACTTAATTTACTTCCTTCTCTAGGTATATCATAATTATCTTTTGTAAGCATAAAATTTCACAAACTTTTAGAGAACATATAAAACCTTATTTGAACAATGTACAAACTACTGAAGAAGGAGAGCATTATACCAAAATAAGGAATATCCTCACATTCACATTTATTAGGGAAATCCATTTAGATCATGAAATTTAGAATAAAGCCTAATAAAACAAGAGCGGCAAAATCACATTTTCATTGTCAATTGGAAATGTTTGGTACATCATGCTCTTAAAAAGCAAAGGTGGACAATAAAGGCTCAAAATAAATTAGAAATTAAAGAAATTACATCCGATGGGGCCATCATAAAGTACTTAGATAAAGTATAATTAATGTTCTCTACTTCATTAAAAAATATAAGGGCAACAAACAAAGAGAAAATATACCAATCATAATTAAATAAATGAAAAAACAATTTTGGCATCCATAAAAGTGATTTTATAACATTTTCATAAGATAGATGAAGAATGTGAGCAATTAATGACTGCAATTAGAAGGCAACATGCAAGAGATCAATTAATAGAGTTTTTTCCTCCCTTTTTTCCTCTTAATTTTCTTCTTTTGTTTTGGCACGAAGGTGATGGTCAGACTAAACATGTAATTTGAAATTCAAATCTCAGAGGGTTATCATTTAAGGATTTAGATCTCAACCTTGCGACATTTTATGGAGATATGGCACTTGTAAAATTCACCTTCATGAAGCATTTAATTATATGGCACTACTTAAACAATGAATATCAATTGCTGCAAAGGTTATGACAACAAAAGCAGGGAAACGTAAGCGGGTCAAGACGAAGCCCTAATATTAATTTGACCATCCTAGGCCTCCAACTTAGATATTTGGCGGAAATTTTGTTGATACTTTAGAAGTATTCAAATAAAAGGGCAATAAGTTCATATTGTGCCTTTCAACATCATTATTAATGCCACTGTCCTGTAACAGGCATCAAATATGGTCAGTCCAGGAATTGTTCTTCAACATTCACTCTCAATATGAGCTAGAATCTAAACATCCATTTAAGGACTCATCATCTTTTTAGTCTTCGCAGTTTTTATTCCTTTCAATAACAATTACGGCCTGTTTAAGATTACTTTAGTTATTTATAAAATTAGTAATGAAAATACTGTGAAAGCTACCTCCCACCGCAAAAAAAATTTAAAAGCAATATAAAATTGTAGGCTACAAAAGTATGACAGCAAACTATGAAGTAAACCTGTGAGCGAGTCGACACCAAGGCATCTTACTACAGCTCAAGTGTCTGCATGCCCAACCATGTCAATTTATTCAGTATTACCTTTTTCTTAATAGATGCAATTTATACCCACCTCCCCAAATAATCATCATCAACATTAATCTAATCCAAACTAACAGTTAGGTTGATGAATCATCATCCTCCGTTCTTATTGAGTTCGACAAGTGTTGTTAGCTTCATTCTGCATAAATCTCTAGGCGCAATTTTCAACCCGCCCTGTTACCTTTCCTACCCGTTATCATTCCTCATTTCGTTCATACACTCATTTTATTGGTTCGTCTTCTACTCTCTAATAGATCGCACTGCATATAAAGCAGATATTACATTTGAATGCTGTAAATTGAAGTGAAAAGAAACGAAAGAAAGTAGAAAAACTCAAATCTACGAGAAAATATTGCGTCCGTTCCGGATATCAAAACCCTAAAAAACAAATAGGGTATACATGGATCTTAACCGGATGCTCATTGGGTAGGGTTTAAAAAGAAGGGAAACAAGGATTCAGATAGAATACCTCGTTCGCTGTGAAACGAAAGGCGGGGCCTCCGCCATGAGGGGGTCGCCCCATACTATCCCAAACAGAAAGGCGAAGTAGCACGATTAAGATCCAAAGCGGCTGAGGAGAACTTGAACGTGCTTAGATGCTGCACAGAGCCATGGAATTCCTGTGACGATCGCTGCTCGCGCTCTCTGCCGCCGGTTTGAAAGGACAACTCGGCTGCGTTTCCATAACAAATGTATTTAAGCGTGCCGAACTTATAAGAGTTTCATCGAAAATTTAAAGTATGGGGTGGGTTTTAGGCTGTGAATTTAGCTCGATTATCTCTAATTAATCGAAAATGGATTCTAATATTTTGATAGGATGGAGATTGGATCCAAGCTAACCTTTTTTTTATCAGAGTTTTTCTTGGACTGATTTTGAGCCAATCTGAACTCGGCTCGGGATCAGATCTTTAACTATCTAGTTGAGGTTTTACAATGAGTTTATAGAAGTATCAAATAATTTCCGATTATTTTAAAATTAAGCTATAATAGTTTTATATGGGGACTATTTCAGTCCTTATTTTAAAAATTATTTTTAGGGATGTCAGTTTGATCTAATAAGTGAGTTTCAATTGCATTCTAAACAAATTCAGCCCAAAATATATTAATTTGAACTTAATCCATCATTAACAAACCAACACATGAATCCAACTCAACTAATTGGAAATAACATTTAAGCATGTTGGTTATCATGCGGAGGCCTGAGGGCTTACCATAAATTTGCTTAGAATTGGTGGGCTTAAATGTGATAAAATAAATATATTGTGGGCCCGGCCCTACTCGAGCCCTCTTTGACTTTGTCAAACGACATAGCAAAACCCGGCCTAAACAAAAAATCTCAAAAAATTTTTGGAGATATAATTTGAGTGATGCTATTTTTTTTATGAAATGCTAAAGATTTGACTGTCATGTATGTAAATATGAAAGTTTAGGTGTTAGAGATGTAAATGCATAAGAATTATTGGTTATGTTTGAATTTGTTTAATATTTTAACTTGTATCGAGCTCCATTTCTGAGTAGAGCTGTTTGTTACCTCCCAAAAGAGCCCTTGTAGGTGGTGGGCAGCTCAGGACTTAAATACTGCTTTTTAGCCTTACACCTAGCCGATGTGAGACTATTTGTCCGTGACATTCTTCTTCACCCAATCACGTGACCGCCTCGTCACGGATCAGCTCAACCGAGGGTCCCACTGGACCATGAAGAGTCCACATACTTGGCAGACAGTAATCTGCTCTGATATCACTTGTTACCTCCTAAAAAAGTTCTTGTGGGTGGTGAGCAGCCCAAAACTTAAATATTATTTTTTGGCTCTACACATAGCCGATGTGAGACTATTTATCTGTGAAATTCTGCTATAATATTCAAATAAATATGTGTTTTTTTTAATAGATTAATCTTCTTGAATTTATTAATTTTTGTACCTTTCAGAATAAGAAGGAAATAAATTGTTTCTTTAGTTGTTTCCACTTTATGTTTTTGCACACATATATTAATAGAAGTCGAGTAAATTATGATGATATTCAGTCAACTACTAATTCTTGCATAAAATTTTAATATGTGTTTCAGGAAAATACTTTTTTTAAAAAATAAAACATCATGAATGCCTTTTCTTCAATAAAACAGAATTAAAAATTTCATATTTTAGTATTCATGAATCATGATGATTAGAGAGATTTTCTGTCTCATTTTCTATAATAAAATGATTTTTCAAGGCACTTGAACCGGCCCGACCTGATGTTTAATGTGGGGGGACTTGACTATGAGTATTTAAATATAGATTGGGCTTAAACTCGGCCTGAGCCTATTTTGATTCGTCAAAACCAAAAAAAAAACCAGACCTACACCAAGGCCGGTCTTCCCAACACCCGGGTCTAGCTATCATACATAATATTATTCAATTGACAATTTTTTTTAAAATATAATTTTTTATAAAATAAAACTAAAATAAATTAACTTCTTAATTTTTAGCTTAAGCAAAATTATTTCAATTTTTTATATTAGAAATAATTAAAATTTTCTACATATTTTTTTTTTAGTTCTAAATAAAAAAAGAAGCTCAAAAGACCTCCATGTCAAAATAGGGGCATTTACATGCATACCCTGCAAGCATTATATATTTATTGTCTAACAAACAAATTTCAGTTTTTTATATTTATACTGTCAAAATCTTACATAACATATTGAAAATATTACTATTTTAAAATTTAAAATGTGAATACATAGTATATATGTATGTGTGTGTGTATATATATATATATATATTTATAATAATAATAATAATAAATTAAATTTGAAACATTCGATATAAAAATTAGTCAGAATTAAGTGGTACACATGTAAATCTTCCTTCAAAATATTGCCTTCTAACATCCCACCATCAATGTTTTGGGTTTTCTCACCTCTATTTCTTCTCTTACAAACACGCACATATTCAAATTTTCTCTTTACTCTACTTTTCCGTGCTAAACAATATAAACATAATGAATTGATTTATTGCTATTATGTAAACTTTACAATTCCTTTTTCCTTTATTTACCTCCACTAAAAAATCCATGAATCCAAATATTTGAAATTAAAGAAAACTCAAAATTATATCAATTCTTAACTCAAAAGTCTAGCAATTAGAATGAAACCCGTTAAATACACAATTAACCTTACAAGTATAACGTGTCTTGTGGATCATTTGAGCGACAATCTTTCCCTCTTCAATTTGCTTCTTAGCGTTGGTAGCTAATTAGATGCGAGGTGCAACAAAAAAAAAACCCTAAAGGAAGAAGACGATGGCAGGTTGCACGGGCAACTAATTACACATAGTTGAAATATATATATTTATTAACTTTAGGATATTTGATCAAAATTTAATGAACATAGATAGTAAATGTTTTGAATTTATTTTAAAATGAGAAAATGTAGGAACTAGCCTACTCTTATATTATATTTATCTCAAAATAAATTTAAGTAAATTTTGATCGGCCATGAGGGGCTGAACGAGCATTGTCTTTTAGCGAAAAATATATTGAGAGGGCAGCAAAATTAATAAAATGTGTAGAGTACATGAAACTAAAGGATGGGCTTTCTCAAGCGGTACTGCTGAAATCTCTGTCTTGCATAAGCAACATAATCAAAGTCAATTTCATTCACTTGTTCCTGCAAGAAAGAAAATATGTTTATTCAGAAGATTGAAGATGTGCATTTTCACTGGAGAGAATTTGGGTATTTGAGTTATTACTCTGTAAGATTTAGAAGCATGCCACTTAATTCCTATAAAATTGCACATCTAACACCTATACTTCAATTTTAACATATGAATCACCTTTCATGTGGATGTGTTGAACCTAGATTTGTCATAAATAAGAAAAGAAGAAGAGCGAGAAATTTAAGACACTTAATGATTATACTATCAATAACATGTGTTTCTCCCGCCCTCCCAAAAGGGTTCCTTTACATTTCATTTTTCCTATATTTATTTGTTGAAAATTGTGACAAATTTATGAAATGATGATAATGCCCTTGAAATTTTTTATTGTCAGTTTACTGTCGCTACTCGTTCATGAGATGATCATGCGTATAAACAAGTCATTACTTAACAAAACCTTCGCATCACCTCTCCCAAGTATGTGAGAAAATAGTTGTAGCAAGTCATTTTCTCTACGTTGAAATTTGTTTGGCTCGGCCAGTTGATCCATTAGGTTTCCACCAATTCAATGGATCTCATGCTCACCGGGGTCGATCACCTAACCCTAACACATGTCCCATCCAGAATTGTTGAATTTTGTCCAATGTATTTTAATCACATGGGATGAAAATATGCAACTTGCTTTTTAAAAAGAGAAACGAAGTTTTTGGCGGACAAGAAGGATTTGCATGGTTTAAATGTAGAAAAACAAAGTTTAGGTGCTAGATATGTAAATACATTGGAATTGGGAGCTATGTATGTAAATTCTCCTATTTTTTATATTTGAAACGAATGCAAAATATTAGTTACACTTTTCAAAATTAATCTAATGAAACTAAATCGGATCAAATTTAAGTAAGAATTGTCTGATTAAAATTGTCAAAGTGAAATCGGTAAATAACATCCAACTAAATAATAATTATATAAAAAAAATTCTATTTACTGTCTTTAATTAATTAAAATGAGTGAAGTGTCAAAATAGTCCTCGATTACTTATATGGGGTCGTTTAGTCCCAACATATATAGAAACGTCGAAATAGTCTCTAAGTAATTTAAAATTGAGCTCTAATAGTCCTTGAATATTTTAGTCACAATTTAAAAGCTGTAGGGGCTATTTTGACACTTGTATAAATTTTGAGGCTAAAAAGGTCCCATGTAAATAATCAAGTCTACTTTGGCAATTTAATTAAAAATGAGAAAGGTTAAATGACGCACCGATATTATACCCCATAAGCCCCAGATAAGATGGCTGACAAGAACATATTTCTCAATCGAGTCAAGTAAATCATCAAGTTCCGCTTCAGATGGATCCTCTTCACCTTAACGAGAAAAAGGTAAAATTTTAGAGTTGTCTAACACAAAAAAGAAAGACTAAGATATGTAGCAGGTGAGAGTTGGTATTTGCATTGTTTTAAGGGATTTACCTGAAGATTTCAGATATATATGAACAAATCTTCTGCGCTGCTCAAGCTCTGCCATTGATTCGTAAAAACAAATTAGAAAAATGATTCCATCCCTACTGAAAAAAATAAATAAATAAAGCTTCCAGTGTATATTAGAGGTATTTTATTATAGATATGTTGAATATTTTATTATTGGGGCCTACATGCATACCACATAATTCTTATTTACTTATATATATTGCACTTAAACTTTAATTTTTATATTTATAAGGCTCATTTTAATGTCACACAAAAAATATCATTATTACTAACATGAAAAATTAAAATAAAAAACACCATTTTTAATTACTTGTCAACCAAATAATTGAGATAATTAATATTACGAAAAATTCCATTAAATCCAAGAGCTCCTAGAAGGACAGATGTATTTAGATATTGCATAATATTTGAAAATAATAATAATAAAATTAAAGGGCAAAAAATAGAAATATTTAGCGCCTGCTATTTACCTGGGCATTTCCTATAGTCCAGAACATGCGGGGTGTCGGAATGGTAATCAGCAGCCATTTCGCAGAAGTGATTAGCTATATCATATGCGACTGGGTTGAAGCCTGCATACTCGTAGTCCTTGGAAAACAAACAAGCAATACAAACATGATTAAAGCGTTCTTTAATAGGCCATAAAAGCTAATTTTTTTTAAAAAAAATTAGTAATGTGTGCGTCTGTGTATGTATAAGTGCTGAAGCCTGAGAATTTAAATCACAGTTTTAAGAGGTTGCATCTGAAAATATAGGTTTTAAAACCTACAAACAGCTTGAAAATCCCTCAAAAATGATGATTTCATGTTAACCTACAATTTATTCTTGAAGGCGTGTCCGAGGTTGTCTGCTAAGCACTCATTATCAACAGAAGAATCACATAAAGCATTATTTTTATTTATTTTTTGCAATTTATGTATTTACATTTTATTAGTTAATATATTTTTTAAGGTATGTAGTTTACACCTTTGGAGCTCGAATAAGTTATCTTCTTGTACCAAACATAACATTTAATTACTTTTTAAAACAAATGAGTTATATAAATTGCTCCTGACATAATAAAACAATAACAAGTGCTGATAACTCACTATTATGGTGATTTGTTTTGTTTCCTCGTCCATCATAATGTTGCCATATTGTAGATCATTGTGGCAAAATCCAATTCTGTGTTCATCCCCTGCCAACAACTTTTCCAAGGAACTAATCTGCTCTCCTAAAGTATCCAAACAGAATTCCTTAGCTTGTTCTACAGAGCACAAGCTTTGGGCTGCTTTGAGCCAATTTCTATAAGAAACACAACCGGACCACAGTGTCAGCAGCAACAAAATATTTTTGTTTTTTTATATTTCAGTTTTTATTTTTATTTTATTCTGTTTATGTCTTGATTTATATTTAAACATATTTGATTGGGATAATTATTTAAACAAAACATATAAAAGTTATGCTATTCAAATATTTAAAAAAAAACAACGGAAAAATTATAAATTAAAACAAGAAAAAAATGATGCCAAACTGGCCCTAGGAGTCATTTGGGACCATTTTTATTTTTTATATATTATTTTGCTTAAACAAGCGCTAGAGTTACAGCATACCCTAATCTGTCCCATAGATGAACTCTCTTAGAGCCAGGCATGTCGAGGTTGTGAAACTCTCTTAGTTTTGATGCTATAATAGCAGATATTTCTGGGTCATGCAGGTCAGTTGCCGATAGAGTCTGGAGTTTAAAACATACAGAAAAATATTAGAAGAGTACACATTAAGAACGGCATGAGAACAAACATCATGAATTGATACTTAAAATGAAATATTTTTCATCCATTTTAAACGCTTCATCAAATCAATCTGAACAAAATAAAGAAGTTTCATCTAAGCCATTTATATCGAATTTATATTGAAATTCTTGATAAAACCACAAATCATATTATTCATTTTTATCAAATAATTTCTCAATGAGTTGATCGTGGCATATTAAAAAAATCACTTGGGGTGCTTGATTTGTAAATATTTATATTTTGGGTGGCCTACATGTAATTATGCCTTAATTTAATTTTCATAAATTGGATTTCTGATGCGTTATTCTATTTTTTGTAATCAAGAGCTAATAGAAGTCAATATCAAATAATATGGATGAAGTAGAATAAGAATCCAAAAAAGTCAAAAGAAAAACCAAGCCCCTTTCGTGGAGAATTAGATTGCTGCGCTTATATTGCATTCAAAGAAATTACAAGATTGAAAAAAATATATAAAAGTTTGTTAAACCAAAAGATACTGATTACATGGATCAAAATATATATTTTTACCCATCATCTTAAACTAATAGCTATGGTTAGCACAAGATTCAACTTAATCAAAACTTAAGTCAAATCACAAGAAAAAAAAGGAAGATTTATATATATACATACCACTCAATTCATATGTATAGACATATCTAACATCTAAACTTTAATTTTCACTTACATGCCATTGTACCTATTCATGAAAAGGTGTATTTCAGATTTTAAAAGTAAACATGATGGTATTTTCTTACATGATATGAATGATTGGAGGGGTATAAATTATAAAAAAAACAAAGTTTAGGTGTTATATATGTAAATACATAGAAATTGGGCAGCATGAATGTAAATCCAACCGAAATTTCCCCCACCAAAGAATATGTTAAATCTTATCAAAACAAAAGGATTTATGTTTAACAATTGCTGATGAATTAGACACCACAAGGATATAGCAAGCAAGCAGAACAAAGCACACAATTACCTAAAAGACTAAAACCAGAATATGGAAATGAAAATAAACATTTTTATTGCATTTAACCATGGATTCACCTTAAATCCAACCAAGCACTAGAAAAAAAAATATATAAATCCACTGCTCCTTTAAATTTACTTTTGTCGGGTTCTGTCATTTTTACGACGTAAATCCGATTGCAATACGAATTTATAAGATTTAATAAATTTTATTTAATGTAAAACTAGGTTGAGCCAAACACCGCCTAAGTCTGAAGTAATACATTCCAATTTGATCATAACACCAATAAAAAAATTAACTCAAAGTCTCATGCCTATAAAAATGTAAAAGTGATTTCTATGAGTCCACAAAACCCACATAAGAAGTTAATTTTGAAATGTAATGCCGTGCTTTTCTTTTTGTATAAAGAATAAACTGTGCTTCAGTAATAGCAATAGTAAAGCAAATCAATGCCATGTCTATTACAGTTTATTTATAATTTTTTTGGGAGAACGGTGGATTCAAACTCAAAAAACTTAACAACAAATTCATAGATATTTATAAACTAAATTAGATGACACAATTAGAAACTTGAAAAAAAAACGTGATATTTTAGTGGTCCATCAGAGTTTGTTTCCTAATCGGACAAAATAGCCTTATCACGTTGTTTTCAAACTTTTCATATAACAGCTACATGAACAGAGTAACAAGTGACTTTTAGTGCTACGAAAGGCTCTTATCTTATCCAATCAAGTAACAGTAAAAGGTGAATCAAAGGTCTCCCCAAAAAGCCAGAAATAACATGCAATCAAATTAACTATGTTGAAAGCATTAGTCAAATTCTCGCTTCTTAAATTATCATTTATTCACCCATAGAAGAAAATGGCATGAGTTACATAAGCTTCAAATTAAACCACCCTTTCTTAAATACAAATATAAATAAATAAATAAATAAAACAGAGGTAGAGATTCTGAGAGACAAATAAGATCCACTCATAAGTTAATTAGATTAAAGCGTCAAATTTAAATCTAATCATATAAGACAACAAATAATGACGAACCCAGGAAATAAGAAGCATAATAAACAGTTTGCTAGCAGATGTTGCAGGGGGAAAAAAAAGACAAATACCGCTTTACAAAGGAATCGCAAGGGAATCAATTAAAAAGAAAAAAAAGAAAAAGATTCGTTGAGATGGAACATACCCTGGCATGAATGAACTCCTCGACGCGGCCATTGTTGAATCTCCCAAGCAATCGCGGACCCTGTCCATGCCGCGACATGAACTCAAATGTCCGGATCTCATCCTCCCGATCGAAGAACACATCCACCCCTTCCCCATAAATCCTAACCAAAACCTTCCTCCCCCTTTCCCCTTCACTTCTCCCCTCCGCCACCCAATTGATCTCAAATACCTCGTTCGTCAACGCCCCCTTGAGCGGCACCACTTCTATCGCCCTCGAATCCGTCACGTCACTCCATTCCGACGCCAGCGAATGCAGGATCTTCCTCGCTTCGCTTGGAATCCGATCCAATACTTCCATCACCTTACCACAGGTCCGATCCGATGAAATCAGGAATTGATCGTATGAGAAAATACGGTATTGTCTGACTTTAAGCTTATCTATTGAAATCCAAAACCTGCTTTAATTCCGATGTGATCAATCGAAGACGACGAAGACGGAGTACTTTTAGAGAATCCGATGAGAAGGAAACAAAGATGTTTATCACTTCCAGAAAGAGAAGCAAAGAAGAATTCTCTTAGTGAGAGAGGGCAAGAGAGACAGAGCTTTCGTCGTCTCTCTGAATTTTTTGCGGCGAGGAATGCGGAAGTGCAGTTCCATTGTTAATTTATAGGCTATAGCAAGCAGCGCTTCGCTGCTCGGGTTAATCATTCTCTACATTTTTTCTGTACTTTTTTCTATGCACCCATCGTTCACCCTTTGTTTCCTGAAGCTGAGGAGTTGGGCGAAACATTGTGTGCAACTGTGTCGTCTCGAATTTGCTCTGTAAATATATAATAGTTTGGGCATTTCACCTTTAAGGCGTAGAGATCAAAAGGAACCATGCTAATTATATAGGTTTATGAAAAATGTGCGTAAATTTTTTATTTTATTATTCTGCTGAAAATGGTGGCTCAAAAGTCAATATGCACATTCATAACTGGTAAAATCACAGCGAAAAATCACAAATCGCAGCAAATTACAACCCAACAAATATAACAATTTTTAATCATTGTAGGATGTATAATCTTGTATTGTTCAAGGATTCATGCAGATCCGAATAAACTCGTGTAAGCGGAGCAGGATGAATGAAGAGGATGAATGTGTTCTGCAGGTATGAATAATCCTTACTCGACATAACGGAGAAGTTGATATAAAGAATAAGACATGTTGTGATATATATTAGTTGTTGTGGTATCTATATAAAAATAAAATAGGAGAATGATCGACGAAGCGAAAAATAAAACAAGAAAATTCATATTAGAAAACAGTAACACAACAGAACACACAGATTTACGTGGTTCGTCAAACTGTTTGCGTACACGGAGTTGCAGAGGATTTTACTACGATGAATATACACCAGTCGATTGTTTCGACTTACAAGAGGAATCTCTCACTTCGTTGCTCTCTCTTCTTCTCTCTCTACACCGAGATACACCGAAGAAGATAAACTTACAAGAGAAATAAACCTAATTTCTCTTCTGCCATAAGCCACCAAGAAGAAGCCAAGAGAGAACAATCTTCTTATTCTTCTTTCTTTTTCCTTATACTGCAAGGAACTATTGCATGTAATTCTCTTCCTCTATCCCGAGGAAGCCCAAATAAGAACACCAAAAAAAGGTTGTGATAAATTTGAAGGAGAGCCGTACGATGTTTCTTCTTGCTCAAACCATAAGCACACCACCGAAGAACTGCTTCCTATTCGCTACTCTGATCAGCGGGGACTCTTATTCGCGAAATCAAATAGGCGGGAAAAAAAAAGCAATGCTTTGTTTTGCGACTGTGGAGGCGAGAGGAGTGGGAACAGGTATCGCGACAGAGGGTGGCGCCGATTCGCGAAATGTATGAAGTAACGAAAGCGGAGTGGCAGGATCGGCGGACCAGGCTCCATCATAACAAGACAAAATGAAAAAAAAAAGAGTAAAGGAGATTCACAGAGAGTCACAAAGAGTCAGATATATGAAAAAGGCCCGGAAAATTGATCTCCCTCAGCCCCATTTATGTAATTTTAAGAAAAATAATAAAATATGAATTGTGGCGTCTAAAATTTATCAATGGTTTCTCAATGAAAATATCACAATGTGGATATCAGACATCTCATAAATGATGATGCAATACGCATGAATCTTTGATGTCGGTCTTAACTTCTTCATTCTATTAATTTTGATGATCACTAACAAGATGAGTTCGTCTGATGAATCGTATTTATCAATCTCTTCAGTGAATCTGGAAGTTTAGTTCGTCGAGCCAGTTCGATTGGCTGATTTACTTTTTCTTAGGTACAAAAGTAAACATATGTTAAATAAGTGTTAGAATTCGTAAATTTTAAATATTATTTTTATCATGTTATTTTTTAATTTAAAAGTATTTTATGATAATTTTAATAACTTCTCCCCTGTTAAGCGTCCAACGTAGCTCAAACTATCAATATCATGCGGAACAGTGATAGTGATGTAATAAAAAAATAATGAAGGTATGGTTGAATTCTTATGTTATGAGTGTTCATTGCATTTATATGCATTATATCTAAATTTTGATATTTAAATATATAATATTTTCGTATTATAATCATATTACAAACATATATTAAAAAAATGAGTGTATATTAATTAGTCCAAAGATGAGCTATTGGCGAACAAGTCTTGAAGTCAGATTGTGCATGAGAGTCTCCAAACGCAATTCAAACTTTTCAAAATTAGGTGTGCGGTCACCATCGAAATAACTGACGCATCGTTTTTAATACAGTGGTAATTATTCCTTACACACCAAATTAATGGGACATTTACATAAATACCACACAATTCCAATGCATTTACATATATATTACCTAAAAAATTCTTTTTTAATATTTATACTATTTGAATATTACATATCACATCAAAAATTTTACTATTTTAATTTTTTAATTTTAAAAGATAATAAAATTCACCTTTTCAAGCATGTGGTGCCATATATGTAAAAATTGAAATTTAAGGGTAGGATATGTAAATATATAGGCATTAAGAGTGCATGTAAATCTTCCAAAAATTCATTTTTCTTTCATTTAAGTAACTCTTTCAAGCCTTGTGTGTGTCGCCAATAAGGGTGAACCTTGCACGAATTTTTTGAAGATGATTTTTTTTTTAAGACGTACATATCATTTTTTTAAATTTACAGAAAATACAATTTTTTAAGCACCAGGGCTACACCATCAATTGGGGTTGTAAGCGAGTCGAGTGGAGCTCGAGCAAATGCCATTACCAAGCTCAGCTTGCTTGCCAGATTATTAGCACA
>NEWO01000087.1:1030925-1055727 GCA_003013225.1 Phalaenopsis aphrodite | reverse complement strand
ATGCATAGATAAGATGACATATATGTAAAAATTAATGTTTAGGTGTTAGATATATAAATACAAAAGAATTGAGTTACATGTATGTAAATATTCCAAAATCACACTACCTGGGTGGGGCTCTTCTGCCCGCGTGATTGCCTTTGTTTAAAGAACTTGAAAATTGTTTTCCTCTTTAGTAGAAAACAGAAGAATAGCAAGAATAAAAGGAAGATGATAGGAAAATAATACAAATTCAAACACAGAAAGCCCGAGTTAATGTGATCAATTCCGTTGAGCAACGCATGGTTTCCTGCATATTCCTCTGCCGGATCCAGTATAAAATCTAAGTTCACAGCTTCATCCCCCAGAAAAATCTTTGTAGTTTTTGTTTTGAATCCAGCCATTGAAGCAGTGACTGAAAAAGACAAAGGAAGATTTACATACATACCGCTCAATTCTCATGTATTGACATATCCAACCCCTTAAATCTTTGTAATTTTTACATTAGTTTTAAATCTTTTTTCAAATTAACCCCATGATGCGGCAGTGTCTCGCCCCAGTCATGGGATCACACATGAATTAGTTGATATCTTTACCAAGAGCTCTAAAAACTCTCTATATTTATATATTCGTAAGATATATGGGCTCTAGTTTAATCGAACTGTTATCGTACGAAACAAAATAACAAGATTTAAATATGTTAAATTTAGAAAGCAATAAATTACGAGATAAAATTTTATGATGATGCTTTATATCCACTTAATTGAGCATATTCAACTTATTATCTTTCTTTTGTACTTGTCTTCTATGCTCATATATAGAGTAATAACACACATGAATTCTCTTGTAAAGCAATTTACATAGGAGTTACCTTCATAGCTTTCTCTAGGAGCTAACATGCGATGATAATCACCAAATATCCTGCCAGCATTCACCTATACAGAAAAACAAAAAAACAAATTAAATCAAACTATGTCATAAGAATGCATCCATTTTTTTTAACACATTAACCGCCGATAGTTCGCTAAAGTAAAGAAGGTTGCAAATTACAACATCCTTTTATTTTTTACCGTTCTAGCTACCATTTTAACATTTGGTAAAACTGTGATTATTTTTTCATGGCAAATTATCAGTAAGCAAGTTAAGTCAACAAAATCTAACATAAATTAACTAAGTTTTATGTCAAAATGGGAGTTTGACCAACAATAATGGGTTTAAAGGTTCCTCTGATTCAAAAATAGAGCAATGACACATTCTTCATCAAAATAATTCATTGTCCATACGCACCACACCATTCTTATGAATTTACATATCTAACACTTAAAGTTTGATGATTACATTTATAACACACCCTAGTGCTATAAACCTATGCATAAAAACGTGCATTTGACTACTATAAATTAGTAAAAGTGCTATTTTTATATAACGTTAAAGATTTGAGTGTTATTAATGTAAATATTGAAGTTTAGGTGTTAGACATGTAAATGCATAAGAATTGTGCGATATGTATGTAAATGGCCCAACAAGTTTCTGTATGCAAATGTGTTTCAACAGAACATACTCCATAATCAATCCCCTCAATCTTTACAGATGCTTGTAAAGGGCGGCCATTGTTTGATGCGAATATCCGACCGTGAATTCCTGCCTGTAAAACGCAAATAACTCTTCTTTAAAACTAAAGAATTTCAAATACTGTCAAAATCACTACCAACATTAAAATATTAAAGCATTTACATGCATACTACACAATTCCAGTGTATTTAAATACCCAATACCTAAACTTTGGTTTTACATTTACATCACCCATATGGCCAAATCTTTCACATCACATCAAAAATACCACTATTTTAATTTTTAAAAAGTGAAATATACCTTTTCATACTTAGGTAAGATGATTTATGTGTAAAAAATTAAAGTTTAGGTGTTAGATATGTAAATACGTAAGTATTGAGTGGTATGTATGTAAATTTTCCTAAAATACCCACGAATGTAAGCTACCACGTACATTTCATTGCTGATTGCACGGGATGGGACTAATTATTAGTTTTGTCAAAGGAAATACAATGAGAGAGATCAGTTTTATTAAAGATTCTACATATAAGGATCAAATGTATTTACTATATGAAGCAGATTCCAGATAAGGAAAAGAGTCTATTGTCTTCGAACACCAAATGCGTATTGCTTCCATGAACAAATAAAAATATGTACCTTATAAGCTGCTATATGGTGCTAAATGAAATGGAAAACTTACATAAAATTAGCATATTTCTTCGTCTGCAATAATACAACTGAAGGTCAAAATTAAAAATATATTATGTAAAAATCAGGAGGGTGATTTTATTTTTTTTTGCTATCACTAACACCAACTTCATGAAAACATCTAGTTTCCCTCAACATGTGCACACTTGCATCACTGTTCGTCGTTACCATCCATCGCAAACCAACTCCATTCTCATATAAACACCTTATATTTCGTTTCACTTGCATGTAAGGCAACCTTAGTGAGAGATAATTTTATAAAAGATAAAATGGCTAAAATGATCCATGGACTATTTATGGGGAGTATTATAGTCACGATTATACCAGAGTTAAGCCAAAATCAATAACAAACTAATATTATTATTGAAAATCAAATAGGAAATTATAGTCAGACATGACAAGCAAACTCACACTAGGGTTCGATCCAGGGGTTGTGGTGGTCGGTTATAGGATTTGGAAGAGGTGACAAGTTGTAGTAATGATGATATGGGCTTGGGATGAAGTTTAACAATGGTTGGAGCAGTTGTTTTGGGAGTAGCAGCGAGTAAGGGGGGCTGAACAGCAGGAAAACAGCATGAGATGGCGGCAACAAGGAACGGCGATTGGGAGCGATGCAGGAAGAATGGAGAGGGTGGAGGCTGCAAGAAACAACATGAGGGGAGGCTGGCCGCTGGTTCTGCAGGAGGAAAGCTAAGGAACAGCTATGGGACGTTTTATTATGTGGCTTCGGCAAGGAGGGGGGAGCTGGACAGCAGAAACTGCAAAAAGCAACAGAGTCTGTTCCGGGCGGCTGCAGCGGGGAAGGGGTGGTCAAAAGTGATGGGGTGGATGCAGGGCAAAGAGAGTCGAAGATAAATACCCCTTACAACCAGAGCACCAGTCGACCAATGGAGGAGAATCATCACCTCGGAACGAAATACAATCAGGGTGCCACTCGCCCTTAGATACAGCTCTAAATGAAAAAAAGGTGAACGACGAAGGATATCCTGACAGAAGAACAATAAAAATCTGACTCACACAATATATATATATATTAAATTGGGGTAACTTGGGATTGTCCCCCACGTCAATTAGCAGCAAATCCTGTGAAGGCCGACCGACTCCCTGGACCTTCCTACTTGAACTAAACGACCAGTCTAAGGGTGGAAAGAAACCCAACCCACTTGAATTCCTGATGCAGGACCCATGATGGTCTTGTTCAGGCCCCCCACAACAAGTGTACATTCTTGTCAGTCTCCTGGGGTTAAGGGAACATCGACCTCATCCGTCAAAGAATGTGTTTCCTCGTAATAAGGGGTCAAGTTGGACACGTTGAAGGTAGCAAAAATGTTTTAATCTTCTCTTAAAAAGTCAATCATGTAGACATTGTCATTCCAAAGCACATCATGATAGAATATGTATATGCCTCTTTTGACACAACCTGATCTAACATTATAGAAAGACAAGTATTCTCACAAATCAGGTCTTGATCCATCAAATATGTAAACTGGTTCACCCAGTTCTCGTGCTCGTCTGAGTGTATCTGATAAAAAAGTATGTAAGGGGGATTCNCTAAGGGTGGAAAGAAACCCAACCCACTTGAATTCCTGATGCAGGACCCATGATGGTCTTGTTCAGGCCCCCCACAACAAGTGTACATTCTTGTCCGTCAAAGAATACGTTTCCTCGTAATAAGGGGTCAAGTTGGACACGTTGAAGGTAGCAGAAATGTTCTAATCTTCTCTTAAAAAGTCAATTATGTAGACATTGTCATTCCAAAGCACATCATGATAGAATAGGTATATGCCTCTTTTGACACAACCTGATCTAACATTATAGATAGACAGGTATTCTCAGAAATCAGGTCTTGATCCATCAAATATGTAAACCGGTTCACCCAGTTCTCGTGCTCGTCTGAGTGTATCTGATAAAAAAGTATGTAAGGGGGATTCAACTCTGGGGCAATCTATGACGGGCTGGGCAACTCTCAATAGTAACCACTAGGGAAAGGCCTTTTCTTATTCTCTACAAGGACCTGAATCCTATTGTAGAATTTTTTTCCCCACCAAGGGGATGGACAATTTTCAAATTTGTGGTTCATCCCTCTAATTTGGTCATTTGTTTGTGGGTACACCGTTGAACTAAATTTAATATCTGAATAACTCCATATAGTCTCCCAATAATGTAACTCACAATCATTTCATTTTTGATAAGTTGTTCTACTTTCAAGGGTAACCACACAATAGATAAATTGTCAATCAGAATATCCCTCTTAGGTATCGACTCTTCAAACTCGCTATCTTCTAGAAACCTTGACTAATCCAATTGGAGTCTCTTTCGTGGGCTCATCTTGAATCACTAGTTTATCTTGTTCATCGGTTTGAAGCCGAAGCTCATCTCTGATATCTCCATCCTTTCCTATGTCGCTATCTATTTCTTCAACCGCTCCATGCTCAGTGAAGGAGCTCATCCCCTTGGTTGGGCAATCTGATTCAATATGCCCAAATTCGTGGCAATAGAAACACTTTCTGGTTGTGATAGATTTTGTAATGTGTATTAGTTCCACATGTTCTCCACTTTGAACTAGTGTCTCCTTAACTAGGATCGGCTTGGATGGTCTGCTAAGTGTACTCTTGTTGTTTGATCCTAGGTTGAACTCTACCTATAAGATGTGGCAGTCGTCCGGTGATTTTGTCTCTCAACTTTTAAAGCAAGGCTCTGAACATCTTAACTGTAAAGAACTGGGAGATATTGGCGTTGTATCTCTCATTTCATCTTTAGACCAAATAGTAAATTTACTCTTCCTTTATCGTTGTCAAAATAATCTTCAAGTATTCCCACCAAAAAGATGCACTCTTCTTTAACTTGCTGACAACTAATTTCACCCTTTTGTCCAGTATGACATTTTGCCACTCAAAGACACATTCCAATGTCCAGAGTTACTCGATGAACTCGTTTGGATCCCTGTGACTATAAAGATATGATACTTTAAAATCCCGAATTTTCTAATATTTCATGTCAAATCTTTGGGGTAATGGTTCTTCATCTCGGGGGATCAAATAAAATTTGTGTGACAGTTGAATGGTCTCCTCTCGAACGCGGCAAACCTTTGTTGCAGTTGGAGGGTTTCCATAGCAATCCTTTATAAAAGATTCCTAGACATCGCTTTGTGGATTTCTCATAAACGACATTGTGACATTTCTTCCCAAACAGGTCTCCGACAATTGTCTTTTCGGTAGTGTGGTTGGGGTTTTGGCTTGGGTAGACGAAAGAGAGTGTATAGGGATGATGTAAGGCAAGTAAGAAAATGTTTTTTTGGTCTTTTTAAAAAATTAGCAAAGAGAATGATTTTTCTATAGAGATAGGATTGGTTAGTGGTGGGTACTAGAAATCTCAGGATATGATTAAAGTTATGTTAGCTCTGATACCAAATGATACCAGAGTTAACCCAAATAACAATAAACAAAAAAATATTATTAATGAAAAGCTGATATGCGGTTAAAACCAACACAATGAAAGAGAAAATAATAATAGACACGACACACAGACTCATACTAGGGTTCGACCCAAGGGAGATGGTGGTCGACTATAGGGTTCGAAAGCGGTGAAAAGCTACAAGAATGATGATATGGGTGTTGGGATGAAGTATAATAACGGTTGAGCAATTTTATCGGAGTGGTAGCAAGTAGGGGTGGCCGGATAGCAGGAAAACAGCCTGAATGGATAAACAAACATCAGATACACCACTTACACGAGAAGAAAGATACAACAAAACTTAGGATAGAAACTCGAACAAAATGCATGAAATAAACAAAAATTCCAAAACCAGCTACATATTTACATGTTCCAAAGAAAAAAGAACCTAATTATAGTCCAAACAAAATTAAATATGAACCTTTAAAATTACTTGAAACGGTCCCCCTTGGACCGGTTTGAATCTTCTCAGGTCCACATGAGAGTGGAGGTGGGAGATCAAGCGAACTACCAACTACACAATAGCAGTACTCACAATTCTTCTCCTACAGGAGCACAGGCTAGTAATTCAGCAAAACCATAACAATAGCTAGTTGTAAAGGATAGTTTGATACACTACTGCAGCGCTAAGTACTCATTCCTCAAGTGCATTACTTCAAAATTCCTTGCATAACTAGGGAAAAACATTAACTGTCTTCATCAGTGCATGAAACTAAATACAGCTAGAGATTCATTATAATGCAGATGAACACCTCAAATAACAGTTCTAACAGCATTAGAGACAGAGATGAACTTTTGAATAAACACTGAAAAATATCAGAGAATTTAAAGCATCTACCTTTACAAGACTTCGAACGAGATTTAGCATGCTAATTCTGTTGTATTCAAAAAGTGTTGGCAGCTGCACGAGTAATAGAGAAGGGGAAAAAAATAAAAAAGGTTTCTAAAACAAGCAACCAAAATTCATCAAAACCATCAACCAATTATGTACAAATTGTTACTCATTTTATATTGTAGAGACCAAGAAATGTGATATTAGATGCATCAACTCATCTCGACAATGTATGCATAAAATTAAAGGAAGATTTACATACATGCCACTTAATTCCTCGGCATTTACATGGCTAGCCTCTAAGGTTCAACTTTTACATATATCGGCCACATTATTTATCCATGAAAATGTGTATTTCACTTTTTGAAAATTAAAATACTTGTATTTTGTTGTGATATGAAAGATTTGCGTGGTATTAATGAAAAAAGTAAAGTTTAGGTGTTAAATATGTAAAAACATAGAAATTGGATGGTATGTATGTAAATGCCGTAAAATTAAAATTAGCAGATCTATACAAATTACATTAGCACACGACCAAGCAGAAGAAAAGGCTTGAAAAAAAAAAAAACTGCTAATTTTAAGCCAATGTGAGGAAACTTCAAGTAATTCCCATTCCTCTATACTAGAAATATCAAGTATTATTAATTATGTGGATGAGAGAAATAAATTGCATTAGCCATGAACTTGTTAGTTCGCTTGAAAGTGGTGATAATTGGCACTTCCCACCATTGGAACTGTATGGTAGGGAAGTCTTTTCTAAGAGAGTTCTTATATTGTTTATTGGTGGTAATTTCTATTTGCTTTTGTCAGGTTCCGAGAAAGTGCAAGTTCAAGTAAAATGGCCACAATAAATGTCAAAATTTAAGTATAGCACATACACCACACATACGGGTACAAATGTATTTTTACACATTTACATGTAGAATATGTTAATAAATAAAATTCATTTGACGTAATATATTTTATAAAAAATATTATTGGCTTTATATGAGATAAAATAATCAAACATTTTTCTAAATTATTAAAATTAAGTATAGCGTACATCTAAAACATCATACGTGAGTCTGGACATGCATACAAACACATACTCATGCAAACTATGTGTGTGTATAATATGTGTATCTCATAAGTAATATATATATATATATATATATATATATATATATATATATATATATATATCTGCACTAGAACCTATCATTGATGTAACGGGTGACAATATTTCTACCGTGTTTCTACCGCATCATTAGATTGAGCAAGTTTTTACTCTTAGTCAGGAACACGAGACTCACGATGTTCAACAACCTACACCTGTTCGACAATATTTGGACCAATCCACTGGTCAGATAAGTCAATCTTCGGATGAGGAATGCCAGATTTATACATCCAGGAAGAAGAAGAATGAATGTCTACTACCAAACTTGATGGATGAAACATTGATTGTTTCGGGTAATGACAACAAACTTAACAATTTATTAGCTAGCTCCCGTCCTATAACCAGAGATAGAGGCAAGGCTAAATTAGATCATTCGCAAACTAACTGAGTTGGCAGACTTTTGGCATTTAATTCATATGTTTACATTTTAATCTTAGTTTTTTTGGGTATGCATGTATTTCCTACGTGTGTGTTGTATGTCAGATGGTTAGAGTGTCAATTTGGGCTCTTTCATCCAACCTATATGTGCCTTTCCTTATATTAATATATTCACCTTTGGGCTTTCAATATATATATATATATATATATATATATATATATATATATATATATATATATTATAAAAAGCCCAAAAAGGCTAATATATTAAATAGAAAGAAAAATACACATACAATGTGTTGAAGGGCCCAAACATGACACCCAGTTCACACCAAAACCACAAGTGGTTATAAAATTAGAAAATACAGAAAAGTACAGCAGAAACATAAAGAAAAAGCCTAAAAATGTTGAAATACAAAGTATCAAGTGGCTAGAGAGCAACCCAAGTTGGTTTTTCCTCTGCCTCTGGTTCTAGGGAAGGAACAAGCTAATAAGTTGGTAAGATGATTGTCATTGTCAGTGGTAACCAATGTATCATCCAATATGTTCCCTAGCTGGAGTCGGCCTCTATTTTTCTTCTTCCCTCTTGGAATATACTTGTCATTCCTTTTCCTTAGATTGGCTCACCTGATCTTGATCTACCGTGTGCTGGAGATGTGCAGATTGTTGAACATTGGAAGTAGCAACATATGCTGATTTGCTATTGGATCAAAGTAGCACTCTCGTGTGTCTTGACATGTCAGGGAGACTTTTTCAATAACAGTGGATGGTATAAGCACAACTTGATTTGTAGTTGTAGTATGTTGTTCTTCTTCAGGAACTACGGTGTTGGGAAGAGGATCAGGTCGCGTCTTCTCAAATGAGATGATAGGTGGTTGTTCTTTTGTGATATTCGGTCTTAGATGAGGATGTAAACGATAGCAAATAGTATAATTGTGGTCAAACATACTACAACGAGAGCAATAAGGAGGGTGTGGTTGCGTCTTCTCAAATTTTGTCAATACCCGTTGTGAGTGGTTCCAATCCACACCTCATCCGGAGCTGGTTGAGTGATATCCCTCTCAACGAACACACAAACCACAGAGAGTATGATGACAGCAAGCGTAGAACTATCAACCCTGAGAGACTTACCGTAAGCAGTTCCTAAGGAGTAGAGAATTTTCAAATTGAACAGATGTATTTTTAACCCCGGAAATTTTAGCCAAACTGGAATGATAGGGGACTACGTCTTTCGATCGAAATCAACAATCCATTTCAGAATTTTCATATAACGGTTGTCGATCTTAATAATTTTTCGATAAAAGATGAGGGTATAATCAGACATCATGAGACAATTGAATCAATATGTGTCGACCGTCAAGCAAACAAATATTTCAACTGTGAAATAGTTTCAAAGCCTCAAACTCTTTTCGAATGATCTCCAATATTGGGTTACCATAAAGAAGTTTTCCCACTAGAGCAAAACGCCAAGAGGACGCGAGAGTACTGATTTCAACCTCTGTAAAAATAAGAGCAGACTTCCAATTTATTTTCTCTAATTTTTTTTATAAAGGTGTGATCGCCACCACCTTCAAGAGCATCGTATAAAGATTGAGGAACATTGCAAGATTTATCTATATGAAAACCAGTCTCTGATTCTGAAAGAGGAGCACGAGTAGGAATCGAGAGGTCGCCGACAAGTGCAGTAGCATAAGAAAAGATAACCATCTATGCCGACAAAATTCTGTCGAACAGGAAGCGGGGAGACGTCGTCTGAAAGAAAATGCGAACAAAGCAGTGCGAACGCGACAAAGCGAGCGGAGCAGTAGCTCTGTCGCCAGACTGAGACTAGAGGACTACGAAGGAGGCGTCCTGGACAGAAGAGGATGACTTCTGGAAGGAAATACGATAACTCGGCCTGCCCCGTCGTCAGGATGCAAAGAAGGGACGCGAAGACGCGAGCACCCGTCGACGAAGACGAACCAAGGAATAGAAATGGGAGATCCGTGTAGCAGAAAACTAGGGTTCGCCATGAGGTGAAACCCTAGCAGAGGGGAACGAAACCATGCCGACAATTTTATAATATATATATATATATATATATATATATATATATATATATATATATAGCACACACACAATACATTATTTAAGTTATATTATTTTAATTACTATAATTAATATAAATAAAGCAAATGGAAGCTATTCATTAAGTTCGACTATAAAAATGGTTGGTTCGTAGACATTGCAATGTAAATGCCATGTTATCTAAAGGGAATGATAGTTGTTTCTTTTTTTAACATTTTAAATTAAGGGTTTTTACATACATACCACCCAATTCCTATGTATTTACATATCTAACACTTAAACTCTGCTTTGTACATTTATGCCACCCAAATCATTCATATCACATAAAAAATACCACTATTTTAAGTTTTAAATAGTAAAATAGACCTTTCATGTATAATTAAGGTGGCATATATATATATGTAAAAATTGACGTTTTCGGGCTAGATATCTCAAGACATATGAATTCAGTAGTACGTCTATAATTCTTCCTTTAAATCATTCATCCAAATGCCAATTTTATCCTCAATCAATGACAAATTAGTAGGTTGTGCAATATTTGGTCAAAACAGAAAATCGAATCACTGTGGAGGTATTTAGTAGATTTAGTTCGGTTTTGAATTAACGATTTGTTTTAAAATTTTAGCATTTTGTTTTTTATTTTCATTTAGGTTTTGATCTTTTCATTAACCCAAATAAAGCAAAAAAATCAAATAAAAACAGAATCGGAAAATTAAATTCATTTCGACCTACTCCATGTAGCATGCCTCCACCATTTCGTCAATCTCACGGTCCATTAGAAGAAAGCCATGGTGAGGATAATACCTCAAAATAGAACCACAATTTTTAGTAATTTTAGGTCCAATACAAATTTTTAGTAATTTTATGTCCAACACAAAATTTTAGTTTGCTCAAAACAAAACTGATTGAATCAAATTACAATTCGGTACGGTTTGGATCAATCTCAACTACGGTCCTGTTGGTTCAATTTTCTGGGCTTTCACTTGATTTGATCAATTTGTGAACCGGTTGGCCCAACAAATTGATTGTACCTTTTTAGTTTTCATTGATATGTGATACGCCCTAGACCAAAATCAGCGAGCAAACCACAATTTGATCAGACAATCAGCTTCGTAATTTCCTTGAATGGAACTCGGTGGAGGTAAACTTCTCCAGTATTCATTTGAGTCCTAAACTTCTCCGGTATTCAATAGTCCCCCAACACATCAAGTATGAATCAATTTGATCATACCACCAGCTTCGTCATTTCCTTGAATGGAACTTGGTGGAGGGAAACTTATTCTAAGGGCATTTTGAACTGTTTTGAGTCAATCTCAATACTTAATACTAGCTCAAAATAATGAGATTGACCCTAAAAGTCACATGAAAAGCTTTCCCCTACTATTTCATGTCCAAATAAACGATAAAACTGATGATTGGACCAAATTTACTTAGATTTTATGAATTAGGTGACTAAATTGAAGGCGTGAGTGAGTACTGAACTACAATTAACACACCTAAAAACTCTGTGGATCAATTTGGCATTAATCATTAAATTTTTTCGAGCATCCTTTTAACAATCAAAAGAATGAAGTTAAAATTTGCCCCAAGAATAAAACAAAGAGCTGAATTCTAAAAATTAGATCAATAACAACACCTCATCAGCTTTAGGCCATTTTTCATCACTTATCTCTAATGTCAACTCCAAACAGCCACCATTTATGTAATTCCAGTCTTGCATGCCACCATAAATAGGATACCTGCAAACTAATGGTAATAAAATAAACAAGCATCCATAATTATGATACTCATACAAAAAAAAAGTTTTAATGATAAAAAGCATACAACATGAGGATACAGGCAATACTAATTAAGTCATCAAAGAAGAACAGAAATGGAAGTGGGTTCCCTTTTCATACCAAAGTGCACCATTTACAATCCCTCCTTCAAACTCTTTACTTGAGGACATGTTATAATGGGAGCGGCTATACACACTTGCCATGTAGCGGAATGTCTTGTCATCAGGACATGCAAAATATTCCTTCCTAGAACTGAAAATTTCATTGTTAAAACAAGCAAATATAACAGAATTTTGTAGGAATCAAATAATCAGAGAGATACATGAATCTTTCTCAATTAGGAAAATGTCACTGGTTATAAAAAAATTCTTAAAGCACATGAAACATGCCATTTTTCTTTGCATGTATACATATGAAATACATTATTTGCAGTTCGGAAAGCATCACATCCAACTAAAGCGAGAGAACATAGCATAACAAAAGGAAAGACTCTTTGAAACTAAACAAACATTGGTAAATAGATATGATTACATGCAAATACAAGAAAACATAGGAAAAGTTACATAGATACCACACAATTCATGTATTTACATATCTACCATCAAAAGTTTGATATTTACATTTATAGCACTTTGGTGTCATAAACCTATGCATAAAAAGTTGTATTTCACTTTTAAAAATATAGTGATGATGACATTTTTTATGTGATGATAAAAATTTGAGTGGTATGCATGTAAATACAAATGTTTAATTATTAGACATGCAAATACATAAGAATTGTGGTATGTACGTAAATGGCCCAAAAATATATGAGGGGGTGTGTGATCTAATCATCTACCTTATCAGCTTGCTAGGGATAAAGAGTTTGCAAAAGCTAAAACCACAACTGTAAGGCATGAAATTTGATCTTAATCGTATAGTCTCTTCTAAAAGAGTGTTGCTTGTTCATTCTCTCTTGAATAGTATGAGTTATCCAACCCTATCTTAAGAGTTTGGTTGGTTCAGAAGGGACAACTAAGTACCTCTTGTCACTATTGATGATAGAGAAAGTGAATACAACATTCAGATCACAAATCTTGAGGTTGTTAGCCTTGATCCACTTGCCTCACCCAAATGAGTTGTTGTTGATGAAGCCATTAGGATTCATAAGCCTCTTGAATCTAGCCAATAATCCCAGAAGCTCTTGGAAGGTGCTAATAATTGCCATGAAGAGGTATCGATAAGTTGCTTAGAAAAATTTGGACCTTTCTTTGTAAGTTTCCTCAAGAGTATAAATAAGAGAGTTCAAGAGTAGTTGTTCGTCATGTATATTAGGTTCAATTTAATCAAATTTCTCTTTGTGTCGGGATTTGTTTTGATTGTTGTAAACCCTTATAGTTAATTACCTCTCTCACGTCCAGGAGAACACTCTTGGTTAATAAGGATCCATGAGATCAATTTTACTAATTAGGTATAGAGTGAATTAATGAGAAATAAATGGGAGAATGGAAATAAACCCACTCCAGATTCTTTGCTTCCCCTATAGAATCTTTCCACTATCTCACGTATACCGATGTATCTAACCATCCGTTCAACATCAAAGAGTTGTAAGTCACGTTTCTGAAGCCTGCTTGGCAACTTTGGTTTAGGTATCACAGGCAAAGGAGATGAAACTAGGTCTAAAAGACATACTTTCAAATTTAACATCAACTCCTTCGCTGAAAGACGATTGGCCGCACCAACTTTATTGAACGGTTTAACGGCACAGAGCATTGCATTTAAGGTTCAGAAGTACTAGACCTGACTGCAATAGCTCAAATGTATAGTGTGAAAATCAGTTATTCATTAGTTACTTGAAATATGCTAAGATGGGTGGGATTTTAGTTTGTATAATTTTTATTGGTGGAATTGCTAGCATAAAAAATGGTTTGTATTTAGGTTAGGTTGGGGTTTAAATCTATTAGAAGGCACTTATTAATTGGGATAAGGCTTGCATATATTAGAAGGCCCAAATTAATTGAGACAGTATTTACATTTTATAAAAGGCCCATAAGTTGGACTTACAACCTCAATAAAGACGAAGGTCCAATGATGGATCTTACAGCTTTACCTTATATGTAAGGTGATCCAATGGTTTTCATTTCTAGACTTGACTTATGCCTAATATTTCAAATTAGCTTGATTTCAAGTTTATGAATTACTAGTTGTGAGTAGCTCAAGAGACCATTCTTACAATATGAACCTTCGATATGCTTGCACGTCAAAATTACAACTCAAATATTAGAATCTATCCAAAAGTGAGCCTTATGACGTCACCCTATAGGCAAAATATCCTGATTAGTGACCAAGTTGAGACTGCAACGTGATTTTGTAGTCAAAGCAACCTAATTGATAAAACTCATTAATTTTGATTTTCAAATTAGCATATAATTTAGCATGTATATTGAACTGATGACTGACCAAGATCGTTGACTTAAATTGAGAGATTAGAAGATAAAAGTCAACTCTTTGGTTTATTTATTTGATCCATTGTGTTAGCATTATGCTCTTGAATTGAGACCTGTGGTATTATGATAATTTGGTTCTTGAGTAACCAATTCCGTGATATATTATTTTGGGAGGGCATAAAAATCTTCTTGGGTTGCCTCAAACATGCTAAAATCCTCAAGTTAACCTAAAGATCATTTAGCTTTCAAGAGAGTACTTGCACAAATTTTGAGGCATTCATGTAACCATCTATTCATTAGCAGCATTATTGATGTTTATGCATCATTTATAGATACTTAATAGGTTGAACCATTGAACACCTTTTAAAGCTTGCTTTTTGAGACAAATTAAAGTGCTCTATTACATGAAGTTTGTTTTATCATATGTTTCTTTAGCAGAAGGTCAATGTATTTACACTTGGAATATATGGATTGTTGTTAACTTTCAAAACCTGTATCTTTTTTTTTTCCTGACGAGTTCGGGAGTGAAGCCACTTCACATTTTTTTATCATGTTTAGAGACTTGGTTCAATTTAGTATTTCATTAAAAAATCAAAGGATTCACAAGTTTTGCGGCTCAAATTCATGCAAACAGTACATACAATCAGCCGTGAAAGCATCTTCAATATGAATGCACCATGGTTGTCAATGGCCAAACAGTTCAAATACTTAAGAAATAAAAAAAAAAATTATTGAAAATTTAATGATTTAGGTATAAATTAAGTAAATGTAAGCTAGAAGAGTTAAGCAAAGGCACAAGCTTGGTGCCATTCATGTCCATGAAATTATAATTGAGTTTTTTTTTTTTTTTTTAAATGCTTGTTGTAAAATTCTTCTTAAACGCCAAAGATGGATGGAAAAGTGAGCTAAAAAATGATTATCACCTGCTTTACTCTTTGAAGCCTTGATATCAATAAGGTTATAAAACTCACCCTAATAGATATCATAATGGGGTGAGACATGATTTGTCATAGGAAATGGCTGCAAGGTTACTTTGGTAGATGTTATAGTGGGGTGAGTCATAATTCACAGCATGGAGGTTTGATACATGCAGTGATCAAACTTGCAACCTAGAGAAAGTCTCAAGATAAATTTTTTCTGATTTTTTTCAACGTTAAGAAGGCCCCGAAACTCATCCCAGCATAAGCCAAAATGGCTTGAGACATGACTTCAACCATAGAAAATGGCTCCAAGGCTCATCCCAACAAATATCATGGTAGAGTCGAGCATGTTTCAAACTATGGAGGTTTAAGCAAGCTCTAAATAAATTCCAAACGAACATCTCCCTGAAACTTCTATTTTATTTTTATGTCAAGAAGGCAACAAAGCTCACATTGGTCGATGTAGTAGTAGATTGAATTGCAATTTACACCTTAAACTATAAGAAATGGTACAAGGCTCACCCTGGCAGACACATAATGAGTTGAGGCCTGATTCACACCATGTAGAATCAAAAGAGAGGGAGTTTTAAGGAAAATATGCCTACTATGGCCAGTATGACTGGTATCATGCACAAGCAAGTCGTCGTGTTAGAAACATACTACTGACAAATGATGAGCTTGTACAAAGAGGTCAAGTGGAAAGGTGTTAGGCTGCAAAATCGTGGACATGGTGCTATGCAAAGAGTGCCACTCCTGCAAAGGAACCATCTAATGTATCAGGTCTTCCCATCACCCTAAGTAACCTGTATTTGGGCAGTAACCAAGCCACGATGAGCGACATTAACTGCCCCGTTATAATAAAAAAGTAGTTGGGTGCAATACAGAGCACATGGTGAAAAGCCTTTACGTCAAACATGCCAAACAAAAGGCATGCATGGATGTTTCAAGGAGTTCATTGCACCAAAAAAACACAAATATTAAGCAAATAAATTCCTTATCTTGTCAAAAAAGCTGTGCAAAGGAATCATGTGCAATTACGTCGTGAGATACTTGTGATGAAATAAATAATTTAAAAGAAAGGGAAAGAGAGGGACTAGAAGCGAGCTGGCCTTGAAGGAGTGGTGATTAGGGTGAGATTGATTGAGTAAGAAAAGTGAGATGAGGAATCGAGCCAAAGATTTAATACAGAAATCAAGACAATTAATACAGAAATCTGTATATTAATATTCTAATACTCTCGCTCAAGTTGAAGTATAGATGTCAATCATGTTCAACTTGAATTTGAAATCATCGAACAGTAGCAGGGAATGTTCTTTGTGAGAATATCTGGTAGTTGGTCACTAGATTGCACAAACGGAACACAAATTTCCCCGGACTCGAGCTTTTACTTAATGAAGTGATGGTTAATCTCAACATGATTGGTGCGATCATGTTGGACCGGGGTGTGAGCAATACTAATGGCAAAGTTGTTATCACAAAATTACTGTAGATGAGCTGAGACTGTCATACGTAGTTCGTGAAACATAATGCGTAACTAAAGAGCTTCATAAATTCTCAGGAACATGGACCGAAATTCGGCTTCTGCACCGAGCAACTACATACAGCTTCTTTCTTTTCCATGAGATTAGGTTTCCCCACACAAATGAGCAATATCACGAGGTAGATCGTCAATCATGGACGGACCCAACCCAAGCTTCGTCTGTGTAAATTGTAATAGAACGAGAGGTAGGGCGAGAAAAGAACAAGCCTAAACTCGATGTGTCTTTGACATATTGGAGAATTCGTTGGATAGCTTGTAGGTGATGCTTATAAGGATCATGCATGAATTGACTATCATAACTGCGCGACATATGACGGGGCGTGTATGGGCAGGATCGATGAGTTTCCCAACAAGGCGTTGGTGGTGACTCTTGTTTACAGGAACTGCATTGGGAATATTAAGAAGTTTTTCATTAGGATCCATCTAGGCAGTCACTGGTTTGCACAGGAGAAGATTGTTCTCTGTCAAAAGGTCAATCACATATTTCCACTGAGACAGACAAATACCCTGTGATTACCAAGTAACTTCCATGCATAAGAAATAAAGGAGAGATTCCAAGCTTTCATTTCAAAAGAAGCAGCAAAAATGTCTTTCAAAGACTCCAATGATGATAGATCATTACCTGTCAGAACAATATCGTTAACATAGACAAAAAGGATAGCTATCTGGTCGTTAGAGAAATGCCGGAGAAAGAGAGTGTAGTCTGATTGAGCCTGAGTGAATCCATGGCTTCTCACCACCTTTGTGAATTTCCCAAACTATGCTTGTGGTGAATGCTTCAATCCATTGAGTGATATTTGCAGTCTACATACTTGCCATAGGGAGGAAGTGGGAAGAGAAATGTATACCTCCTCTGTAAGATCATCATTCAGAAATACATTCTTAACATCCAGCTGAAATAAGGGTCACACCAAGGGATAAGAGGACCCGAATAGTGTTTAATTTAGCAATTGGAGCAGATGTTTCCTCATAGTCAACTCAATAAGCCTATGAGTACATTTGGCGACCAACCGTGCCTTGTTGAGTTTGAAGGATCCATTAGATTTAAACTAGATGCTAAAAATCCATCGGGATCCAATTGTTTTTTTGCTTGGGGGAGGCTCACCATTTTCCCATTTTTGTTTCGTTTGAGGGGCTTTCTTTTCTTCCTTGCGGCCGGTTTTTCGGCTGAATCCGCTAAGGGGGTCTCAATAGTAGATGGAAGTTAATGATTGGTCAGTGTCTTAGTAAATGCTTTATAGGTTTGTAATAATCTGCAAAGAGAGATAATTTGTCATGGGATAAAGAGAGTCTGTCAGATTGTATACCTTACTAGAGGAATTGACTTCCTCGTTTGA
Organism: Phalaenopsis aphrodite; assembly: GCA_003013225.1. Classification (NCBI taxonomy): domain Eukaryota; kingdom Viridiplantae; phylum Streptophyta; class Magnoliopsida; order Asparagales; family Orchidaceae; genus Phalaenopsis; species Phalaenopsis aphrodite. The sequence continues at coordinate 1,037,602 of NEWO01000087.1, read as the reverse complement.
AGTAGGAGTCTAAAGGGGATTCAGGGTCTAGTAAGGGGTTAGCGAGCTCCATAATAAGTGCATCAGAACGAGTGTGTTGAGTGCAGACACGGAGACTGGGAGGATGTGCTGGTGGAACCAAAGAGACAGAGGGCTACTTGGTGGTAGGAGAAGCGGGCGGAACCAAAGGGACAGAGGGTTCCTCAATGGTAGGTGACGTGGGAGGAACATCCATAGTGGTAGGGTAAGGAATAGTGTCCAAGAACTCTAGCCCCACCTCACTGGAGGTCAAGTTAAGAAAGTAGGGAACACTTTCAAAAAACGAGACATCATCACTCACAGTCACATAGACCTTATTTGTGGTAGGTTCAAGGCACTAATATCCCTTTAGAGTGGCAGAGTATACGAGGAAAACACATTTTATGGACTTGTGATCAAGTTCACTCCGAGTTGGAGCCGTGTTCCGAACAAAGGTTGTGCATCCAAAAATTTTGGGATCTAAAATGGAGAAGACCCGATTGTTAGGAAAGCACGATCTCAAGGCGGTTAAAGGGGTAAGGGAGTTGTAGATTTTTTAGGGAACTCTATTGATGAGATGAGTGGCGATAAAAATGACATCATTCCAGAAACATTTTAAGACAATAAAGTGAAACATAATGAATCAAGTAATGTCGATGAGATGCGATTTTTTTTCTCAATTATTTAATTTTATTGAGTGTCGATACACAAGCTATGATGTAAGATGTTATTTCTTATCAAAGTTTCTCCTCATATAGAATTAAAAATTCACGACCACTGGCAGTCCAAAGAACTTGAATAAAAGTTTTGAATTGGGTCAAAATGAAGGTGTGAAAATTTTTAAAAGTTACAGCAACTTCAGATTTATGTTTTAAAATATAGACTCACATCATTCGAGTATGATCATCAATCAAAGTAAGGAACCGCCATTTATTGGTGTAGCTAGGAGTGTGAGAGGGTGGTCCTCATAAGTAATTGTGAATAAGAGAAAAATGAGCAGAAGGTGTGTAATTGTGAGTTGGGTAAGAAACACGATGATGCTTAGTTAGCTACAGGCTTCACATTAAGAAGGATTTTTATTAGTAAACATCAATGAAAACAATTGTTTTAGATATTGGAAACTATGACGACGCAAACGACTGTGTAATATAATAAGACATTCAATGGACCGAGATAAATTACAACCACTAGGTGGAGTGTCCCTTTCTCCGTGCTTTTCTCTTGAAAGAAGTAGAGCCCGCCTACACGCTGAGCAATTCTAACCATTCTCCTTAAATGACAATCCTGAAGACACAGATATTAGAGGAAAAATGAGCAACGCAATCAATGTCATATGTCAACTTGCTGACAGATAAAAGGTTACACTTCAACAGAGGTATATGTAACACAGATTCAATAGTTAGACCTGTTGTTAAAACAACAGTCCCTTTACCAGCAATAAAACTTTGGGACAAGTCAACAATATCTTTTCTTGAGCAAAGAAAATATGTCGAGAAGGCTTGAGAGCTTCCAGTCATGTAATCGATGACACCTGAATCAATGATCCATGAACTAAAATGGGCAAAAGAAGTGATACCATAGGATTGTACCATGACGAACGTGGAGGTCGACGAGCCGGAAGAGAGCGTACTAGATCCAAACAGCTTGATTAAGTGTTCCATTTGACTTTTAAGAAAATTGAAGGATTCCAAATTGTTTTGGTTAGAAGTCGACTGTAGTGTGTTGGATTTAGAAGCTATGGCGAGACCCTTGGCAGTGGAAGATTTGCCCGAAGGTTTGAATGCAGGTTTCCCATAGAGCTTCCAACATTTATCACGAGTGTGGTTTGGTTTGTGACAGTAATCACAAGTAGTGTGAGCAGCCCGAAGTTGAGCACTATTTGAGACCAAGGCAGACACTTCGACAGACAGTGGACGCACCAAGCATGACAAGTCTCCGACTCTCTTCACAATGAATCTCAGTGAAAGCATCGCAACTAGAAGGAAGAGAATCTTGACCAAGGATACGACCCCGGACTTTGTCAAGATTTTTATTGAGTCCTGCAAAAAATTGGAATATGCAGTCATAATACAGATCAAATTTCATCCATAACGCAATTAGATCATTGCAGTATTAGGTCACGGTCCTCGATCCTTATTTTGCCTCACTAATTTTTTTAAATACCTCATAGAGTTAGCTAGAATTCCCTACATCTGAGTAGTTATCATGGATTGTCGTCTAGAGGGCACTAGCGGAATGAACATTAATGATCATCCAATAGAAGTCTCTATGTAGTTGATCAGTCGCGACATGATCATGGAATTCTCCACTTCTGAAACTCCATATGTTGAGTCAATATTTTGAGGTTGCCGAATTTTACCAATGAGATGACTAAATTTCCCACGTCTTTTGATGAACAAAGACACAGATTGAGATCATTAGAGAAAGTTACTGTCATTTAGTTTATGTGTAGTAATCAATAATTTCATGTTGTTTTTCTATCCTCCAGTCTGCAAAAAATGAAGGTTGGAATTGATCTTCCGGTGGAATCAAGAACAACTTCTAATTACGGCTCAGTGTTGGAGGAGTTTGTTGTGACTCCGATTGAGCCAAATGAGATGTTAGGTTGTTGAGACATCATAAAGTTCCTGGTGCTTGGAAGAATATTGCCTTCAAAAACACCAGCCGGGAAGATCGGGTCGGGTGGAAAGAAAAATAGGTCGGTGGAAGGATATCCAGCGGCTGAAAAAAGACAGCCGACAGTTGGAAGGACTGCTGAAAGGAGAACCTGCAGGGAGGCCAGCGCTTGGAAGGCTGAGATGAGCGGTTGGTAGGCCTGCAGAGAGGCTGGCAAGAAGGAGTGCTAGAAGAACAACCTGCAGATTTCTGAGATTAGCGGCTGGAACAAGAACCTGCAGGTGGCCGGCTACAAGAACCTGCAGATTTTTTAGATCAGTGGCTGGAACCTGCAGGTGGTCGGCAGCAGGAATCCTGCAGGGAAAAACCTGCAAGAACCATGGATCTGATGCCATGTTAGAATAGAACCCAAGGTGAATCTTATTGATACAAAGAGGGGTATAGATACCCATTACAAAATATACTGATAAGGAAACAAATAAAAACATAATAAAAGAAAAAAAAAGTAAATAAAAGAAAATCAAAGCAATTAATTCAGAAATTTTCATATTAATATTCTAGTATTCTAATATAAACTTCTCCGCTTCTTAAAACCACCTTAGCATTGAACATTTTTAGCTTCTCATCATTGCAACAAAACGAGGTTATAATATATGCTATAGCATACAGTGGCTAATCGTGTGGACATAAGGAAATACTGCATTTCATAAAAGCAAACAGTACAGAGATTCATTGTAGCAGCTGATTAAACAACAAACAGATAATAACGAAGCGTGATAGCAAAACCAGTAAGCATCAACAGTCCAGAAAGTAGCTACACTACATACAAGATAGTCTGTATAACAACTACCTTCCGTCTTGAGCACCATCCCAAGGATAATTTGCGACAAGTGCACCCTGGAGTGGAAAATATAACAAAATTATATCTAAGGACCCAGATAACTTGTACCTAACTTCCTAACTTCCAGAATAAAAAAAACCCAGGTAACCTATCCTTTTAATGTTATTAATTAATAAATATTTTTAGAAATGTTAAGTAGTCAAAAAATGGTATGGAAGGTTAAGAAGAAAAAAGGGCTCTTGGCAAGCTTTACATAAGTATAAACAGTACACCAAAGTGGATATTTAGCAGATGATATAAACGATATTATTTGTTTTGTTTCCTTCAAAATAATTACACATATATTAATAATACTGAATAGAGAAAAAAATACTCACCGAAATGCTGATGTGCACTAAAAAGGAACAGATTTAGCAAATAATATCCAAACTTCAAACAAATCATATTACCCCATGTAAACTTGCAGAGGCTGTAAATTGTCGTCCTTCCACCCATTTTATAATTGCTTTTGTTTCAGGTTGCCGCTTGGCCAACACATCATTCAAAGGGTAAAACTGCGACCATTTGTTAAGTCAGACAACTAGTTATAAATTAATTTTTTAATGCATATAGGGTATAAATTATGTAGAAGACAACCAGATGCAAATATGATCAAAACATGAGCTGCAAATGAAGCACAATGATAAAACAAGTAAATACTCACCTGATCAGGAAAATCTCTATTCAAATCCACATTATTTGCGTTGCCACGTCTCCTCATAGCAAATCCATCAGGATTCATAGATGGGAGAATGTGAAGATGGACATTTTTTACAATCAATGTTGCCTGTGTTTTGAAGAAAAACAGCCCAGACAACAAGCAGGAACTGTCAGATATATAGGCCATATGCGTGAGTGCATGCGTATAATAACAAAAAGTTGTTGGCATTTTTTCTTTTTTTGGCTTAAGTAAAGCTTTTTTTCTTTTTTTTATAATGTTGTTGATAGCATTGTTTTTCAATTTTCATGAACGGCGTGATAATAAAGATAGCAAACTTCTCTAACATAGAATGCAAGAAGTACTCTGGAGGAATACAGAACATTTCAACAACTAATATATGATACAACGCGGACTCATTTTCAAGTACAAAAACTAACTCAAACAAGATTGATAGAGGTAATAGCGAAAGATTATTTTTCTCCTAAGCATAAGTGTAAATGACTGCAAAAAAATAGAGAGTTCAAAAAATTGCGGTAGCAGATGTTTTGAGAAATGCTGAAGCTAGTGAGCTGCAATTAAAGCACAAGTCCTCATCACTAACTAAAGTATCATTTCCCTGTGTCAAATATGGAAATAAGGGATGACCCATAGTATGCTAACTCACTTAGAATACTAGCATTTCAATACTACAGACATCCACTCTGGAAAAATATAGATCCTAATGCTCCCTAGTTTAAGATGCATGGGAATGAAAAAAATTAGGGAATTTTGCAGATATACCGCACAATTCTTATGTATTTACATATCTAACACCTAAACTTTTATATATATATTTATAACATTTTGATATCATAAACCTATGCATGATTTTCACTCCAAGAAAATAAGTAAATGTGGTATTTTTGTTGCAATATTAAACATTTGAGTGCTATGCATGTAAATATGAAAGTTTAGGTGTTAGATATGTAAATACCTAAGAATTGTGTGTTATTATGTATGCAAGTGCCCCAAAAAATTAAAAACAATGGGCACTGGGCACTCTTGTTCGTCATAATGGTTTTCTCCATATTGTACAGGATGTTAAGAAAGCAGCAAGCAAATTCTTCAAAAGCAAGCTAGAAGATAGATTACAAATCCTTTATTTATTAAAAAGATGACATGTTTCTTTAGGAAAGCATGAACAGGACCTAGATAATTAAATGCTTTTGCTGAATCCACAGACATTACCTGGGTGATGATCTAAGTGATCCCATAAGTTAAAAATGTTTGCAAACAGTCGTATCATATCAGCAAAGCGAAGTGCTCCAACAAATAACTACATCACTCAGATGGAACTAAAATTGTCGTCACCAATTTTCCGTACAAAGTTTTGGACTTCCCAATACCAACATAATGACAGATAAATTCAAATTAAAAAATCTATCTGCGATCCTGGAAAGCTACATGTTTACTACAAAACTATTTGCATGTTGAAATAAGATTGTTATTATTTATAAGCATTTTTTAAGCTTTCATCTTATTTTTTTAAGGCAAATCCATGTAAGAAGTTAATTATATTTGTCTTCAGGCAAAAAAAAGCAAATTAAAAAACATTATGAGAGAGAATGTGAGCTAGGAGATAACCAAGGGATCCTTCATATAGTTATTACACAGCCAATTTGCAAGGCGCACTAGTAATTCTCGTCCAACAGGCTCATCTCCATGAACATTTCCAATAAACTGCAATTTTCAAAAGATAATATCCCAAGAGATGTTCAGGCTTGGATATAAAACAAGTAAAGGAAAAAAAAGAACTGCTTAATGCAATTCCAGTGCATTGTAATATATATATATATATATATATATATATATATATATATATATATATATATATATAATGGTAAAATTAACAAAATTCAAGCAGATCAATTGCTCAGCACAACCGCCTTTCATAACGAACTTGGAAAAGCCATCTATATCTTTGTCAAGAAATTATGTAATGCAGACAAAGTAAAAATACACATCCCCAAGCACATGGTTGAACAAGTTTTATAATAACTGATCCCATTTAAGTAATAGCTACACTAATATCAAATACAATAAATTCTCCACCCCATAGTGTTGGGAATATGGTGAAACCTAATTCAAATTACTGAGAGCAAATAAATGGAAGAAAATAAAGAGCATAGAAAACACAACAAAATAAACTACACATGCAAAATCAAAGTAAGGCGTTACTTCATAGAACATTAACTTTTAGTTCCACAATAATGCATTAGATGCAATTGCAAGTAGTTTACAAATACAGAAAAATCGTGGCAAAAAAAATTGATGTTTAGGGTTTTAATTTTTTAGTTTTCTAGAGGGACAATCAGGCAAACTCTCTAATAATCTAATTAAATTTCACAGATTATGTCAGACACATGTCTTGACAGCCATGCACCCATTAAATAAATAAAATAAGCGTGGCATATTGATATTAATGGAGATGATATTTTTACAAAAATTAGGGCAAACAAAATATATTTCTTCACTAATACAAAA
>NEWO01000087.1:985447-1020308 GCA_003013225.1 Phalaenopsis aphrodite | reverse complement strand
TGAAAAATTATTATTTATATTAAAACATCATTTGAATCTAATTTAATAATTTTTATTCTATTTTCTTAATCAATATTTTAATTGATTATAAATCTTTGTAGCCTTGTAGTCAATTAGATTTTTTAAAATACTACTTAGTGTATATATATATAGTATTTCGAGCCAAAACGAGCCGAACACGAACGAACACACCTTAGTTCGTGTTCGGCTCGTTAACTTATCGAACGAAATTAACGAGCCGAACACGAGCTTCTTAACGAGCTGAACACGAGCTGTTCGCGAACAACGAGCCGTTTTGACAGCCCTAGCCCTAAACCTAAGATTCAAGACCACGGTCTCATAGCATACCAAACTCTAAATATAATAAACCCTATTTATATCAAACAATAATAACTAATAAAAGATTAAATTGTACTTAAGCACCGATCTAAGGGATTATCTATTTGATACAACACACGAATATATTTCAAAATAATTAGACTAAATGAAATTGAGGGAAAACAAGCATAACAACAAAAGAAGGAATTGCTCAAAAAATCAACTTTGTAAACTCATAACATGGGCTTAAAAAGGGTATTACAATGTTTTACAAATAAACCCCCAGAATTCCTCAATATTCCCCTTTTTACCAATAAGTCCCTAAATAAGGTCCAATTCTCAACATTTCTCCTCAAAATGGGCAAAAGATACCCACTAAGCCCATCTTGTCACATAACCTAGATAAATCTAATGAACTAAATCCGTTAGTGAGGCAATCAATCACTTGTTCTCTAGTGACTACATGACTTAGCTCCAATTGCTCATTATTTAGTTTTTCTTTGATGAAGAATCTATCAATCTCCACCTGTTTGGTTCATCATGTTGCATCGAGTTGTTGGCAATATTGATTGTTGATTTGTTGTCACACCACAACTTCATTTCAGTTCCTTGGTCTACCTTGAGGTTGATCCACAAGGCTCTCAGCCACATCACCTTAGCAGCTTCTAAAGCCATGACCACGTACTTTTCCTCTATTGTTTATCTTGTTACTGTAGATTGTTTCTTGCTCTTCCAAGGGACCAAGTTGCCCCAGACAAACATATAGTATCCTAAGGTGGAGCTTCTGTCATCTGCACAACTCGCCCAATCAACGCCACGAAAGCCCTCAATGTCTACAGGCTCATTCTTCCTAAATATCGAACTCTTCGCTGGTGCACTCTTCAAATGCCTCAAAATCTGATACATTGCATCCATGTGGCCATTCTTTAAATCATACATATAGCGGCTCACCATTCTCACTGCAAAAGATATGTTGGGTCGAGCGTGGCACAGATAGATCTGACGGCTCACTAATCTCTGGTACCTCAAACGATCAACTGGTTCTCCTAACTTTACACTCAGTTAGGCCTTTTGGTCAATTGGAGAGATTGCAAGTTAGCATCCCAACATGCATGTTTTCATGAGGAGATCGAGTGCATAATTGCTCTGGGATAAGATCATCCCCTCAGGTCCATAGGCTACTCTAATACGAATAAAGTATCTGAGTATTCAAAGATTTTTTGTCTCAAATTCATTATTCAATCTTACCTTTAGTTGTGCAATTTATGTTTCATCAACACCAGTGACAAAGATGTCATCAACATATACAGCTAGTATAGTGGTGTGGCATTCTTGTGGTTGAAAGAACATCGTATGGTTTACATTGATCTGCTGATATTCTATGTTCACTATAGACTTTCTAAACTTGTCAAGCCAATCTCGAGAAGACTGTTTCAAGATATACAATGACTTCTTGAGCCTGCACACCTTATCCACTGTCTGGACTGTATTGAATCCCGGTGGCATCTCCAGTAACTCACCATAAACAAATGCATTATTCTCATCAAGTTGGTGTAACCTCCGTCCACCCTTCACTGCCAGAGAAATCAGTGTCCTCACTTTGCTCATCTTTGCTATTGATGCAAAAGTTCTATCATAGCCAATGCCATGTGTTTGATTGTACCTTTTCGCTAACAGTCGTGTTTTGTACCGCTCCACCTTTCATTCTAGAGTTTGTTTCATTGTGAAGATCCACTTACATCTAATAGTCTTTTTCCTTGTTAGAAGTGGCATTATCTCTCATGTTCAATTTTTATCGAGAGCCCTAAGCCATAGTCGTTTGTCACCTAGGATCCTCCTTAATAACCTGTCAACACTTGAGTATAGAGACAGTGTCCAAACATGTAATGATATTTCATGTAACTATGATATTTTAGAATATGAAACAAAATTAGAAATGTCATGTTTCCACCCCAAATGATCGAGAGGAACTCCCGCAATACTGTGAGAAGTCTTTAAAGTTGGAAAGTTTGGAGGAGGAGGAATCATATCACCCAGGAGTTCTAAGTCAGAGGTGGATAGTGTAGGCGTCTCAAGTATAGGGGAAAAACACGACAAGCGACTAGCTGGCATAAGTGGCAATGTTGCACCATTCTCTCATTTTGTTTCTTTCTCTGTGTATACAACATCCGCTCACCTTCAGTCCATACCCCACCACCTCTAGGTTCACTCCAATTTTCGGTTCCTCAACCGATTTATCCCACATCACAAGACAAGGCAATGCTTCCATTTGTACAACTCTCTCGCCATTATTACTCACCCCCTTTTTGCCTAATTTCTCTAGTAACTGGTCAGTCATCGAAGGGTGAGGTCACCGCTTGGGTGTAGTAGGATTCAAATTCTCTAAATAACACATCAAAAGGCTTTTCCATGAAGCACTCTCTGTCATGGATGTCAAAGAAAAGTCTATTCCCTCCCGGCCCAAGTACTAGAGTCAACTATGCTGCATTCCAATCTCACTCTTGGAAGATCACATTCGGAATATCAAAAGAAACAACACATTTTAGTTGAAGAGTAATAGCACTAATAGATAAAAAATTTACTGAAAAAAAGGAGTATGTAAAATATAAGACAGTCATATAATTGTCACCCCAATTGTATTGTTGACCTCATTTTTAGTGAGGTCTTAGTTTCCTACTCCCATAACCCAAAATCTAGCCATAGGAGTTCCTTGTTGATCATCTTAGCAGACAAGTAATAGAGTCCGCCTCCCGTAGAACTTCAAACCACTCCTTGACTCATTCTTGTAAAGAACTCGCATGAGTGATTTCAAGCACTCAACTTCTAGTTGCAAGGGCTAAGGACCAACATGTAGAGGGCTCGAAAATAAGTTCCTACAGGATCAGACAACCTTAGATGAACCTTCTGTGACTCAGCAACGCACTCGCTACACCACGCACGCATGACGCAGCTGACACATTTTAGCCACATTGTCGGTGAACTCGCCCGGACGACTCCGGATGACGAAACGGACCACACAGATGCGTCTGGGATGTCGACTTCAGCCAAAGAGGACACCCATTTCACCATGGTTATGAACTTGCATAAATGACACGAAAATCGATGCACATTTTTTTTATTATCAGTGTGCGGGCTCGGGCTCAACCCAGGTTCAACTCGAGTTCGATTCGGGCTGGACTCGAGCTGAATACGAGTTAAACAATTTTGAATTTCAAATTTCAAATTCAAATGAAACATTTAATCCAGCTTTAATGAAATTTAATTAGGAGATGTGTTATGTCAAATAAACTCCTCTGTTAAAGAAAACATATTAAGTCCCCGCCAATCGCTTCAAGTAACGGCTCTAGAGCCTGTTCCTTTCATTAATTCAACCCCGCTCTTATTTTAGAGGGGACTCTCGCCTTCTTCCCCCCCCCTCTCAGCACGATTCGAGACCCTCTCCACCGAAAAGCAGCATTCGATATCCCCTATGCACCGAAAACTTCTCATTCGTTCCTCCCCTCTGCACTGAGGGCTTTCCTTGCTCGAGGCACGATTCGACTCCCTCTTCCTCCTCCCGCTCAATCTCGGTTCCCTCCCGCTCTGCTCCCGTCTCCTGCTCAGCTTCCTCGCGTTCAATCCCGCACGACAGGAAGAACCGAGCGCTCGACTCCTTGCTGCGCCGAAGAACTCCGCCTGATCCCACTCGCCTGCTCTTCCCTTTCGGGCGCAACAAAGCTACCGCTCGATCCCAGCTCCTCTTCTGCGAACAAAAGCTCTCGACCGAACTCCCTCTTCCTCTGCTCGATTCGGGTCGCCTCGCTTGCCATCTCTCTCTCTCCCGCTAGACTTTGCTCGATTCAACTCCCATTCGGCTCTTCCCGCTCGATCCTGAGAGCTCTTCCACACGCAGAAGAAGCCCTGCTCGAGCTTGCCTCCTCCCTCCTTGATCGACAGAACCCCCCGCTCCTCTCTCCCACTTGCCTCATCTCCTCTGCACAGAAGCAGCCCTAAACAGACTCCTTAAACAAACTCCTCTCTTTCTCTCGACCAGGATCACTCGGCTGACCCTCCCTCACCCGCGCTGAAGGTAGGAGGAACATTGAACTTCTTCGAGCTTCTTAAACGTTTGGAGCACAGAACCTCAGCAATTACAGTAATGGGGTAAAGAAGTCTTGTTTTATTCCTATACTTGCTCATTTTATTTATATAATATAGGTATAAAAGTTAGGAAGATTTACGTACATACCCACTGAATTCACTTGTGGCTCCTTAGACCCATTATTGAAACTGGAATATATTCTTTTCATGTTTGTGCTTCAGAATTAATATTTGAACATTTGAATTTCACTGTTACATTATTATCTCAACCCAAGAAATTATGAAGAATTGAATTGTTGACTCATTATTGCACAGCATGCTTACTTCTTTCTACTAGAAACTTATCCATGAGTAATACATATTGATGAATGAGTAATAAATATTGATGAATAAGTGATGAATAAGTGAAGGTTGAAGATCTGCATACAGGATTTAAATATTTCAATAACGGGAAATTTATATACATACCATATAACACTCATGTTTTACATATCCAGCACTCAAGTCTTAGAATCAACTTGTATGTCAATCATATGTACTTGTATGCCTAATACCTAAGCTTTGTTTTACAAACATGCCACTCAATTGCTATCTGCTTGCATATCTATCACATTGACTTCAATTTTTACGTGCATACCATACAATGCTTATATTCTTTGCATATGTGGAACCTAAGCTTTATAGTTACACCACTCTGATCTTTAATTCTACGTATGACGTACTTATATCTCTTAATGTGAAATGTATATTTCCATTCTTAGGATTTATATGTTGTTCTGGAAATAATTTAGGCACCATTTTGGAGCAATTTAGACACTGTTTTGGGGTGTTTTTGTTTGCTGATTTAGAGAGGCTTACATAATATTTTGAGACAAATTTAAGGTCTGATTTTTATGCACTATTTTGGAGCCACTATAGGTGCCAATTTGAGCTGATTTTGGGCACTGTTTTGGAGCCACTATAGATGCTGGTTTGGGCTGAATTTGATCGCTGTTTTGGAGTCACTTTATGTGTCAATTCGGGTTGATTTTGTGCACTGTCTTTGAACAAACTTAAGCACTCTTCTCGAGAGTCTATTTAATTACAGTTGTTAAAAGATTTTAAACGTTTTTAGATTGATTCACTTTTTATTTCTTCTTTTGATTTGTTAGTTTTGAAAGTGGATCAACACTTTCTTTTCGTTTGTTTTGGTATTTTTGTTAAATGGTTAAGTAAAAAAAATGAGAATTTCTGATTTAATTACTTGGAAGACACTTATAAATATTTGAAAATTAGTTGAAAAACATTTAATTGAGGATAGAATGTCTTAAATCACTTAAAGCACAAGTTAAAGCATAGGCTTCCTAGATTTTAACAGCACACCCTGGGTGAGAGTTTATCCACCTAATTTTCAATGTAGGCTTCCTAGATTTTAGGAGCACACCCTAAGTGAACGTTCATCCACCTAATTTTCAAATAAATAATGAAATTTAGCACTTGACCCTGATTCACAAACTATTAAGACAAGTAGACATAAAGATGCACCGAGGCGTAGTTCATGCTTACTTAATTAAATTAACAGTTAAATTCCCGCAATGACCTAACCTACAGTGAAACCCAGTGCATCGGGATTTGAGCTAGGATATTACGCTCAAATTCTCCTAGCAATTGGAGAAATTTGTTAACGGAACATATGGATCATCGGACTAGGATAAGTCTAGAGTTTATGTGGCGTGAGCAATGACAACATTGCTTATGTGTGTTTAAATAAGAGACACGAAGTGAGATTATTAGAATAATATCTTCTACCTCAAGGATTTTCAATAAGAGAGAGGAATGATACATGATCCTATTCGCCGATTCTTGGTGAGATCGTTGCCCCCAACACTCTTAGGTTGTCAGTAGTTCTAGCACGATTAAAGTGACTAGCCTGTAGACTATACGACTTTACAAATTATTTACAAAAAAAATAAGAATTTATTTTACATACTAAAAAGAACTCTGCATAAAAAAGACTTAAACAACAATTTTTGCATGAAAATCATAGAATTTTTCTACGAAATTCTATAAAGATTCATGACTAGTGACTTGAGTTGAGGTTAAGAACTGTCTTCTGTAGATTGTGGGGTTGGTAACTCTTGTTCAAGATCAAGAAGCACACAATCCAGCCCTGAGCCCTGAGCCCCCACTTTTACCAATGTCTTACACTCAGTCCTGGTCTTTTATATGTGGCTAAGTGTTTCTTTTGCTCGTGATTTTTACGACTTATTTTTTTTTTCCTTTCGTGCTAAGTTTTCTAGACTTGTTTATTTTTCTTGCAATTTTATTTAAATCTGTCGCAAGTCATACTACGCTCGCAATATTAATCACGCATAGCAGCAGATGCTCAGGTGCGTTTTTACATTTTATCTACAACATTTTACTTTACCGCATTTTACTTCTCAAAGTACCTTTTATTTACTTGCAATTTACTTATTCCGCATGTAAAACCAAAACTGAAATAAAACAAAACCAAACATTGACATCAAAACTGTGAAACATAAATCATCAATCTCAAACACTAAAACCCTCGAGCTATTGTGTCGACAACGAATTTGGAGCAACTTCGTGGGCAGAGCGACATGGAGTTTGGAGCGGACTACTGGTGGAGGTGGTCGTCATTCTACAACAGCAAAACAAGTCTACATCAGCTAAACTCTCTCATTGGTCTAAATAGCAACCTCTAGGACTACGAGGTAGCTCGTCTAGCGCGGCGTAAATCCTCATACCCTTTTTAGGCACCTGTGCAACAATATTGTGCAGTGTAAGTCCTAATTTGTTTTAGGTTCTGAGGTTGTTGTTTGTTACGATGTAAACCCTCTTATCTCTGTGGGTTATTTGAATAATCGGATATTATGCAAATATAAATCCAAAATAATAAAATTGACAGGATTAAACACCTAAATAACATCGTCTCCAAAACTCAGTCACACATTAGAATAATTTGGGAAGTCACTGAGGTTTCTCCTCAGGATCTGTGACATCCTCTACCTTTCCTTCTTTTGGCTCTTGAAAATAACTGTGCCTATTTGAGCCACTTTCACTTGTCTTTCCACGTCCTACCGTGAAAACCTAAACTTTGAAATCTTGAAGACTAGTACCTCTGATCATTATCGAGAGTTTTGTCAAGTGATCCCAGTCATTTGAGATGTAATTAAGGGTTTGCCTCTACAAGAAACTTGAAACCCAGAAAAAATAAACTCTATTTAATCTTTGTATTAGATAGGGGAACTTGTCAGTCACACATAAAAGGTTCGCAGACCAAACGGATATCACAAATCTCTTAATTCGCAGGATTGGGTCTATCGTCGAGGTCTACACTTATCTTTCGGGAAGGTGTAGTATTCGCGATATTGAACACGATTATACAAACTATTGAACGAATGAGATCAATTTGGTCTCTTTTTTTTTAAATTAAAATATACTATTTTCAAAGCCCAAACTATATATCTCTTATATTAAATTAAATTTCAAAAATTATTTTCATATTCAATATTTTCAAATCATCAAAAAGTTGACTGATATGTACCCTTACCAAATACAGGTTGTGTTGTACCAATAGCAGTCTGGATGTTCTCTAGTACTGCTAGAGGAGTATAAGAAAAAAACACTCTAGCAGTATATGTCACATGTCGTGATGCACCAGAATCTATTATTCATTATGATGATCTTATGATGAAAACAAAGGCAAGAACATGTGTGTCAAAAGTACCTTTGTCAGAGTAAGCATAAGTGACAATGTAACCATTCAATGATGACTAGTTGGAAGCATCATCAGCCCTATCTCCTGCTACTTTATGTTTCCTCTTCAACAACTCCAGACACTCATAATCCTCATTGGTAACCATACATGTCTCTCTCTCCTCTGCTACCATCAGATTTGTTTGATAGAACCCTTTTCAACACTTTTTAACTACCACGGTCTCCCACGTTCACTTGTCTCTCTCTACTTTGGTGGCCCGGGACAAGTCTTGCTCAGATGCCCGACTTCACCGCAATTGTAACACTTGTGAGTCTCCTCCTGAACACATATCATGTCTGAGCTCGAGACTGTCAAAGATGATAGCGCACCCAGAATTTCACTTAGCTTAGAGTGTAGCTTCATGCAACACTCCTATATCATCGCAGTAATGGCCTCATCCAATGAAGGAATAGTCGTCAAAGTTATGAGTACATATCTCCTCTGATCAAAAGCAAGGTTCAGATGAACTAGAAACTGCATAGTTTTTATCTGTACAAAAATCTCCTCTATCTTGCACTCTGAATTGTCAAAACTCGACATCGATGAGAAATGATTAGGATCTGCAAACAGCGGCTCCAGTTTTATGGAAAAATTCCCAAATTGATCTATCACCATGAATCATCGTCTCTATATCACGCTAAATCTGGAATACTCTCGTGTGGTTCTCAGTCTCAACATAAATCATCTTCAGTTATATGCCCAGATGTCCCTCACCTTTAAAATTTTATCTATTAAGGATGTAATTGACAGAGCCATCGAGTTGATTAGTCAAGTGTAAATTCGGTGTGTGGTCCTCTGCTTATCCCCTCAGCACTGTCACTTTTTGGCCCGACCCCTTCAGATATCACTCAACTCTTTTCCCTACTAAAGCATCCTCAATCTAACGTGACCAACTTAGATATGTGGCCGGTCCATTATGTTTCAGATCTACAAGGGGGAGATCTTGCTTCACCAACGTCAAAACAAGTGTTGAGGTAGCCGCACCGATCAAGACGTTACCTACCTGGATGAGCTCGACCAAAAACTTCATAACTTCAGGATCTATATTCTCTAGAAGCTCCAATCATTTACCGCTCACACTATCTTCGTCTCCTGACATCCTCAATCGCAAGAATCCAAGTCTATATCACATGGAAAACATATGAATTTGATCATTGGCGTCTGTACGTTGCGATCACATCAGTGATCGCATCTTGAGTGTGTCATCACGTCGTGTCCTCCATCATTAGCGATAATTGTGAATGTATCATGGTGGTTCAAACTAACCCCATTGTTGCCTTCCCTCTAATCGCGTATGTACCGCAATCATTGAGGGTTCATGTGTCAACTTCGTAGCTCCCTCTATGTCGTTGGCTTCTCCAGCGATTTCGCAAGTCGGGATTGTATAGTGATTGTGATCGTGTGTCGTTGTTACCTTCACTCTAATACAATCACGATTCACACGTTGACATCGCAGCTCCTGCTGAGTCGTTGGCTTCTCCAGTGAGTTGAGTTGCAGGTCACTGTAAGCCGATCCCTAGCGTCGGCTAGGGTTAGGCTCTGATACCAAAAAACGAATTGTTCAAAAAAAACTCCTTTGTGCATTCATAACATGTGCTTAAATAAGAAATATTTAGAGGCAATATTTTGTCAAGATTGAAGTACTGCCTACAAGAAGAATTCGCACACCCCAAAAGAGAAATTTATCTTCCAACAAAATTATGTCAATGTACTCTTACAAGAAACAAGAAAATTAGGAGGTCAACTAACAAGTACAACAATATAGATCTTGATCACATGCTTACTGAAGCTAAGGAGAAGGTTCCAGTGGATAGTCAGATGTATCAACACATGTTGGAAAGGCTAATTTATTTCTCACACAAAAGCCCGTGTATGGCTTATGTTATTAGTATGATAAGCAGCCTCGTAGAAAATCCACATGCAAGCTGCATATCAAGTATTGTAGTGCATAAAAGGAGCACCAGGGAATGGAATACTTATGGCACATATAAATATCGATTACATTGGATTTATCATGGATAGAAAATGAATATTGCATTTTCTAGGCGGGAATTTTGTAACAAGAAAAATTATGAAGCAAAATGTGAAAACAATATCGAGTGTTTGAGAAAAGTTAAAGAAATGAAATAGAGTGTTTATAAATTATTATGGTAAAAAACACTCGGGAGAATTTAAAGATTTAGTAGGACGGTCCAATGAGAATTTGTTAGGACAATTAGCATAGCTTATTACCAATGCAACACAATTGAACGAAGCATATAGAGGAGATTTCATTGACAAAAGACAGACAGCGGCTCGACTGCACACCCTATGTTCGATAGCTAGCAAATGTGTTACATGGAGATTGAAAAGCAGTATGTTTCAAACCATTGTATCCAAGCTTGAGGAGGAGTGTTAAACTGGATTTAAATCAGAGAAGAAAATTCATTTCTCATACAATAATTTCAAGGAAGGAAACCAGGATCTCGCAAATTAAAGTCACCATAGGAAATAAAAATCACATGGATTAATAACGCGAAAGGAAATAGTAATTTAAGCGCTAAAGAAATTGCCTGCTTAAGCATATCAAATTAAAGTTTCAAAAACTTGAAATACTATAGGCCATATAAGTGCACAAGACTACCGCAAACTACAAGGCATGAGACTACTTGATATGTGCAGTTTGCTTCCACTTACCATGAAGTTTGTTTCTTATTTCAGAATTTTATATGGAGGTTGAGGACACCTAAACATTTAACCTGTGCCAAGTTGCTTCATTAAAGAACTTGAATTACATGTAGAAACTCAATTTACTACTTTCACATTAATAGGTGAAGGATGCATGTATACATGAAGGTTACAAATAGTCAACGAAAAAATAAGTAATGAATGCGCCGAAACTAAACTTAGTTCAAAATTAGAAATTATTGTTTTTATAATGACTTCAAGAGAAAATGAAATAAAAACAAATAAGTCAATAATTTCAACAAAAGAGTCAAATATGTCACTAACTTTGAATGCAGGCTCAGCTTCTTCCTGGCCCGGTTTGTCAGATAATTCTATTACTAGCTGCAAGAGATAATAACAAAATATAAATCAATAAATGACCAAGAATAGTTTTAACATTGTAAAATCGAAGGAAATCAGCTTTATTCATCCATATGGATATTGAAATTTTACCAGCGGAAATCCCTTCACGCTCTTCCCAATGCTGGTAGACAAGATCAGGAACCACTCAAAGAGAGAACCAAAACAATGTCAGCTAAATTAGAAGAATTCAGGAAAAACATTGTATTGTAATTCAGTTTTTTGTGGACTGCGATCTTGAATTATGAAACAAGCATATGAAGCTCATGCAAACTGATTCAATATCTAGTAGAACAACAGATTGCTAAAGAAACATAAACATTAGATCAATAGTGGCCTTCACATGGATAAAACTAGCTGTTCTAACCCCCAATCAAGTTCCAACCAAATAATAAATAAATAAATAACCACCAATTTAAAGTAAGAATACCTATAAATATTGGAGATATGATGGCATCTTTGACCGATTTCTATGATAGCCTCTTTAAGTTCGACATTATTCATGTATCCCTGAGAGAGAGACTCCCTGGGAAGCACGTAAAAAGAAGGTGATCAAAGCCATTAACATTTGTTTGGGGCAATTACATGCGTACCACCCAATTCTTATATATTTACATATATTACACCTAAACTTTATTTTTTACATTCATAACAGCCAAATGTTTCATAACACATCAGAAATACCCCCATTTTAACTTTTTAAAAATGAAATATACCTTTTCATACAAAGATAAGGTTGTTTGCATGTAACAATTGAAGTTTAGGTGTCAGAAATGTAAATACATAAGAAATGAGTGGTGTGTATGTAAATCTTCCTTTTTAAAAAAAAAAAAGAGAGAAAAAAAAAAGAGAGAGAGATAGAACAGGATAAATGAATCACAAGAGACAGTACTCCCAGAAAAAACATACAATTTTTGAGGTTGGGAGTCCTTGTGTAACAGCCAGCTAAACAGTGTACCATCCATTTCCTGGAAGCCTAAAACAGAAAGAAAAACTAAATACCAAAAAATAATCAAAATAAATTATATGAAGAACAAACAAATGGTAAGAGAAAGGAAAATTGAATGACAGAAGAACATAGAATGCCATCTAACATACAATGCATTGTATGAAAAGAAATAATTTATGTTAGATATCATAAGAATACACCTACAATATAACTTACCACAGTACTTTACATAGTGTCATCTTTACCGTACAGTAAAAACTACCTCAGCTCACCTCAGCCTTTCATTCTGATCTCTGTTATCTTTAGTTGTCTATAATTACCATTACCGTTCTTGTACTCGTATGCTTTTTTGAGCATCACTTTACCTGAGTGAATCAATGCATTTTTCTCTCTTTTCTTGTCTCTGTGTTTTCGCTACTAACCTGTATTGCATGGCAGTAAAGTTCTTTCATGGTATCAGAGCTTCTGCGGTACTTTGATGGAAGACTCGGTCACTTCTCAACTCCAAGAAGCTACAACGTCCCTCTCCCTCACAGATGTGGTGATCCTCGATCCCTAAAATTTCTCATGACTAATATAAAAATTGTGGTTGCTACCTCACTCTCCACCGACAACTACCCTACCTAGCGGTTGCAAATCCTCAAAATAGTTAAAGCGAATGGCTAGTTTGACTTTCTTGATGGATCTACATAGCAACCGTCGCCTGACTTTGATTGATAAAAACCTCGTTGCATCCATCTCCTGAACAATCTCTCGTACTATCCTTCCGTATGTGCTCACTCTTGATAGTTGCTTTCAAATTTGGACTACTCTTTAGAAGAGGTTGCAAGATAACAACAGATCTAAAGTAATCCAGCTGAAGAATAAACATTATAATGTATCTATGTAGAACTTCACTATGGTACAATGCCTAACTCAGATCAAAACACTAGTTGACACATATCTGCAATAGGAGCAACATTCAAAAAACTAGTTGACAACATATATGCAATAGGAGCAACATATCTGCAGCAGGAGTGCCCAATTTCCACCTTCCTCGGCATTCAAATGCAGCACACCGCAAATGGGTTTCACCTATCCCAAACTACCTATGCTAATAACATCCAACATAGAGCGAGTATGATTGATTGTAAACTTCAACCGAATCCATTTTTTGTTTCCTCCAAGGTAAAAAGCGACTACAGACAACCTTTTTCTTATCCAGCTCACTTCTGTCACTTGGTCAGATCGCTCCAGTACCTCACTAAAAGAAGGCTAGACATTTTGTTTGCGGTTAACAGCCAATCTAAGCATCTACATCATCCTCTATCCATTCATTTTCAACAGCTAAAAAGACTACTTCGGTATATTAAAGGAACTCTTACACTTGGCCTTTGAAGTTTGAACTATTACTCTACATGCCTATTCAGACTCCAGTTGGGCTAGTGACACTCACGATCGTGATTTTGTTACTGGATACTGTGCCCAACCTTATTTCTTGGTGTTTCAAGAAACAATCAACAGTGGCAAGCTCCTCAGTTGAAGTTGAATACAGAGCACAATCTTCTACAGCCACTGATCTCATTTGGTTACGACAATTGTTACATGATTTTCACATTTCCACAATCTCTCCGTCTCCTATTCATTGTGGAAGCACTTCAGCTATGGCTATAGCGCATAATCCAGTTTTTCACGACATAACCAAGCACGTTGAGATTGACTATTATTTCATTTGGGAACATATCATTTCCAAGGAGCTTGTTCTCAAGTATATACCAACTGATGATCAACCTTCAACCTGCTGACATTTTCACCAAGACATTGCGTACACCTTGCTACTACAAGCTTCGAAACAAGCTAACTATCAGCAATCCATCTGTTAGCTTGTGGGGGGGTGATAAGAATACACTTGCAGCATAACTTACCACATTGGTGTCATCTTTAGGGTACAGTAAAAACCACCTCAGCTCATCTCAGCCATTCATTCTGATCTCTGATATCTTTAGTTGTCTGTAGTTAGCTTTACTGTTACTGTACCCGTATGTTTTTTTTAGCATCACTTTACCTGAGTGAATCAACGCATTATTCTCCCCGTATTTCTCTCTCTGTTTTCGCTGCTAACCTGTATTGTAGGGCAGTAAATTCCTTTCAAGATAAAGATCAAGTGCAGATATATGTTAAGAAAACAGAAGAGCAAACGTATAAGATCCATACATAATCTCTTCCCTCGCATAACAAGAAGCACCGTCGAGCTGGCTGGCAATCATGAGTTGGCAAAAGATACAAATCACAGTCTCGTAGTCTCCTTATTTAAAAATTTCAGCATGCTTTACAATTCTAAGTAAAATTAGTAACATTTATGTCAATAACCCCCTGTCAACCATCAAATCAGGATTTTCTCAATCATATTCTTCAGATAAATTTCAATTTACCGCTAGGCTCTGCTCTTATATTCTACATTGAGTTAGCATCTTAGCAGCGTTTTCACAGTAACTTTCTCCAAAAAATTCATTGAATCTATTAATCCGTCTGTTAAACCATTTTAACGAGAATGAAGCATCGGCAAACAACTATAGAGCAAACGACTACAGAGCAAATAGGCATCGGCATCGGCATCGGCATCGAATTTGAGCCTTTATAACGATTCCTATTCGAAACTCGCATTCAACTAAATCACATATAACTTGCAAACCCTAAAATTAACTTTTTCGAACGAAATGTGTCGGACGGCGAAGAATCGAGTAGATCAATGTGGAACTATTTACTAAAATACTTCGATCTCCGTCTTACCTCGTTTTTTTAGCGCGGCTTCTGGAGTGGATGAGAAAGCGGCGAGCGAGATCAGTAAGAACGGGATCTTCAAGAGCCGCATCGTCAACCTCGTCGCCTCTCGCGGTAAAATGTTTCTTCGCCTTACGGATCCGGTCGCCGAGACGGCCGATTAACAGCCGAATAAATATTCCTTTTGGAAAACATTATATATTTCAAATAATTCTTATATTTTAGAGTTATTTAATTGATGTAAAATATTTGTCTTTTTTTTCCGAGAAAATGGTGTAAAGTAAATTTGAGAGTAAAGCTCTTTTTATTTGGTTTGAACAAACTAAAGTTAATGTAAAACATTACAATTGTTGTCTAATGATAAGGTCGATTGGTTGCAATAACTAGAGGTGATGATTGGTGATCAGTAATTGATAGTTACATTTTTTATGTGGCGGCAGGTGGTGTAGATGCACACATGGCAAGCGGTAACAATGGAGGTTGTGGCATGTGATGCCTGGAATATTTCTTAGATTGTCAAATTGGATTCACGATTTGAGTTGAAGGCTCGCCCGAAAAATTGATTTTATATAAAACTACTTGATCTGAACCTAACATGAATATTAAATTAGTCATGACGAGTACATCTTCAGCTCTGGTGGTGGCAGGTCTGCTTTTAATGAGTGCACTTTAGTTAGGAAGAGTAAATTTTGATATTTGACAGTTGCACCTTAGCCTTTGATGAATGATAAACTTAAAACTTTGGGAAGTGCGCTTTAATATTTGGCAAACACAACTTTGTATGAGCCAATATAACCCATTTTACATTAGTATAAAAGCTATTTGTGTTATATTTGAGTCTATTTTGAGTCAATATCAGGTCAATTTTAGGTCTGCAGATAAATTTCGAGTTATTTTCAGCAAGTGAGTTAGTTTCAGTTTAATTTCAAGTTGGCATGCCAATTCGAACATGATTCAAAAACATTAAACTTATCAACTTTCCTAACCATAACCCAAACTAAAAATAATTTGGGTCAACCCAAAAAAAATTTTGAGTCAAGTTCAGATCGAGCTGACACTTTAGGTCAATTTTTTGTACTCATGATGATCGGTACAATATGATTTGAGAGAATATAACGATTTTTATGAACTCGACGTAATTTTTTATGAGTACATTGTGACTACTAATTTAATAATGAACCCCGAGAAAGTTTTTTAAGAATCTATACGGTTCTCTAATTTCATACTTCTTGCTCAATTTAGTTGTTTTAAATTTCATGAAATATATGATTGTACGATAACGATGTTTTATATTTTTTTTTATAGTTAACAAATTAGATAAATCAATTCGTATTGTCTGTATAGGATAAATTTACCTAAGTTTTTATTTATGAATTTTAATTCTTAGACATTTATATATTTAATATCTAATATTGATATTTTGTTGAATAATATTTTGAAGTAAATTGCATCAAATCTTATAAATGAAAACGCATGCTTCATTGAAAAGTTATTATTCGTTATTGATACATCATCAGTAAAATTTTATCATTTGACGTGAATCTCGAGGCATGACTGAAATCTGTAGGTATTTTTTGAATAAAAAACATTCAAACTCAAATTAAAAGTAGTTTGGGACTCCGCTTTCAGTCAACTTACAGTCAAATTGATCAATTTGATGAGTTGAACCAAAGAACACCCAAATTGATCCAATCAAATCACGTTAAAATCAATCAATTACATTATTTTTTTAAGTTTTCAGTGGTTAGTTGAAAGGTTAAATGAATTTTAAATCTGACAAGCTTATTGTCGAACGAAGAATCTAGATAAGATGAATCCAAAGAGTCCAATGTCACTCAATTTTAACATTATTGAAGTACTCAAATGTTCATAAAAACACTATCCAATCGAGTGAATTATTATGGATAGTTTGATGGAGTAATCAAAATTTTTTTCTTATTTACATAGGATGTCACTCTCAGACTCTATAAATAAAGTCATACTCACTTTATAAAAGGAGACCAAGAGTTAGAGGGCGACATGGACTTGGAGGAGTTGAGTATGAGAGTTGTTCTAGATTCGAAAACCCGACGATTACCCCAATAGCTATTGACCACTATCGACCACTGCTCGTCGACAACCATCCGCTATCTTCGGCCCCCTGTTCATTCGCATTGGTGGGCCCTGCGAAGTAATGATGTATGTCATGCAACGTAACGATGTACTGTGCAACGAAGTCCCAGACAGATTAACGACGCATATTGTGAAATAACGAAACACCTTATAGAGCAGCGTAGTGTCCACTAGAAATTGTGCAACAACACACCCTGAGGTCAACGTACCGAAGTTTTAGCAATCAATCTCGGTGGTAAACGTTTCTGTCTATTATACGTCAAATTCTCCTGCATATGAAAAATACACTTAGAGGGTCTTTATAACCCTTCACATCGGTGGGACAATAGTCTCTATTTCTACTCACAAACTTATATTATATCATTTTGATTAGGCTAGACTTGATTTTTTCCACTTTCAAGTTTTTTCTCATAGAAAATTATGGGGTCTGTCTCTAACTATTATTTATATTATATGTGTATGTTCTGATTTTTTATATGATATTAATATATTAAATATTTGCTATGTCTTGATGAGCCGTTCTCCACACAATTTTTTTTAATGATTAAAGTATTATTGAAGTTTGGATGTGAGACATATAAAAATATAAGAATATTATAACATGCATATAAATATCCTAAATATTTTATTTATAGGATAGAAAAAAAATCAAACTTAAAATAGTTATCACAATGGAAAAAATATATTTTGTGATGATCAGTCAACTCAATTATAGATATTTCTCATTCAATTATTATAGAAAATAGTTAATTTATTTTTTTTGTTAACATTTAAAAAAATTGTTCATGAATTAAAAATTTATAGAATAAGCATGATTGATATAATAATAAAGATAAATGCGAAAATTCCACTTATAAGGAATTATATGGAAAATATATATATTTATTACATCAATTTCAAGCCAGCTTTAATAAATTTTAAACCTATTTTAATATAAATTAAAGCAAAATATCTCGCCTCATAAATAAGTATATATATATATATATATATATATATATATATATATATATATATATATATATATATATATATATATATATATATATATATATATATATATATATATATATATATATATATATATATATGATCCTCACTATCATGCCAATTTGACAATAACATATAAATTAAAATTTCATAAATATCAAATGCCATAAATTTCGTGAGTTATAAAAAAAGGTGGTGACCACTTTAACAACGATCTCACCGTCCATTGCCACCGTCCATGACTAATGTACGGCGGATCTACACTCACGTCCACGCCTACCCTTTGATTTTCCCTCACCATCCACTTCTACTGACCCTATATCTAATACCCCGGGCAGCTACCCTGTGCCCGGAATCCCCAGAAAGGTACCGTAAGGAGTCATCATCATCCGACGGCTCTCCGTCGCCCATGGAACCCAACAGTTCCGATCACTGACCGTCCATTTTCAATCTTCATCCTCTCCAAAAAAAAAATAAAATAAAATGTCGATAAAGGGGGCCTTCTCACCACCGAAGGTATGGATCGATCTTTGCTGGGATTCGACGCATATTGATCGATCCCAGTTGAGAATCGATCGCCCCGATCAATCACGTTATGGTCGGCTTCTATGCTAACTGCGATCGATTAGGGTTTGAATCTGAGGAGTGATTAATCTGTGGACTGAAATGGAGCAAGAGAGCAAGAAGCGAGAGGGGAAGGAGAGAGAGTTCCACTCAGCTAACTCTCCTATCTTCTGCGCCAATAACTGTGGCTTCTTCGGATGCTCAACTACGAGCAATCTCTGCTCAAAGTGCTATCGCGAAGCGTTTCTTAGCAAGTCGAAGACCTCGATTGAAACGATTATTGCGCCGGCTGTCGCTGAGGCGGAGGTCGAGGATCGTGATGTGGTGGAGACTGTTAATATGTCGGGAAAGAAGCCGGCCAATCGGTGCGGTTCCTGCAACAAAAAGGTGGGCCTGATGGGATTTAAGTGCCGCTGCGGAGATGTGTTTTGTTCTGTTCATCTGTACTCCGAGAAGCACAATTGCGTGTTTGATTACAAGGGAGCTGGGCAGGACGCGATTGCGAAGGCGAATCCTGTCGTGAAGGCGGATAAAGTGGATAAGATCTGAGCGTCTGGTATGTTTTTTCTGCATTGAAATTTTCATCATTTCTTGAATTTTAAAACGGTGGAAAGATAAAAGAGAAGAATTGTCCCTTTCCGTCATGATTTGATTGTATTGGTTTATGGGGTTTGTTCTGTGTGTTTATGTTTTAGGAGATGGGTTGGGAGCTTTTGATTAAATTTCTCAAGTTTGCATTTAGTACTGAATCTTAAGGAAAACATATACAGGCCAAAACTATCGCTTGATTTTCTTGCTTCAGGGTAGAAGTTTTGTGTTTCCCTCTCTCTCCCTCGCTCTCTCTATCTCTTTTTGGATAAATTTAGTGTGATTGTGTAATTTACTTACATGTTAAGCAGGATTATGTAATGTTAAAATGTTGTAATATGTATAATGGATGATTTTCATTGGCATAAATTGTTCTTAAACAGATGCGATAATGGGGTGATTGATAAAAATTGTGGGCTAATTTAGTTGCTTGCAATGAGAAAGTATCATTAAAAGCTACACATTCCTTATGTATTTACATACCAAGCACATAAACATTCATAATTACATGCATTCCACTCACATCTTTAATATCACATAAAAGATAACACTATCATTATCTTCTTAAAAGTGAAATACACTTTTTAATTCATGGATTTATGACACCAAGGTGCTATAAATGAAAATAGCAAACTTTATGTTTTAAATATGTAAAATAAGTATGAATTGTGTGGTATGTATTTGACTTTCCCCAACTGATTGGGCCAATATTCACTCATTTTGTGTAATATGTTTATGTTGACACACACACTCACACATATAAAATTGTCACTTTTGAGAGAGATGTTACGTATGGAGTTCGTATGCATTTAGACATTGTACACAGAATCTGCATGAATATGGACTCAGCACATTATAATTTTTCCACTTTTGAGCGTGCCAAAACTTTAGTTAAATATAATAAATAAGAATGGGGTTTTTGCATGCATAGAACTTAATAGTTGGTATTTACTTATGCTGCACCTGAAAGTTCATATTTACATATGCAACATGCAAAATTCCCTAAAACCCATAGAAATAACACTCCTTTGTTAAGTCTTCTTTCTTTGTTTTTGCTCGACATCCCAAATTCTCGTTGTGTCGTATGCTCACTGTCTCCCGTGAGCACCACTCACCATCTCCCATGAGAACCACTCGCCATCTCCCATGTGCGCCATCTCGCGCAATCAGAAGGCAGTAAACCCAATATTAGATGATAGCGCCATCTCCCACGAGCGCCACCTCGCGTAATCAGAAGGTAGTAAACCAAATGTTAGATGATATTAGAATCAATGCAGTCTAAAACATAGTAACTTATAGTAATAAGAAACTCTTGCCTAAAGCATTATGTACAAAAACACATACAAGCTGTTGAATGATGAAAAACTAGATTAAAAAACTATAAAATTATATGCGCTTACAATTTTACTTTGCACCACCCAACCATTGTTTAAGTATAGAAACTCAAATCATCTGTGCTAAACCAATCCCCAAATTATCCTTAATTTTTATTTTTCAACCACAGAAGTATTATGATTAGATGTAGATGATCAAGTTACTGGGAATGAGGAAGAATTTAAATCACTCTAAGGAATTGAAAAAGAGAATAAGCCTACGAAAAGCCATGAGGCAGATCTCTTGGATCCATCCCCCAACTTCTATTACCACCATTCCTTTCAAATTTATATTTTCATACATGCAAAATACTAAAATCTTTAAGATTACATAAAAAATATCACTATTCTTTACCTTAAAAAAGTGAAATACATATTTACATGAATGAGTTTATGACGCCACTGTTTGCGGAGTGTAAATATGAAATTTTAATTTAGATATGTAAATACATAAGAATTGTGTGGTATGTATGTAAATTCACCAAAAAATTATCTTTAATTTTCTGGTGTTCGTGTATGGCTATATATAGTGTTTTCCTTAAATCTAAGGTGGCAAGAGCTATTCTCTAATCTCAAGTTTCACTACTACATGTCAATGGGTGAATTATGAGAGTTAGCCTCTCAGTGAGTCAACTCAGACTTAACTCGATAAATGACTCGAATCAAGCCCGATAAACTTAACGAGCTAAGCTTGACCCGGTTTCAATTTAACTCATGAGTTTGTGAGCGAACCCACTTTAAAAAATATTCACATAAGTAAAAATTTAAATATGCAGTTATTAAAATTGTTTAGAGCAGACAATATGCCAACTGCATTTTACTTGAGCAAGGTGAGAGGACTGATGATGGCTTCTGCACACAGGCCTCAAGAGTGCTTTTTTTTTTTTTGGAGGTTTTACATGCATGCCATTTATTTCCTATGTTTTACATATCTAACGCCTAGACTTCAATTTTTACATATATAACCCTGCTCACGCATGAAAGGTGTATTTCACTTTTTAGTACTTACAATGGTTGTAGTTTTGATATGACATGAAAGAAATATGAGTTTGAACTTGGCTGGAGAAGCAGACTATCTTATATATCTGAAGGCATAGTGGGAAAATATATATATATGATAAGCTGCCTATATAATTTATAAAATTTTATTTCTTGCATGTTTTTTAATTTATAGATTATAAATTTTTGTTAATAATAAAAGATACAAAAAAAAGGGTTATAATTTATCAAAAATGATAAGCTAAGAAGAAAAGAAAAGTAGGGGCATTTATAATTCTTATGATTGACAAACCTAGCACCTAAATATTCATATTTACATGCATACCCACACTAATGCTTGGTAAAACAGAGCAAAGAGAACCTCCCTTAATATTAGGACGTTCATCTGCACCATAGCAACAGGTAAGAAGATTCATGTTTTATTAAATAATAATAATAATAATAAAAGGATGATTAAATAATCATAAAAAAAAATCCCAAAAGAAGGGCCCAACTGAAAAAATCTCTAGCATACCTAGTCTTAAAACATTATCAAGACTTAAAAAAAAATCAAATTATTAGATTTTTGAGCTAAAGCTCTGATAAAAAAAATTGAAGCGATTTGCGTCTGTACATTCATATGTGACGAAGCATACGATTGATTTTGCGGGTTAGAAGGCCCAATATTTTTTTTTTATTATTTTCGTTTTGTAAAAAGCTCCGCTATTTTTGCCTTCTGAGTTTACTTACCGGAGTGACTCGCCGAGCTCACTTGCTGATGTGATTGTCGAGCTCTCGACAAACCGTAAATATGAAAGAAATAACTCAAGAACAGATGGATGTCCGTGTCTATTTAAGAGTCGCTTGACATTCACTTCTCTATATTCTCACTAGGAAATTATGGGTGTGTGTTTTATCGTACGGTTCATATTTTTTTGTTTCTTTTTCTCCACTGGTTGGGGGACAAAGATGAAGGATCAAGAGGAACATGGATATAAATTCACCTGGCTCCTACATTTGTTTAAGGGTTCGCTTACTATGTCTTTCACGATTCTGTCTCTCGCCAAAGGCTAAGAATTGAGCCTTGGGGAAGGGACTTCCAACCCATTCTCTCCTTATTTAGTACTCCTCTCAAAATAAGATCTATTTTGGATTATATGAGTCCGCGAACTATACGGGGGTCTATGTCTCAAAATAAGTCAATATCGTTAAAAAAAATATTACTTTTTCCCTAAACCAACCCCCATGCACTAGACCTAAGGGCAAAAAAGCCCCAAAACTAACAACGACAATATGCAAACCAGTGCCACTATATTCTCCATTAATATCCATTTCAGAAGGGATATATCGCCATCAACATATACGAGCGAAGTCTCGAAGATTAAAAACTCATAGATATAAATAAATGTGTCAAATTGGGTTCACAAGTCCTAATCGAGTCATACTGGACCCATTCCTTCTTGACATAGATTTTACTTGAATATCAAACGAATCAAAAAAAGTGTTCGGGAAACATATTCAAGATATAGAAGTTTGTGCAGAGAGAATCAAGAAAGAAAGTTTAGTTAAGAAACACATAAAGGTGTACATTTATTCAAGGTATAGGTCTCATATTTATAGAGATAGACCTCAATCTTGCAAAAATAGAGATTGATCCTCTTATCATCAACTTTCAGAGAGGTTTTTTAGTAATTACAATGATATTTGGTTATACTAAGATAGACGAATTGATGTCGGTTTATGTGGGGTTCGTCGCTCGTTCGTCTTGCCTTAACTCTATCGATATTTGACTCAAAATTTAACAATCTGTCGATCGGTTTTAAGGTCGATCGTCGTTCAGTGGGAAGTCTTCTGACACATCATTTCTATTGATCGATCTAAACACCTCATTTTCAAGAATTAATCTGTCGATAGTTAAAAGAAATGTTGATCGATTGTGTCATATTTCTTAGACGTTCGTTTTGTCTTGAGATTCGTGTTGATTTTTTTTTTTTTTGGTACATGTTTAGCTCCCCGGTTTTCTTTCTCCTTTGAAGTGGCAAAGCATATAAGGTCAATGGAACCTTTTTAACATGTAAGAAATAGTTGAATAACATTCTTGCACAATAATGAATTCCTCTAGATTTAGGTGCCCAGACCACTATAAATAAGTTATGGGATATGGAAAGTTTGTGCCTTCTCCTCTCCTTCTTTTTCCTTCAATTTTCCTTCTTTTCCTCTTCTTATATGCTACTATGTCTAGCGAAGGAGAACAGTCTCTTGACAGGGACGTCCTTCCCAAATGACATGCTGATGAAGGCCTGCAAACTAGATGCGAAGCGGAAGCCGACGAGTGATGTCTCTGTAGACTGTAGGGGAAGCAAGCAAGAGAGGGTTGTGTTGAAACCAGGAGCCGAGGAGTGTTAGGAGCAAGTCGGGTCTTCGAGTTTCCTTACGAGCTCTTCGCAAGAGAGGGCTGCTGAGTAGGCTGGAAGTTGTTCTGACGTCCGCCTTACAGGGCAGCCGTCGAAGGTAAATGTTTTTGTTGGGAGGAGAAAGAATGTTTGTTCAGGTTGTCGTGGTTCCATAAGGAGGCCTTGAGGGGTCGTTGGTCAAAGCTGAGGCATGGCTTCAACCGATAAAGAGCGGCATTTACTCCGAGGTGGGGGGCTATAGAAAGTTGGTAATGATGTTTTTTCTTACACCATACCTAAATGGGGGCGAATTTTGGGTACGTAGTTTAATTTGTTATGTGTGTCTCTTTCCCTAGTGGAGTTATTGAAGTTTTGAATATTGATTATGTATCGATAGATACTGATGTCGGTCCCATAAATGATGTGACCGTTGTTGATGAAGTCACCCCGGAGGGAGTTGACACTGTGGAACGAGGCGCAACGGGGTAAGATGTTATGGAGCAGGGGGTCGAGCAGGGTTGCTGAAGAGAAGGGTGCTGAGGAGATGTGTGTTGAGTAGCGTAGGATGGAGGGAAACTTTTCCCTCGACGGGGCAAGAGTGTGGGTTGTTAAGTTTCTTCTGACGTTGTGAGGGAAGAGGAAGCTACATAGCCCACCTATTAAAGTGTTGAACTAAGCCCACATGCCAAAATGGTCTAACTAGCCCTGGACTAACTAGTTGTTGTAGAAGATCATCATTACACGAGAGTGCATATGTTCATCCTTATTTATGATGTCACGTGACATCCACGTCGTCATCTATTCATCAATACACCATGGAGAACATAATACTTTACGCGATGTAATTTTTATTTTATTTATTATTTTTTTCTTATGCAGTGAGAAAAGATGAATCAGTGGGGTACTAATCAAAAACCCTTCCTCCAAAAGATTACCTCTTTCCTCTGGATTGGGAAAGAAAGCAAAAGTACGGACTCCAGCAGCACAATCACCATCTTCTTCCACACCTTCCATCTAAAATAGGATCTCTCTGTGTTATATAAATTCACGGACGATCCATGCCCTGCATTCTGAAAGAAAATTGAACAGTTGAATAATTATTTGCTTAAAAGCAAAGTGGAGTCCACAACAAGAAGAACATATAGGAATTCTTTAGGGCAACATGCGAAGAAAGGCAACATCTATTGCAGCTGAAAAAGAGGATGGCACGTCCCATCATCAGCCGTCCAAGCCGTGGGGCCCACATGATCAACCCTATGGGCCAACTTATCAAAACACCCATCTTGCGGGGTTGCGAGGGATGATCTCAACCGTCGGCTTGCATCACCTTCTTTATTTATAAATATGATAAATTTATGAGGAAAAATATTTTTTCTATCGTCTAATTAGGGCTGCGAATGAATAAAACATTTAACAAATTACGCTTGACTGGCTCTATTAGAGCTCGTTTATAATACTAGTTTGATTAGCCAATTAAACGAGGTTAAATACCCTGAAGAGCTTTTTGCTTAATTAATTTAAAGCTCATTAAGAGACTTAATTATTGCTCTATATAAACTTCGATTAAGACTCAATATTAAAGAAATAATATACTTGAAAAGATGTAGGTCGCATAAGATAAATCTCATTTATTAAGGGTCTGTTTGGAGCAACTGTAATTGTTTGAAGATGCAGTTTCACCTGTCAAGTTGTTGCAGAAAAAATTGATGTTCAAAATGCTATAGAACTATTACAAATTTACTTTATTATAAAAAAATCATATCAATATTTTCTCGCAACCACCACACAGTCGGTTCAAATTTCAAAACTCATTTTCCTATCACAACTTTTTGAAAAATACACAAAATACAATTCCGTCAAATGCTTGAAAGTACAGTGCGACGACACTCCTTTGCCCCAAACGAAGCCTAAATTTATTCAATTAAAATCTCAAGTGCTAAACTCAATAAACTAAGCTTGATAAGACTCTGCCAAATTTTTTTCAACAGAGCCTCTAAAATGAAATCTTTTTTACATGTGAACAAATAATTATTAAAATGAATATATATTTTTACATGTAAATTTTATGGTGCCAAGTTTTCAATAGAAATTAAGAAATTGAAAAAGCTCACTACTAGGCAACATGATAAATCAAGGTAACTTTGTAAATACTTGAAAGTGTCGACCAGTTGCACCCTAATAGAGCATCACTAATAATACTACTCTCCAATAACAATCATTATAGGAAACACGCCTCAAACATAGCCACGCAATAAACTATTATAAGAAGAAATATTTACATACATGCCAGTTAATTCCTATGTATTTATATATTCATTTTTTATTTTCCCTTTTTAAAAATTAATATAAAAGATTTTTTTGTGTGATATGAGAGATTTGGGAGGTTATAAATGTAAAAATTAAATTGCCATGAGCCAAAAAAAACTTGGTGGTTGAGCACAAACAATATCTAACACCTGAATTTTATTTATTTTTACATTTATACCACACACAAAAATTCATATTATTTAAAAAAAAAACACTATTTTGCCTTATAAAATATGAACTACACATTTTTATAGATGGGTAAGGTGGCATGTATGTAAAAATTGATTTCTAGATGATAGATACATGAATTTATAAAAATTTGGTGTTATTTATGTAAATCTATCTATTTTTAGTTTCTTTGTGAGTTTAAATTAATTCTTTTATCATATTCGTTATTGTTGAAGTGTTTGATATTGTGGATATCAACATGACTACAAATATATGGACATGCAAAATTAGCTATCTTTTTATTAAAAATAAAATATTTTTATATAAACGATCAATTAGTAAAAATGAAGGAATAAAATAATATATTCAAAAACAAATATTCCTTTTAAGGGAAATTTACATAAATGCCACAATTTGTTATATATTTATATATCTAACACCCTAAAGTTTGATAACATCATTTGCAATTTCTTAGTATTAAAAATTGCATGAAAATGTATTATTGATGTAATGTAAGAAATTTGTGTAAATGTTGAATCTAAATGTGTCGAGGAGTCACACCACACAAATAGATCCTGAGATAGGAGAGAGAAAAATATAGCACGATAATTAATAGTATAATAGATATTTGATTAGCCTTTATGAATTTGTGTAAATGTTGATTAGCCTTGACTAGATATTTGCAGCGAGGGGTACAATATTCATAATTACATGTTTGTCATTGCTTCAATAGGGGTGTTGCATAATTTTTTAGGTATTTTTACAAATTAGTCTGTGGCTCAACTGCCATATTGCTAGGTCGGTGAAGATCGACGGGTCTTGGTTCGACAAGATTTGTTTGTGTGACTATGTTGATTTGGGGATGTCGTTGGCTCTTGTTGACCTTGAATTATATTGTATTTGAATCAGTCGATTTTATTCTCTTGGCTGGCTCCTTTAATCTGATTGTTGACTATCAAAAACTAGATGAGAAGCTTCCATGCTTTCGAAAAGAGTGAATTACAATAATCCAACAGATAGCTCACTCCTTGACAAAAGATCATTTTGAGTGTTAATTGAGTACTTTGTGGTAAACTCTCTACATCTTGATGAATAATATTAAAAACTCTTATCATATGGTTAGCAGTGCTTGAGTAAGAGTTGAACTAATGTCTTCTCTCTGCTCAATATATCTTGGTATGTGGTTCGTATAACCTGCTTTTGGTCGGCTTTGAGTCCTGATCCAAGGGATATGCATTTGATAAATCAAGTCCATTGATCTTTCGATGATGAGACTTTTGGTCTTCCTTTGGTGGGTTCTTGCCCTCTTAGCCGATTGAATTTTTTTGAGATTGGTGTTGATACATTTATGATGTAAAGTAAATATTAAATTTTTGGAGTTCTATCTAAAAATATTAGAAGTGTGAGGTATGTAAGTAAATACCCCCACTTCTTTAAATATGTCGCCGGTGTAGTTCTCAAGTGATTTCTCGTAATTCTCAGCTTTGTCGCCATGTTCGTCGTGCTTGGCCGGGCTTTCACATTCGGAGTAGGAGCGGCAGATCTCGGTGCCGGCGTCATAAGGAAGAGTGTGGATTGATGTTCAATTCAAACTTGTATTGCTATTGACTCCCGAAGAGTTCTTCTAGGTTAGATTTCAGGATCCCTCTGCGATTTTCTCACTTTTTTTTACTCATATCTTTACACAGCTAATATTATCTCTTCGAATCGGTTGTCTGCGATATTTTTCGATGCTGAAACTTTTCTTTGATTGCGTAGATGACGAGGAATGTCATTTTCGTATTTTATTCTTGGATTTGTTTTCTTTTATTTCCGAATGTCGAGTTGGTTGTTTCGCACTGCATTCTCTTGATTTCCGTGGATTGTTGATATTTCATCTGTAGGTGTTTCCTATTTTAAAGATTTTATAGTTGGATTGTTTGTAAGAGTGCATTAGAATGGGAAGAGGAACCAGAATGAGGGCTTTGAATCCTTTGCATTTAATTCAGATTTGCTCGGGTTTAATTTGTTTTATTTGAATTCTGTAAGTTGGAGGAACTCACTTTTGAATTGGTTTAGTTTAGTAATTTTTGGCTAATGACACAATTGAATGATTAAAAACTGCAATTCAGAGATTGAATTTTTTTTTGGTCTGTTTATGTGAATAAGATGTTTGTATATTGATTGTTGTGTTATTTCACGTTTGTTGTTGAAGAATTAATATTATGTCATTTTTTTTAAGATTTTGCATGCAATTATCAGTATCATGTCTCCTTAAATTTGTTTTTCCTTTTCAGCTGATCTATTAGAATTGCTCCTAGAACAACTACAAGATTTATTGTGTCCTATGTAAAACAAGTATTTTATGGCATGTAAATTATTTAAAATTTAAGCTATTATTTTCCGCCAGACATGATGTAGGTAGGATATTGGTATTGGAGAAAATTTGGGCCAATCAAAATTTGTTTAGGATGGATTTTTAGTTTGTTGGATTGAGATTGGTACATATACATTAATAATCAAACAATTCTTGTATTACAATCATTTGCTAAAGCATGATTCATTTCAAAATTTCAAACTTTGGTTTTCTATTCTTGCATCCAACCATTTACATCCCGGTCCATATTATATCAATATTGTATGATTTATGGCTTATGATGATTAGAAAAATAAAATTTATTTTCTGCTCTCTTTTATATATCATGCTCATTCTGTTACAGTTTGATAAAGGAACCAAGATTGAAGAACACAAAAGGCTTATTCTAATCCATCAAATCAATGTAGCTGTTTTCTTACTCAGCACGGAAGAGCAGAGGCGATGCTATTTGCCGTCGAAGGCGGAGGCTTTTTCTCTTCATCAGCGAAAGGTTATAGCAACGGTCTTGCCCTTCTGCTCCTCAGCCAAAGAAATGAAGAAAAACCTATAAAAATCACACCTTTGAGTCAGTATAAGCCGGTCAAACAGGAAGGCGTCGAAGATTTTCAGCTGGCTTCAAGAAAGAGTAGAGTGCCTTACCGATGCGCTTCCTTTATCCGTTTTGGTTGTGCTTCCGCCAAATCCGATAATTCATCTCCTTTGAAAGTTGGTCCAGTTCGGCAGCCGGAAAATTCAAAATCTTCTTTAGCTTCTGATGAAAATGTCTATAGTTCTAGTAATGAAAATGTTAGTTACAGTGTGAGAAAATCTTGTCTCAAGAGCTCTCTGAAAAGGTCTTCAGATAATGATTCTGTAGTAGGTAGGATTGTGAAAGAATCAATTGAAGGAGAGTCCAGATCAGGTATTATGGTCGGGCGAAAGGTTCAATGGACAGATGCGAGTGGAAGAGAGCTTTTTCAGATAAGAGAGTTTGAATGCAGGTACCACTTTTCCTTGGCGTGATATTTTAATAAAAATTTAACAAGATTATAATTAAATTAAGGTTGTTCCAATGGCTCTACAAGTCATAGTAGTGCTTGATATCCTTATGCTTTGAGAAATTTCATATTTTTTTTTATTGGAATTGTTGATTTCTGTTCCTTTTTTGAGTGGCATATCTACCTTGTTTATAGGTTCCACAGACACTCTGTTTTTTTAGTTATTGGGATTGTGTTTCTTGTTTGTTGTTTTAGTACATAAGTACATAACACAGCATACAGCTTTGAAACTTCTCTTTTAGTTTTTTTATTGAAGGTAACCATTATATGAACCATTGGAGCTGGATCTTATTGTAAATCCAAATTAGTAAATCATGGAGGCAATGAATTTTGAGAACTGTTTTACTAAGGGCCTTAGTAAATTATTTTGATGGGGGCATATCTACTTTGATGAAAATCTCTATCAAATAATTTACTACAGGCCTGTTAGGAAAATCTCTATCAAATAATTTCCTAACAGGCCCTTAGTAAATTATTTGATAGAGATTTTCAAGATTTAAGGTTTAGTTGAAGGAGAAGAAGAGGCATTTTGAATGTATGAGATGTAGAACTCTTAAATCCTACTTCCGCTAGGATTTACCAAATCCGAGTTCTAGCCTAAAAATGGGAGGAATTATGATTTAAGAAGGTAGTAGGATTTATGTGGCTCACAATACTAGTTGCCATGATTTAACTTAAGTTTTGATTAAACCTTTCCCCTTTGAAGAATTAGATGTTAATTAGAGCAATAAAATTGATTATTTTCACTTCCAACCAATTTAAAATAACATTTTTCATTCATGCGCTGCTGATGTCGGTCCGACTCCAATTGGATCGAGTATGTATCCTAAGTGTAAATTCTTTATAGGTTACATGATGACTCGATTATGCCCTTAGAAAAGGTGAACTTTTTCACATATATATTAGGGGCATTTACATGCATATCAGACAATTCCTATGTATATGCACGTACACCTAAGCATTGAAATTTACATGGATACCTCTCAAATATTTACAAGGTATTACAAGGGTAGATATCAAACTTTGGGTTTTAGATATGTAAATACATAAGAATTTAGTGGTATGTATGTATATGCCTCTATATATTAATGTTACAATTATTCAATATGCTCATTCTACTCACAATCTCATTTCATTTCATTTGATATGACAGCGGCGATGATGCTTCGGATTGCGAATATGAGAGCAGAAGGCATAAAAAGTGCTTTTGTGTCATTCAATAGACATCGGATTCTTTAGAGCCATCATCAGTCCATAAACCAAAATCCAAACATGGATTCTCCATCTAAACTTCTGCACTGCTCTTTCATTCAGGTCTCTGTTCTCCTCAGCTGCTGCTATAGTAACAGCAGAAGCACTTTTCATGTTCTTCAAACATTCAGAACCTGCTTTGAGAAAAAAAAAAAATCAAATTTTTTGGTCTAAGCTTTCTATCCATACCTGCGTTTTTTTGTTGTTGTGTGGTATTATTGTATTTTTTGCTTTAAAATGTGTGCTGCATTGTTCAGGTATGTAGATTTGCCTTATATCATTTTGCTCATCATTGGTGAGCTTTATGTTGCCGTGTAGTTTTCTGCAATCACACTTCCTGCAGGATTTGCTGTTTCATTTTTATTTCATTTATGTCCTTTTTCTCTTATAAAGTATGCTTGTATGAAAAAAATGAAGGAAGATTTACATACATACAACACATTTCCTATGTATTTACATATCCAACCCCTAAACTTTATAGGCGTTACATATGTAAATACATAGGAACTGGGTGATGTGTCTGTAAATGCCACCTTGTATAGGTTGATTAATGAAATCTAGTGTAATGTTATTACAAATGTTGATCCATGCAAAATAATCGTTTGATTAATTATATTATTTATTGAATAACTTATTCTTAAACATAGTTAATTATATAAATTTTTTTGCCCGAAATTCTTGATTTTTCTTATTCAGCTTTGATGGCCTCAAATCCTCTCTAGTTATTTTTGTTCTGAAATCTGAATTATTCCAAGAAATCCACAAACAAATATTGAATACTTCATTTCAATTTTGGGATTATAAATCACTGGATTTAAGTAATTTTCTTAATTTTTTGAGAAATTTTCATATATAACATAGTTCTTATCTATGTATGTATTTAATATTTAAATATTCAAATATTTATATTTATAATATATTCATCTTATAAAATTATACATAAAAAGTTCTATTTTTATTCTTAAATTTGAATAATATTGATATTAAAAATTTGTGTGTTATGGATATAAATATGCAAACGTAGATGTTAATATGCAGATATAAGAATTACATAATATGTTATATAAGCTGCCAGATTTACCTATAATACAATTATATTGTATTTACATAACTAACATCTTAACTATGATTTTTATATTCCGAACATCCAAATTTTTTATATCATATTAAAAAAATCATAAATGCCAAAATAGTATATGAGTTTATTTTAGTTTTAATTTTATATAAAAGTTAAATTTGTTGGAATGTTTCAATTTTCAGCCCTTATTTTAAAATAATTTAAGACTATTTTGACATTTATATAAATTTTGGGATTGAAATCATCTCATATAAATTTACAAGGACTATTATGATGCTGAAAATTAGATCTTTTACACAAGTAAAATTTCAATTATGTAAAAAGATAAATTTAGGTATTGCAAATATTAATTCGTAAGAATTAAGCACACATGTAAATATTTCTATATATATTTAAATTATATATATATATATATATATATATATATATATATATATATATATATATATATATATATATATATATATATATATATATATATCTAACAGAAGCCAATATATGAAGAACTCCCTGCAAAACTTGGCTATATGATATCCACTCCTTCTCGATCAAAATTCATTCCTTTTTTCTCTGGAGAAGCATTCGTAGTTTTTCTTTTAGAAGGAGGGCCTAAAAAATATAATTTTGGGGAGAAATCAGAGCGCAAAAATGTCTATAGCTTCCACAATTCCTTGCATCAAAATCAAAATCTCCCCTTCTCCTTCACCAAAATTTTGTTCCCCGAAGCCCAATTTGACAGTTCGGAGTTCCAACGCAGAAGGTCCTTTGAGAAGACCGACGGCTCCTTCACTCTCTCCTCCTCCTGTTTCTAGTGCTCCCTCACTCTCTCCTCCTCCATCCCTATCACACTCTCCTCCAGCGAAGCAGGCGGCGGAGGTGAAGGGGGTTGTGACGCTGGAGTTTCAGAGGAAGATGGCTAAGGAGCTGCAGGAGTACTTTCGGCAGAAGAAATTAGAAGAGGCTGACCAAGGTCCCTTCTTTGGATTCTTGGGGAAGAACGAGATCACAAATGGGAGGTAATTTCGTAAACCTTATTTATTTATTATTATTTTTAGTTCTGCTGTGAGTTTGGATGTGGAAATTGTGAAGGTTTAAGGGTAATTTTTATGGGCTGTTGCGTAATTGTAGGGCTTAGTTCAAGTATAGATTCACGGAATCCTGAACACTCTTTGGCTTATCTGCTATTAAATTCAGCTATGTTCATCATTTTTTCAGGCTTTAAGGTTTAAGAATATTTGATAGAGATAGAGGAATGGCAAAACTATAAATTGCTAATTTAGAAATTTTTATATGAGAGAATATTTGAGTAGCATATATTGGATATAATGTGGTGAAAATACGTACTTGGTGGTTTGGCATAGACAATGGTGTGGAGAAGATGAATTAATAAGAAGAGTACATGAATTTAATGACGAGTTTGAAGAGAAACGAGGAATATTAGATCGAAAGTGCTGAAATGAGTGAAAAAAAGCTGAGTTTAGTTCCATGTTTGTTGGTTAAAATATTTGTTAATGTGCAAATAGTAGTAATTGACTCACAATTGTAGTCATAAGCTTTTGAAATGAAATTGGATTTGACCTTTGATATGATAAACCAATTTTGCTACCTCTTTTATCCATACTTACAAAATGATTTCTTTGATAGAAGTTGTGTAAAATTAATTTACACTTTGAGCAAAATGATTTGAATGAAGGGAGTCTATGGATTCATTAAGCTTGTCCAAAATGGTTAGAATAAGGCTATTGATGATGATAGAGATGTTGAAGCTAGTTTTGTTGTTTGTGGTGCTTAATTGGAAAAGGATGGTGTGGATGCAAGACACTGTACCAAAAATGCAATACACTCTTTGTATTGCTCATGACAATAATTTTTTTTTCTTTTTTTTTTTGTTGCTGCAAAAAAAAAAATTGCTTTATTGTTTTCTTATAGAAGAGAGAAAAAATTCTTATGATTTAGTATAATTTTTTGGGCAAATTCTACAAAATTGTCTTATAACCTTATCATAGATTTGCACTAAACATCATTAACAATTCTTTCCATACTTAATATTTGTTTGGATAGCTTGTTCCCATGCAAAAAATCTTTGTAATCATTTGGGATAAGGCTAAGGATGATGAAAAAAGGAGAAGTTTTTTTTGTCGTGCTTAATAGGAAAAGGAAGTTAGGTGTATGAATTAAAATTATGGCAAGGGCATACACTAAAGATAAAATGGGCAAACATTTACTTTTCGTTAGCCAAAGCCTTTTGTTTTTCAAATACTGATTTCATAATTGTTTTCTCTGAAAAAAAAAAGTTATAATCTATGAAAGCGTCTTGCATTTTTCGTATAATTGCATTGCATTTTCATCAAAATTTTCTTAGAATCTTGTGATAAAAAATATTTCTTGCTAAATATATGTTTGGATAGCGTGCTAATCTGCACCCAAACAACCCCTATTCTTGAGGTTTAGTGGCTTCAAGTATGCACACAATTTAATCTCATTTTCAATCAAACAGTTATTGTGGGTGGGTAAAAATTAATTTTGGGCTTAAGTTTTTAAAAAGCATTATTTTCCAAAAATTAAAATATGTTGCTCAACCAAAGGAACAACAATGTCTAAATTGAAACCATTGTTTTTTAACTCCTCTATGCAAAACTTGCCATCTCTTGTTCACCCCTTATTGATCAATATT
Organism: Phalaenopsis aphrodite; assembly: GCA_003013225.1. Classification (NCBI taxonomy): domain Eukaryota; kingdom Viridiplantae; phylum Streptophyta; class Magnoliopsida; order Asparagales; family Orchidaceae; genus Phalaenopsis; species Phalaenopsis aphrodite. Next base: position 985,509 of record NEWO01000087.1, on the reverse strand, counting down.
CATTTCTCATCTCTTAAGAAACTTTCTTACTTTTAAAAAAAAAAACCATAAAAAATCCTAAA
>NEWO01000087.1:967917-982722 GCA_003013225.1 Phalaenopsis aphrodite | reverse complement strand
CCATCTCTTGTTCACCCCTTATTGATCAATATTCATTTCTCATCTCTTAAGAAACTTTCTTACTTTTAAAAAAAAAAACCATAAAAAATCCTAAAGTTTTGGAAAAAATTAGAGCATCAAAATCCTAATAATTTCCACCATTCCTTCCATCAAAATTAAAATTTCCCCTTCTCAGTCTAGTACTCCAAAGATGAAGGACCTCCAAAAAAACAATCGGCTACTTTTTGTCTCTTTTCTTTATATTACTACTACTTTTTCTCCCTGCATCCCTATCACTTGCTCCTCCAACGAAGCCAATGGCACCATTCAAAGATGCTCAGGGGCCGTTTGGTTTGCTAAAATGAAATGCAATGTAAAAGATTTAGAAAATATTATAATTACAATGTATTTGAAATATTTTCGAGTTATTTAGTTCACTGTAAAATAAACTTAGGATTTTATATTTTTTTGTTTGGTTTGAAGTAAATAGAAAACTAGGTATTTACATAGGCAAAAGGTTGTTGGTTGGCGGCACAGGGCGAGGGCCTTTGGCGGGCGGTGAGCAATGGCGGGCGTAGGCAATGGCTGGTGGCAAGCGGTTGGCAGCAGTGAGTGGTGGTAGGCTGCGGCGGACAACGGGTGGAGGGCAATGGGCGGCAGGTGGCGGCCGATGCTGCAACTTGGCTATATGATCTAATTCAAATTCAGTCAAATCGGTCAAATTATAAATTCATCTAAAATGAATTATGGTGTAAACTTCAAAATTATTAAAACTTCAGATTGTATTTATAAATTTCATATCAAATACAAAATTTCCTCAAATCCTTGCAAATGATTTACAGCACACCACTAATTCACTCAACCAAACGACCCCTCAAGTGCTTGGCTTTGTCGGTGAGAGAAGTGGAGTATGAAGTTTCAAATTTGAGAAGAACTCAAGGATATTTTGTATCGAAGATGGCATATAGATGACTAATTGAAGTTGAATATATATTATGGACATAAAATAGAAGAAGAGCAATCCCTCTTGGGAGTCCTGCAAGAGGGATTCTGCATAGGAATAGTGAAAAATCTTTTTGGCTATATTTGAAGGTACAGGGGTGTGGTTGCCATGCCAATTCGTAGGGTGAGAGATTCTGGAGGAGCATTTGGGTGCGGTGATTGAATTCTTATTAGGAGGCTCTAGTGATGGGTTATTTTGGATATGTTGAGGAGGTGGATTAAGTTGCACGAGTCAAGCTACAGATCAATTTGCACAAGTTCATGTTGCAGATCATTTTGCACAAGCTGGGATGACAGTTTTGGCTTAGAAACTGGTAGAGTTGGATGTTTTTTTTCAACTAAGTTTTAATATTCTAGGACTAGAATTATGTGCATCAAAATTATCAAGGACATAGATTAATGAAGGATATACAAGTAGGTAATTGATATGCAAATACATGCTAGTTTAACACATGCATATTGCATTTGATAATAAGTTATTGAAAATATATTTTTGGGAAATTTACATACATTCCACACAATTTTTTATGTATTTGGATATCTAACATCTAAAGTTTAATATTTACTTTTATAACATTTTGGTTTCATAGCCTATACATGAAAAGATGTCATTCAGTTTTTAAAACGTTAGTAATAGTGGTTTTTTTTTTTTTTTGAAGAGTAAAGATTTGAGTGCTAAGTTTATAAACATGAAAATTGTGATGTTAGATATGTAAATACATAAGAATTGTGTGAAATATATGTAAAGCCTCCATATTTTTTGTTGCTTTGGGTATATGCAGTGGATTGAAGAAGACATATTAATAAGAAAAGTACATGAAATTGATGTTGAATGATTAAAAAAAATTAGTGCTGTTGGATGAAAGTGTTAAAACATGTAAACATAGTGAGTTTAATCTCGCATCAATTAGCTAAAAAAATATTTTTGTGTAAAGATCCTAATAGTTTGCTCACTTATAGGATTAGCTTTTTCAGTGGAAACTGAATTTTACTATTGATGTTTGAGATCCACACCAACTAAAAAAGTCATAGCTTAGATAGAAGTTATGTCAACATTTGATTATGGGTATGAATCTTCAGGGCAAGGGTGATTGACTTCTTGAAGACTACATACTTTCTCCATTTATTAGTAGGATGTTGGATATGACTACAATAAACTCCTGTCTCGATAATGAAGACTACACACTTTCTCCTTCTTTAATTATAGATTTTATCTCTTTTATGAATTCATTTCTACTTGATGGTAGGGTTACTTGCATTGATATTCAATTGATGGCTTGTGATGGTGATATTTGCTCAAGGAATTTTTAACGATTCCTTAGAAATCATAGCAATATATATATATATATATATATATATATATATATATATATATATATATATATATATATATATATATATATATATATATATATATAGTGTCGCTTACCCCGGCCTGCCGGTTGACATCCACGATATAAAACCCCCCAGGTCAGTGGTTCGAATTCCCTCTGACACTGTTAACCTTAAGAAGGTAGTACTCGAATTGTTAGACAAGTTAGGGGTGGTTGGAGGCTTGTATAATAGTCTCTGTTCATTCATTATATATATATAAAAGTGAGGCGAGTGGAGAATTTTTAGTTATCTGCTAATAAGATAATTAACTATACATTATTGCTATCTTGATTTTAAGCCTATAAAATTTTGATCAAATAAAGATCATTTATTTGGCTTTTGAGACGTGTTATTGTTTGTATGGAATTTATTTTATGCAGAGATTAAGTCCATAATTTATTTTATGGTATGTTAAAATAAAATAAATACGCTCAAATATAAATAGGGTTATGGTTTCTAGTCTAAAGTGTTAGTTCTTAATTTACTCGCATCTCATCTTGTGTGATACAATGCCCTCTTTCTTGAAACGCCGCTTTAGACGTGGGTGTTCGCATTTCGAAGATTCATGTATGCTTCTGATTAAATTTCTTCAATGATTTAAGATGAAATCGGGATACAATAAATTTAATTTTTCACCCTGCAAATAGAATTTAGGAGTCTGTTAAAGTTGTTACATGTCAATGGTTTTCGATGATTCATAAATTCAGCTTGTTTAACTTTTTTCGTGTCATTATCATTCATATAATCTCTATAATTACCAAATCTTTTAAAATGAAATCTCCTCTCTCTCTCAGCGGCCATCGAGAAACTCTTTTATTTGTCCCCTTTTTATCAACTTTTCAAGCAGTCTTGTACACAATGCAATTTTCAGTTTTGCTGCGATGGTCCGGTCTTCTCCTGCAACTTTTTTGTTGCTCTAGCGTCGCAAGAGATTGATTCTCTTCTTTTCTAGATGAAAAGAAAACTGCTGCTATGGATGTTGTTGTCTTCGTGCTTCCTTTTCGCAAAATTCGAAGATATTTTTGCAAACAATTTGGATTCTTACACAAACTTGTCTTCATTGTTGAACTTCCAATGACATTAGGAGAATTTCTTGCAAAAAATAATTTAAGAAGATTCACATACATGCCACACTATTACTATGTATTTACATATCTAACACAAAATTTGATATTTACATTAATAAGACTTTACCTATGCATGAAAGTGTGTATTTCAGTTTTAAATAGTTATTAATAGTGGTATTGTATATGTGAGGTGAAAATTTTGAGTGTTAGATATGTAAAAATCAAAGTGTGGGTGTTACATTTGTAAATTCATAAGAATTATGTGGTATGTGTCAGTAAATGCCTCAAGAATTTAAAACTTTTGTTCCCTAGACCCAAACTTAAGGCTGCTTTGGCCAAGTACTTATCCCCATCATTCACTTCATTGGAGGCCTTTATTAAACTTCAACATATTCTCTGTTAGACTTTCACCAGCTGTTTGATACAAAATAGGGAATTTTACATACATAGCACGCAATTCTTATGTATTTACGTATCTCACACCTAAACTTCCATAAGTTTGACACTCGTAACACTCGATTCTTTAATATCACATCAAAAATAGCACACTACTATCACTTTTTAAAAGTCAAATACACTTTTTTCATGCATTGCTTTAAAATGCCAAGAGTGCTGTGTATGCATATATATGAAAGTCTAGTTGTGAGATATGTAAATACATAAGAATTGTGTGGTGCATATGTAATTTTCCCTTCATATTATTGTGATTTCTGCAATTTTTTTGTTCTAGATCTCCACCCACCTGAATATATCATCAAACATTTAACTCCTATGGTTTTCTTGCAATAAAATGCATTTAGTTTATTATTACCTGAGCAATGTGTCAAAATAGTGACTTGACTATTTACATTTTTGCCCGAGTTTATAAAAAGCGTTTACATTTTCAGCCCGTATTAAAAGAGTCTGGCGAATGATTGACATTTTTATATATCGTGGGGCTAAGATGGCATACTGAAAAAAATCAAAAGGGCTATTTTGACTTTTTTCTCTTTATTAGCTTTCAGTGAATTTCTGTAATGGGTTCAGGAACTTTCTGTGCATTATGATTAATGTTCTGCAGATGGGCAATGTTTGGCTTTGCTGTTGGGCTTCTAACTGAGTATGCCACCGGATCAGATCTTGTTCAGCAGCTCAAAATCTTGCTCTCTAATTTCGGAGTTGTCGATTTGGATTGATCGTTGATTCTCGATCGAAACAGACGATTTTCGTCGAAGAATGTACGTTTTAAGCCGAAGATATGTGATGAGTAAGATTGCATACATCAACCCTCTAAATGAAAGAAATCTTTGTGCATTATTTGAATTCGGATTGATTGGATGCAGTTTTTCTCTCCTCTTTCTTCTTGTTGATTTTAACTATTTTGATTGTTCAAATGCGTGCGCTCAATTTGCTTTGAGATTTGTGCAACTTCATCAATTTTGTCTTTTTGTGGTGATTTACATACTTGCCACACAATTCTTATGTATTTACATATCTAATATGCAAGCATTCATATCTACATGCAGCACACTAAAATGATACCATTATTATTTTTTTAAAAGTAAAGTATACATTTTCATGAAAATGTAGTATAAATTTATAATGCCAACAATGTGTATGCGTAAATGTTATATTTTGGGTGTTAGATATGTAAATACATAAGAAGTTTGTGGTATGCATGTAAATTTTTGCATCTTTTTTTTTTGGGTGGCATGTTCAATATTGATACAGAAATCAGTTTCCTTTATTATTATGGAGATAACTCTCTTGATGTAGTTGAATACATCAGAACTGAAATGCATCAGAGTTCATGTGATTATTAAGATTTAATTTAATTTAATTAGTTTAGTATACTTTGCTTTTAAGATTATCCTAATTACGAATTGATGAATCTTTTGGGCTGCATACTAATAATTGAGACATTAGCTGATAATATTAAAACAGTTATATATCACAATTTTGTTTAATTAAATTTATATCATGAAATATAAATTATAATTTGTTTTCAATATTAAATTTTAAAAATAAAGTTTTTATTATCAATTAATAAAAAATTTTCCTAAAAAATCTTACTGATTCGAAGTATTTTCCAGCTAATATGCGCCGAAATTTGCGAAGTACAGGTAACCATGAGCTGGCCAAATAATTTTATAAAAATAATTTCCCATAAATTTTTATCTGTTTTCATCAATTGCCACTTGACTTGAGAAGATACTTAATTAAGGAATGGTATTTAATATTTTGAAATAACTTAATAATAATATTTTAATCATAAATATATATATATATATATATATATACATTCTGATGTTGACAGTTAAATCTTAAAAAAATGGTTTATATTATAAAATCAAAATGGTTTAAATTTTTTTTATTTTTACTTAGTTTCGAATCATAAATTTAATCCTAAAAAAATAAAAGCACGTATAAAAAAATTATATAAAAAATAATATTTCAGCAGGTGAATTTTTATTTTCAGGTTATAGGCGGAGATATTTTATTTTACTTATTATAATTTTTTATGTCTCGTGAAATGTAATATGAGTGACATTATAAGTTGATTTGGGGTAGTTGGGGCATATGTGATAGTGAGACGGATGCGTGGATAAGATCGCATATAAGCAGTATAAGTTTGACTCATGTTTAAATGCTAATAATATTTAAACATTATAAATATATTTAGAAATATGTTGCTACCTTTCAAGGCTTAATTACCATGAAAAAATAATTTTGAGAAAGAAGATTTACATTGATATCATCTCACTTATACATGACAACGTGTATTTCATTTTTTATAAATTAAAATAATGATATTATTATTTCTAACTTTATAAAAACGAAAAACGACTTCTTAAATTTATAAAAATATTATAAATGTAAATACTATACATATATACATAAAGAATTTGCGTTATGCCAATAAAATTAACCTCTGAAAAACTAACTTTCTAACCCGCCGTAAAATCCCAAAGCCGCCGAATTTTTGACCGTTGTAAAAACTGAAAAACAACGGAGGAATCTCTATCGCAATTGATTAATCGCACCCTTCCACAAGCTTATATACGCCGTTTAATCATCTTCCCTCCCCCATCTCCATTTCCCCTCTTCTTCATCTTCCACATCTCCTCCACATATGGATCACATCACCAATCTCCAAAAACAGAGATCCCTCTCTTCCATCGCCGGCCTCTGGCTCGCCACCGATCGCCGGAGAACTATTAACCGCGGCGGAGCCGGGGACTACGCCGAGCTTTATCCCTCCAAACGCTCCTCAACGTTGGGAAGGCTGTTGCAGTTAAAAAAACTATGGCGGAAGGTGATGAGGAAGAAGAGAAGAGTTTTCGATTCTTCTTCTCCGACGACGGCCTCTAGTGTTTCTTATGATTTAGAGACATATGCACAGAACTTCGATGAAGGGGCGGCGGCCACGGAGCTGGAGAACATATCGCGATCTTTCTCCGCCCGGTTCGCGGCGCCGCCGGAACTGTTGAGGAGGATGGGTGGATGAGATGTTTTGTGATTTGTTCCCTCCTGTTTGTCTTTTTTTTCCTTTTTCTTTTTGGACTCTAATCTAAGAGAGATTATTACTTGCAGTGATAAGTATGTGCAGATTAATTGCATAATATATCCGGAGTACGCTCTAACTACTCTCCGAGCAGACCCATCTGCACATAATCTCTCTTTTTGTGTTGGATATCACTTTGAGCGAAGAAGGAAGATGAAAGCATAATTAAGAAATATTTCTATGTTAGTGATCTCTCTCAAGCAAAATTTGAGTACATAAGACATACTCAGCAGTGTTGGTATGTCAGGGAAGTTATTCAGAGGGTATTGGCGGGTTATATCCGCATTATACTCTTGTAACCTACAAAATCTACAGATATATGAAAACAGAAGTGCGAAACTTATTTGTAAGTTACATCTTGGTTAAAGGTTGGTTACAGGGGATATAACGTAGATATAACCTCCCAATACCCTTTGAATTAGCTTTAACGTACGCAGCGTTGCTTAAAATAAAGCTATGTAGTGATAATTTTGGGAGAGTTAAGAGACTTCAATATGATAGATTTGGTAGTAAGTATGAGATTAGATTAATGATTCCTCTTGTATGGATGATAATTAAAGGCCTCTTTATAACATTGGCCACATAGTTCATATATTCTTTGAAAGTTAATTGATATGAATTAGGAGTAATCTTTGCACGGGCAACCATGGCTTACAGTCGATTGTTGAGTGAGTTTCAAATCAAGAGGGAGTACGCATATTCGACGGCTCTTATGATAAGAACTCGTAGTTTTCATGCAAATTTTCAAGAGTAGTAGTTGAGTTCTTTAAATGATTATATGACTTTGCAAATCCTCAGATAAAAAAATAATACTTACGATCGAATAAACTTGATCCCAACTCGAATTAAAAGGTTTATTTCATAAATAAATGAAATTTAGGTGTTTGGTTTATAATTGCTGCATATGGACCAAGGAAAAAAAAAGTCAAACATTATTGGAAGATAAATCGTAAAAAGGACAAATTTAATAATGATTCCATCTTTAACAACTTGTCTGATTGATTCACGAGATGAAATCTCACTTATTTCAAAAGTCAACGTCCGACACATTTAAAAACCTTTTTTTGAAAAAAAGCATCAAACTTTAACTTTGTTTAATATTGGTCGGTTCGCGTGACAATTTGCAGCACAATTTGAGTAGGTTTAGTTAGGTTGCTTAATATTAAATATTATTTCTCGAATAATAATTTTTATATATTATTTTTTAAAATTATATTTAATATTGAATTTTTTTAATTTTATAAATTTTTTTGTTTACAAATAAAACACATTATTTCATTCATTTTTATCAAAATTAAAAAAAAATTATTGATTCACTAGTTCAAACAATGATATATTTAAAATAATCTTACCCAAACTTTTTCTAAAGGTTTAATTACCTATAAACCCATAAAAATAAAATATTGATATATATACCTTAAAAGAGGTATTTTAAGGGCATTAATATGCATGCTATAGTACTCTTGTGAATATAGAACCTTAAAGTTTAAATCACATTAAAATTATTGCTAATTTAACTTATTTAAAATGAATATATTCTATCAATGCATATATTTTAATACAAATTTTATATCCAAATAACATATATAATAATAATAATAATATTTAGATATATAAATATACAAAAATCTATATGATGCAGTATACATTTTAAAAAATGTATTGATCAAATTAATTAGCATAGTTATTGTTGAGCATTATCACATAATTATTAAGATTATCTATTTTTAATTTTTTTTTGTTGCAAAATTTATAGAGGTATCAAAATATTTCAAATACTTTCTGACTTTGGGGCTGGAATAATAACTATGAAGGATCATTAGAGCTCAATTTTAAAATAATTTCTCTTTGCGAAGAGGTCCCACACTCATCAAGTGCTACTTAATAAGAAATAAGATAATAGATGTAAACTAAGGAAGTCTTTTTATTACAACTTGTATACATATAGACAACAAAGTGGCATACTTTTAAATAGCCAGTGGGTAGTAAGGACATTACACAGATAAGTGCATCTCTATAAAAACACATTTAATAACCTTTGTTGGAAAAAAAGTCTTGAACCTTTAACTTTGTTTGATATTGGTCGGTTCACGTGACAATTTGCAGCATAATTTGACTATGAAGAGTTAGGTTGCTTGATATTAAATATTATTTCTCGAATAATAATAATTTTTTATATTATTTTTAAAAATTTTAAATTTAATATTGATTTTTTAAAAATTTTATAAATATTTTTTTGTCCAAATAAAGTACATTCTCTCATCTATTTTTATCAAAGTTTCAATAATTTGATCATGGAAAGTAAAAATCATTAATTCGCTCGATCAAAGAATCATATGAATGCCTGATTTATGAATATCATTATTTTTGGTGCTATAATGTTAATCTTTGAAATAATCTTACCCAATTTTTTTCTAAAGCTTTAATTACCTATAAACCCATAAAAATAAAATATTGATATATGTTATGATATATCATATAGGGATAGACGATGGAACGAAGCGGAGCAGAAGAATCCGTCCAAATCGGGAAGTTACATTATGTGAGTTAGGGTGCGGGGGCAATGCCTAGCGGTACGGTACATGAGTAATGTTGTAATTACATATTGTACGTAAGGTTTGCTCCTGAGGTTATAAATAGACATGTTAGTAACCCCAGAAGATATCCCTGAATTATGTAATCTCTTTTCTGAATATTGAAATGAATTCGTCGCTCTGCTCCCGAGGACATAGACATCTTTGTCAAACCTCATTAAATCGTTGTGGTCTTTTAGATTTGTGTTGATTTTTATTTTTCTTCGCCCTAATTTCTCAACAAGTGGTATCAGAGCGAGTTTTGAGGACATAAAATTTTCCGACACAGTAAAGAACGAAGATTTTGCGAAGCAAATCGTTCGCAGAGGCTTTGCGGCAGAACAGAAGACGAAGTTCGGCGGTTCAGGCAGGCGAAGGTTTTCGGTTTGCGACAAGGCAAAGAGAAGCTCGTTACACATAAAGGCTGCAGTGCTTCTTCGGCGCGACCAGAGAGTTCGCGCAAGGACGAGTCGTGAAATTCCTCTGCCTGCGACCAGAGAGTTTGGCATGACCAGGTCTTCATGTGCGCCAGAAGGAGGTTCGTTGGGCGACACCAGTTCTACGACTAGGTCTTCGCGCCCGACAAAAGGAGGTTGCTGGGCGGACGGAGGTTCGGTGTGGAAGGTTGTTGGGCTGACGGGGGAAGGAATATTCCTTCGATCTCTTACTTTGTTGGAGGCGGCTGCGAAGGTGAAAGAAAATTTTCTATGTGGAGATGAAAATTGGGCGTATAAGGAAATTTTCAGTGAAGCCCTTTTGGAAAGATTCTGAGCAATAAATTTTTGGCTTAAGCAATTTTCAATTTTTTGCAGAGGAATTTACAGAATAGTTTGTTGCACAACTAATTTCAAATGACAATTTCTTGTGCAAAATTCAAGGTGATAAAGTTCGATTGAATTGATAACTTCGAATTGTGGAAAATAAGAGTAAAAGATTTGTTGGCTTAACAGGGAATCTTAAAAGCTTTGCGGGCAGCAAAATTAGATGTCATGGAAGGTTAAGATTGGGAAGAATTGTAATAACGAACTACAACTACTATACTTCTATGTCTGGCAGATGAGGTTATGTATCATGTGATGAATCTAAAATCTCCAGGGGAGATATAGAAGAAATTAGAAACTCGATTTATGGCTAAATCTCTAATGAATAAATAGTATCTGAAGCAAAAGTTGTATGAGTTGAAGATACAAGAAGTTTCTGATCTGGCGCAGCTTGTTAAAAGTTTCAATCAAATAATCACAGATTTATCACGGATTGATGTGACTATTTGAGGATGAAGACCGAGCAATAATTTTGTTGTGTTCACTACCTTCTTTCTATGAACACATGGTGATTACTCTTACATATGAGAAAGAAACTATCAAAATTGATGAGATTACTATAACATTGTTGGCTCACAACCAGCAGAAGCAGAATGGAGGAGAAAACTCTCATGGCAACAGTTTATATGTTAAGCGTAAGCATGATTGTGGAAGGAAGAAAGAGAATGAGGGTTCTAGAAGGCGAAATTTCAGATCCAAGTCGAAAGACAAAAAACCAATTCATTACTACAATTGCAAGGAGTCAGACCATATGAAGAGAGATTTTTTAAAGTTAAAGAAGCAGACTATGGAGAAAGGCGATGCATCATTGAAGTCTATAAATGTGGTGCAAAGTGACAATTCAGATTGCAGTGATGGCGATATGTTTTAAGTTTTATCAACTCAGTTCACGGATGCATAGATTCTTGATTTAGGATGTTCTTATTACATAACACCTAACATGGAGCAGTTTACTTCATACAGGTCAACTAATTCTGACTCAGTTTATCTAGGTGATGATATATGCTGCAATATTGGTTGTAAGTGGGTGTATAAAATGAAACCAGCAGTATCAAAAAAAGAATGGGAAATTTTTAATGCTCGACTGGTAGCAAAGAGATTTTCACAGCAGAAGGGGATAGATTATGATAAAATATTTTCTCCTGTGGTCAGACATACTTCAATCAGGGCAATGCTTGCACTAGTAGCCATTTGGGATTTCCATTTGGAGCAGATGGATGTTAAAACTGTTTTCTTGCATGGTGATCTGGAGGAGCAAATTTACATGGAGCAGCCATAAGAGTTCACTCAACCTGTACAGGAGCATCTGATTTGCAGGTTAAAGAAATCATTGTATGGGTTGAAACAGTCTCTAAGACAATGGTTAAAGAAATCATTGCAAGCTTACAGAGATAAAGGAGTTAAAACTATTTTTGATTGCATCATTCCTGCTTTATTAAATTGTTCAGAGCGATAGATGCTTTGGTGTATAAACTACCTTCTGGAGGTTTTGTTTATTTGTAGGTCAAAAAATGTAATAAAGGGTATAGCTGTTACAAATTAAATTGTAGTCCCAGTTTTCAGTATCATGTTGTGATTTTCATTGTTTGGATTGCCTGTTATAAGTATGCCATCGATGTAAATTTGAATTGAGTGTGGTGGTAAATAATTAAGAAATTATCAAATGTGCTCAAATTGAATTTTTGGGTATATAAGTAGTTGCAAAACATGAAATATCACTGACGTGGTGCTTGTTTTAAACCATAAAGAGCTTTATTAAGCTTGCATACAGTGAGGGTGTTTGTTGTCTTGAAACCCATGGAGTTAAGTCACATATATAATATCATTGAGTTTTCCATGTAAAAACGCATTTGAAACATCTAATTGTTGTATATCCCAGTTTTCAGTAGTGGCAAAAGTAGTGAGCATGTGAATGTTAGAGAACTTGCCAACAGGACTAAATGTTTCATGAAAGTCAATGTCTGGTTGTTGCTTAAAGCCTTGAGCTGACAAGTGTGCCTTTTAACGCGCTATGGTGCCAACGGTATGGTGTTTAATTTGAAATATCCATTTTCATTTGAGCAAGTTTTGATGTGAGTGAGGAGGAACAAGGGTCCATGTCCCTTGATCTTGGCAGCAAGAAACTCATCTGACATAGCTTTGTACCAGTTATATTGTTGTAAGGCTCGTTTAAAGGTGATAGGAATGTTGGCTTGGATGTAAAGTAGAAGAGAAAAGATTTTGGAAGGTTTTGTTTTTCCTGTTTGGGTTCGTGTCAGCATGGGATGAGCTTGATGGGGGGAGGAGTTGGGGTTTGAGGGAAGGTGATGAGTGGTCAGTGTTAAGTAGTTGTTAGTCATTTGGATCTCCTTGCTGGTAAAGTCGATTGATTCTTCACTCTTTACCAAATAAGTCTTGATAATACTTGGGACTATTTTAGTATTTCTATAAATTATGAGACTAATATGGTCTCATGTAAAGAATTGGAGTTATTTTGACATTCTATATAATTACTACGATTGTAAACTTCTAAGAAAAAATTGCCTTAAAGGAACCTTTTGAGCTCTTCAGAATAAGTAGTGACTATTCAATCACCAATAGAAAAGTAGTTTTTGGTGAGGCAGCCATGACCCACATGACAAGTTTTCTATTTCTTATACAATTTTTTGGAAGACCTGCATATATACCACTGTTCAATTTTTATGTATTTAAATTTCTAACATCCATACTTTAATTTTTATAAATATGCCATCTTACTTAAGCATCCAAAGATTATATATATATATATATATATATATATATATATATATATATATATATATATATATATATATATATATATATATATATATATATATATATATTAAAATAGTAATATTTTTTTATGTGATATAAAAGATTTAGAAAATATTAATGTAAAATTAAAAGTCTATAAGTGTTGGATATGTAAATACATAAGAACTGAGTGATATGTATGTAAATGCCCCTATTAAGTATTACTAAATTTAAAAGTCTATAAGTTGTTTTATTTTATTTATTAATAAGAATTCAAAGAATTCGCACAAACCCTACTTCTATAAAGTCGCTAAAAATCACATTTTTCCGTAATTGGAGATGAGAACAATTGACTTTTGGGGAAAAAAAACTAAAATAAAATCAGAAGCCCATAAATATCTTCATCCCCTTTTTATTTATTTATTATTTTTATCCCTTCTTTATTTTATTACAAAATAATAAAAAAATAAGATAAAAATTGAGTAGAATGAGTTAATAATATTATTATTGATGCGTGCTAGAAAATTCGCGGCGGTAGAGTAATAGATTATCGTCTTAGCGTTGCACTAAAATTCAGCACACACTCAGATGAAAGTGAATCAAGCTGTGATCACACCAGAAATCCACGGGTCAGATTTTGAGCTGGTAAAAAAGATATTTATTTTTGTTTTTTGTGGGATTTAAACCCCCACCACTTATGAATGACAAAAGACACGCATCCACTGAGCTATGCTCAACTTCTTTATTTATAAAGGATAAACAATACTTATATGTATACAAATGATAATAAATTATTTATAGTTTTTTATGACTTATAAAATGAAAAGTTTATACATCTTGATATTTTCGGACGAAGAAATTAAAATCGCCCGAAAATAGGGGGGCAACTGATACGCCACCAACAAATCATCATAATCCAGCACGAATCTCGATGCAATATTTTGAGCACAAACATTCAAACTTCGATTACGAGTCATCCGGAACTCCGATTTCAGCAAAACTATAGTCAAACTGATTGGCTCGATGAAACGGATCTAATGATATAAAAGTTAGTCCAATCCGAGTCAAATCAGGCTCGGATCAAGTCATTAAACCACTACTACATAATTTTCAGAGGCATTTGAAAGGTCAAACATATGTCGAATCTAGCGAGTTCATAGTCGAATCGAGCATCTCGAAAAGACGAATCCAACGAGCCCAAGATTACTCAATTCCGACATCGTTAAGGCGCTCAAATGTCCATCAAATGTCATCTGATCAAGGGAAGCTCTCCGGACCGTCCGATCAAAATGATTCATATTCCTGCATTAATTGCACTCAAAACACTATAAATAGAGCCTCACCCCTCACATGAGGGAAGAGGCTTAAGAGAGAACTTGAGACTTTGAGAAGTAGTTCAAGTTCTCCGTGGTTTTTCCCGCCTGTGGGACAAGGGGCATCTGTAATCATCATCTTATAGTGGATTTTTACAACTAGGCAAGACCCCGTGGTTTTTCCCTTTTTACTGGTTTTCCACGTTATGACGTCGACTGATGACATCCAGTAAGCGGTGGTTGACGGAGGTGAGCGGTGGCTAACAACAGTCGGTGACGGTCGGTGGTAGTTGACAGGGGTCAGCGGTGATCGACGGTGTTCAACGGTGGTCGACGGTCGTTGTCGACGGTCAGTGGTGGTCGACGGTCGTTGTCGAC
>NEWO01000087.1:825430-967707 GCA_003013225.1 Phalaenopsis aphrodite | reverse complement strand
ACATTTGAGCGCCTTAACAATGTCGGAATTGAGTAATCTTGGGCTCGTTCGATTCGTCTTTTCGATATGCTCGATTCGAACTCGCTAGATTCGACATCTGTTTGACCTTTCAAATGCCTCCGAAAATCATGTAGTAGTGATTTAATGACTTGATCCGAGCCTGATTTGACTCGGATTGGACTAACTTTTATATCATTAGGTCTGTTTCATCGAGCCAATCAATTTGACTATAATTTTGCTGAAATCGGAGTTCCGGATGACTCGTAATCGAAGTTTGAATGTTCGTGCTCAAAATTATTGCATCGAGATTCGTGCTGGATTATGATGATTTGTTGGTGACGTATCAATTATGTTTATCATTAATGCAATTTAAGTTATTTGTTGATGATACATTATACTAATGATATTTAATAACTATAAAATTTAATCCAATTAAGATAAATCGAGAGTACCTGACAGTATTTAAAAAAAAACAAATAAATAGTAAATTGCTAAAGTAGTCTTCTAATTATTTACATGGGTCATTGCACATTCTGGTGTTTATAGAAATATTAGGTGCTTATGTTTTTTAATGAGGATTAAAATAATCGATTTTGCTCAAAGCATCCTTATTTAAAAAAAAAAAAAACTATATAAATAATATTTAAATAAAATTAAGGGAAAATTACATACATAGCAACCAATTCTAATAAATTTATCTCTCACATCCAAGATTTTATTTTTATAAAATGATGAATTTAATTATTAAAAATGTTAATAAATGTTATTTTTTTATATTATATTTGTAATTACGTAAATTTTAGTATGAGATAAATAAATGTAAAAATTTTGGATGTTATATTCATGAAATAATTGTACTTGTATTCGATTCATTAAATAACTCATATTTAATTTATTCGCTAAACAAAAGAGCGATATAAACAAGTCGAACAACAATAAAAATTTATTAAAATATGTATTAATATATATTATTTTTAAATAATTTAATTGATTACAAAGATTCAAATATTTTATAATTAATTAAAATATTAATTAAAAAAAATCATATTATATTCTAATTAAATGAATATTTTCATATAAATATACATGCTTAAATCTCACCATATCCTTAATATTTTCCAACGGCTGTATTTCTCGATGTTAAAATGGTTCATTACTCACGAATAGCTCATGTTCTGCTCTCTAAACAAATAAGTCGAACATAAACAAATTTTTTAAGCTTAATATTTGTCAATTTTTTAAGCTTAATATATTGACAATTCGAACGGGACAAACAACCTTATTTTTTTACCAACTAGTTTTATTTCTAACCTAAGCTTACTCAAAATCTGACATAATAAAGTTCCAAACATGTTTTGAGCCATATTCATAAGGGGGCACTAGACTATGCTATTGAAAAGTATTGCATGGAACAAATTTATATAAAAGTGGACTCTATTTAATTTTTTTTTTAAATTAAAAAAAAAATTTGATGATCCGTGGAGGTTGGATGCATACTGTGTCCATATGAAATAATTTTTCACTATTATACTAGGCGATAAATCTAGTCATCTCGAGTGAGGGTGGTTGTAATTTTAAAAATATATAACAATAAATCTGTGATATTCTGTAGCTTATTGAATAATCTATTGATAAGATAGGTGCGGTAATCATTATATTTTTTTTTTTTTAAAAAGCTGTCATAAAGTTGTTACCGCACCTTTCAATGTTAAAACACTACTTTTAAGAATTTAAGGGTTTAGTGTTGAGTCTTTTCAAAATGCATGACCTGCCCAAAAGCAATTTAACTAAACTTGTCAGTGCGTTTTCAAAATAGCAACGCACCAAATAAGCTTCCCCAAAAGTAGCTAAAGTTTTAGGGTCTGTTTGGGGCAGCTACAACTTATCCAACTTCTTTTGATAAGTAATTTATTCTGATAATCTGATAATCTGATAATCTGCAGATTATCAGAATAACATGTCTTGCTGTTGGAGACTTCTTATTCAGAATAGTTTAATGGTAATTAAATGACATTTCTGCTCATGTCTGATAAAACTGTTTGTGACAGCTTATTTAGAATAGGTTATTGGTATAAAATAAACATATAGTTCAGAAACATACGATAATCACAGATCAGTTCTAAAAGATACCATACAATTCTCACACCTTCCAGAATACCAGGATAACTAAAAAAATACAAATACAAATACAACAATAATGAGAAATATTAAAATATTTAACTTCAAACTCTGACTATGGCGGTCTTCATCTACAGTGTCAGCCTGAAAAAACATTGATTTCACGTGACTACTGGCAGTGTAATATGTGAGACTATCAGCCCACTGGAAGAAACTACAACGAGCTGAAACACGTCTGACACAACCATAGAACTGCCTCCCAAAGCCATGCTCCTGACTTGACGAATGTCTTCAGATGAAGTTATGTAATGTCATTGTTGCAACCACAATATGAACCTACTTTTGGAAATGATACGACGACATATCACGTAAGATGACTCATTTCTTCTTCCAAACTTCAAATGTTCCTTCAATTACTCCGCGTAAAGATGAGTAACGTTTATTACATTTCCTTTCTGCCACGTACTGTGTCATTAGCTCGCTCGAAATCAAGAAAATGATACCTTGTGTCAATGTGGGGCTTCATGTATCCCCTTTGCATAAGATATCCCGCATAAAACATACTGAATGCCCATAAAGCATTTCACCAACTCATCTATCTCCAAAATAGGTGAATGTCATGCGGGGAATGCGAGTAGTGCTACGCTGATAATAATCCAATAACAACATCGCAAATAGCAAAAGTCATTATCCTACAACATCGCAACATTGGTCGAGCAAAACAGAAGACGAAAAGGGCACAGAGGAGGGAGAAAAGACATACCTCAAACAAATCTCTTCAACAGCAAAAGAAAACCAAGGAAAGCTCAAACACGAAACACAAAAATTTCAAGAATAAATTTTGGCAGAGCCTCCTCCTCTCCCAAAATTTTCGACGTATTCAGTTTAAAAAAAGCCCAAATCTCCAAATGCAAGAGCTAAAAATCCCAAAAAAAACAAAAATGTATGGGATCCATTTCGAATTTTCATTTCTAGAAGCCTGAAAGCTTCGGAGGTTACCTTCTGGCCCTTAAAAAAAAAAAAGCAAAGGAACACCAAAAAAAAAACTTTCCAGCCGCATATAGATCGGTAAAAGAGAGCAAAAGAGTGCGGCGATCTCACCAGAAGTTTACCCACGAGATCGGCGAAGGAGATCACGAGGGAGAGAGCGAGAAAGAAACCAAAGGCGAGAAAAGAAAATAAAGCATGATAAGCCCAAGGCCGAACGGAACCAGGCCCCCCACGTCGATCAGCGATTATCTACAATTCCAAAACTTTCGTAAACAAACGACGCAGCAAAATAATCTGCCGCAAAAGGGGGCCTTAGAAAGTTGAAAAAAGCAGCAAGAATCGTATTTGGGGTATATAACTGTAAATCTGTGATATAGAAACTATAGTCTTAGAAAGTTGAAAAAAGCAGCAAGAATCATATTTTCCCAAACGGCAGAACCGTAGTGGCGGCCTGAAATGCTCAGTAGGCAATCTCAACGTCTACAATGGCAACAAAGAAACCATTCTTATGTCTCATTTATTCATAACCGATATACCAAAACAAAGGCCGACACATATATTAACGTCATTGCACGAGTTGAAAGAGTTCCCCCGTTCATATCAACCGTAATTCCTCCATAGACATTCTTAAAATGGCGAAAATTTTATAATCTTTCGATTCAATTCACCAGAAACTTCAAAAAGTAAATACGAAACCTAATGTGCATCAAAGCCAAAAGCTATACACATTGACGACCAAAACATGTTCATCGTCCTAACCTTTTCCAACAAAGATCGACAACGGAAACCTAAAAATATGCACAAACGAAACAAAGACACCTACGAAAACCCATACCACTATTGACTCACTTGGCTTTACCCCTTAACTTAACACCAAGCACACGCTCCATCTTCGCAAGGAGAGCCGGTTTCGGAACAGCCTTACCGCTCTCATAATCCTGCACTACCTGCGCGCGCTCGTTGATTTGCTTCGCTAGCTCCGCTTGGCTCATCTTCTTCTCAAGCCGTGCCTTCTGGATGGCAAGCCGGATATCTGCCGGCACGCGATCAAGCGCCGCCGGCTCCGTCAGCTCATCCAATTTCCGCGCGTTTATTGCAGGCTGTGATGCTGCCGAAGTACCCTTCTTGTTCGACCCGGCGTCGAATTTCTTCACAGTCTCCACTGCCGCACCGGATCTGATCGCGTTGTTCACCGCTTTGGGATCTTTGAGATCTGCGCCTTTGGGCTTTCGCTTGGAAAGCACAACCGGATCCCAGTCCTGAGTAATGTTTCCTGCTAATCTGATTGGCATTTCGTCGAGCACCTGGAATGAACGTGAGAGCGGCTTAGGGAAGGGGTTTAAATAGAGACAAGAAAGGCTTGGGTTCTGGAACTTTCTTTTCTTTATTATTTTAGTATGATTTTTTAAATGAGGCTTTCTTGTGCTTCAAGATAGGAGCTGATTTCTTGAATCTGGAAGGTTCGGGTGACGGAAGAAGATAAGTGGAGACCGGCTTTGCTTCAATCTATATCGGTTCCGCATGAAAAGGTTGTCTATGTGATTTTGTTTTAGGGTTGTTAAGATAGGTTAAAATTTTAAGAACTATCATAAACATAATTAAAGCTTTAAATAATTAGACTTATCGTAAAATAATGGTTGTTTAGTGCGGCTGTCAAACAAATAAATTGTGTATGCTCAATTATAAACAAGTCAATATAAATCACTCTTTGTTTGAGCTTGTTGGACTAGTTTTATTTATATATTATTTATGTAATATTGTATTATATATATATATATATATATATATATATATATATATATATATATATATATATATTTTATTTTTTTAAATCGCAGTAATGTGATTTTTTGTTTTTTTCTTGCATGAGAATGATGCACGATCCAATCCAACATCTTGTATCTATTTTTTAATTGATTCAAACAAGCGAGTTTTGAATTGAACACAAACAATAATATGTAAATTGAGTTAAACAATGACTCAGTGTTCACTAGATATTTCAAACACTAGTTAATTTTTTAACATAATTATTTTCAAACAAGTCATGTCTGAGCTTGCTAAAACTAGACTCATTTATAACATTTGCATCGAGAATGCGTTAGCACGAATCTTGATGAGGTTGAACGATCTATAATAGAGAGAGTACAATGAATAAGAGCCCTCAATGAGACCAAAATATTTACTTATCTAATTAGATGAAGTCGGTTGAGCCAATAAAGGCCACTTTAGCTGGAAGAATGATAAAAATAATGAGATGAGTTTGAACCAATTGAACGATGGCTGGAAAAATAAGTACTCAAGCTAACTGTTATAAGAAAGCCGAGCGAAGGTGCATACCTGCCTTCCGTTAGATTTGACCAGAGGAAAGAGTATAGTTTGTCATTAGTACCATTCATCCCACAGACGACCCTAAGACTCTTCATTAGAGACCAAGACTTGGCGAAAAAATAGAGCATTATAATCATCCCAAATGACCAACTTGTCAGAGAATGAGTTATTTATCAGGTTTCGATGATTCGCTTTATGATTGATTATTTAATCTCATTTATCGACGTGAGCTCCTCATCCAATGATCGATGGTCAATAACTATATTAAATTAACTAATATGCAAAGCCTAGCCGATTAGGTCAGTTCTACTAAGCCAAAGTCATATTAGTTCAACTGACATAGTCATTTGGCAGTTGAGCAATAAGCTCATACATGTAAAATACCTAGAATATCATGTACAACTCTTATAAAGTATAAACATAAATTTAATATCATCGTATAGTACAATTTTCATTAAAAATCAAGATATCTTTTATGCTAAGAGACTAATATATGTTTTACTATTCATTAATGTTCACTCTTCTCTTTGTCCCCCGCTTTCTCTCTCTTTCATTTCTTATGCTCTAACTCTTGATGTGTGGTTCACAGACTAATCAATAGTAAATATCTTAAAAGGTGCAGTAAGCATAGATCGTATCATATAAAAAAATATGAGCAGCACACGAAGAAGAAACTCATGGCAGAGACAATATTAACATAGAGTACACTGGAGCTTACACGAACTAGTGAATATATGTGATGAAGGATAAGATGTTAGATGCCAATAGATAGACACTGGCTCAAAGAATCGAGCAACATACCCGAGAAGAAGGGTCAGTGGCCAACAATCGAAGAGCCCCCGTAGCTTTAAATAGAGAAGGAGATTCTCAGTACTTTCACGGTACTTGGTCAGCACCAATCAAAATGCATTAGTTCAGACATACTAAATCGCCTAGTCAGTGATATAATGTGTTCTTTCGATAAATCTTTAAGGTAAAGTCCCTTGAAAGTTCAAGGTCTCAACATTAGAATCCTATAAGGCAAAACCAATCCAACCGACCACATAGCTTTTTTCAAGTCAAATGTGTGTCCCTTGAGGACCACCACTGCACTAAAGCATTGTCTTTTTTTCATCAGATTGAGCTAGTTGTCACTCAGGTGGTTCGGCGCATTCCTGTTATGAGTAATTGTGTTAGTTGTTGACTTTGAGCAAATGTTTGTAGTGTAGTTTATGAGTGATCGCAAGCCTCAGAAGAGTTCGTATACCTTCATATATATTAAGCAAGAGCATAATGAGGACCTTCGCTAGATCCTTACTTGCTTATATAAGGAGATGTTGAAAGTGTCGATCTAAAGCCTATACTGGCTCATGCCAATCAAGGGCAAAAAGAGGAACTGTTTCAGTGAGCTTTGGTCTACAAGAATAAAAAAAAAAACATTTGCTTAGTGTTTGGAGAAGACCAAAAGCCTTATTGTATACTGTAATTGCATGATTAACAAGTTTGTAAAGTGCAAATCCAGGTTAATATCTCTTCCACCAGATTTTGTGGCTCGTGCATGCCAATGGAGACATAGTTTAAATTAAAATCGAAGTGAGGAATAATTTATTAGGAAACAACAATGTTGATCATGGTTATACAAAGTGTATAAAATTCATGATTAAGTTCAATTAATGGAGCAGAAGTATATTAAAACATAATGCCAAGAGTTGAGTTAGTCTCTTTCTTAAGAGGGATACAGAGGGGCAAAGTACACATGGCTAGACAAGGAAGGGTCAAGTGATTTTTCAAAAAGGGCAAATTTGATATTTCAAGATAGACAAAAGACAAAATTATCCTCCCATATAAGTAAAAAATACTAATTTAAGGGCCCTTGGACCCTAGAGTGGTCTTCTTTGATATGTTCCACACAATTTACAATACAAAAAAAATAAAGAATAAAAACATATAAAACTTAAAAAAGTAAAACCAATAATTAGTGCCACTGGCATGTAAAGGCAATAAGATGTTAACTAAGCTGAAATGACAATTTTCAAATTAATGTAGGGTTAACAATGATAGTTGTGTAATAAATTCAAAAAAAATTGACAAGGCCCGCAATAACCCTAAAAAATAAAAACATCATACTCTGAGTTCTTCATGCACAATCCATCATTTCCATCATCTATTTGAACGATAGCTTCTATACGCGAGAATTGGAGACAAAATGTGGGGGACATATATAAGAGTCGTGAGATAGGATTATGCAAAAGTGAGTGAGGGAGGGGATGAGCAGAGATAGTTATATCATATATGTCCAATTATGAAGATGTATTAAAAATGATGAAGAACTAGTACATGAAAAAAAAATCTAATGGAGGGTGGTTTATTTTATAGGCCGATATATTTAGGGTCATCACCACACACACACACACACACACACACACACACACACACACACATATATATATATATATATATATATATATATATATATATATATATATATCTAATTATCCACCAAAAAAAGCCCCAAATTTGCAGCTCGGACCATTCGCGCCAAAATTCTCTTTTCTCATAAATACCAACCTGTTTGTCTCCCGATATCCTCGAAATCCCGTTCTCTCTCTTCGTTGGGCGGAATGCAGCGTCAGAAGTCCATCCTCTCCTTTATGCAGAAACCCTCCCCGGAACCCCATAAGTCCGGCGATATTTTCGCCTTCTCCAGTAAGCTGCCGTGCCAGATTCCGTCAACGCGGCAACCAGTCCAGAGTTCAGCCCTAGCGGGAATCTCCACCACGGATCCTTCAGCAGACGATGTTAGAGGAATCGATACTCCACCGGAAAAGATCTGTCGTCCATTCTTCAGTTCGAGATTTCCTGCAGCATTCGATTCTGCGGAAGAAAGCGTGGTGCAGCCCTTCTCCAGCATACTACATAAGTTCGCTAAGGATGATGCTGCGAAGAGCTACAGTACAAAGTATTTTTTTTCGATTGAGTTAGGATTACAGTTTCTATGGATTTATGTTTCTTTCAGGTGCTCCATTATGACAACTATAGCAGTTTTAACGATGCGATCGCAATATTATTTTCGGATATTCGTCTTTTCTGCCAAGTAAACTGACAGTACGTTTTGCTGCTGGTCTCGTCACCTAAAGCAATGGCTTATAAGAAAAGCAAGCTCTATTTAGACTGAGCAAGGAAGAATGTGCGATTTCGAGATGTGCGTAGACGGTTTGACGTGAGGAGAGTGATTTTTTACATCGTTTAGCTATAGCATAAGAGAAGTTTCGCCAGTCCCTGTTCTGCTCCTTAAAACTAAGCTGACCAATCTGTTGGTTCATCACACTGTAAAGTTATTCTAATATGTTTCAAATTTACCTTTTTTCGCCTTGCTTGATATTCTTTTATTCGCTATTATTTACTGCTTAGGTGAATCTACAGCATTGGTAGCGGGCATTATTTATCTTTTGTTTTTTTTTAAATTCCTTTCACACTTTGTTTGGCATGACTTGGTACTTTTAACGCCAGGAACTATTATTATGTGCTCGCCCTCTCTCACTTTTTACAAGATTGGAGTACAAAGTTTGTTTTAGCATACTTAAACAGTTAATTTTCTGCTTTCTAGAGCATGAACTGTTGATATATCTTCATATATTAAAATATTTGAGTCAGATCTGTTGTTTACAATATTGCTTGTAAAAGCCTCTTGTATGTGCATTAGAAAGTGATTCATGTTTTATTTATCACTTGCAGGAACCAAAAGGACATAGTTTCATCTAGTTTGCTCTCTAAATCCTCCGGACCAGAGGATAACAATCCAGACAAGAGAAATGGAATGTTCATCGAAGATAGGGAGAAGAATGCTGATGATTTTGTTTTCGATGCAAACGGGAAGGCCCAAAATGCAGAACTTGTATTGGATTTGCTGGGACCCGAAACTCCTGCTACGAGACCACATGTTCCTCACTTTAAGAGGATACAAAATATAAGTGATTTTGAACACTTTTCATCCTCTTTCATTTTGGGATCTAATAAAAGGCAGAAGCCAAATGAAGAACTCCCAGAAAAAGAAGTTCATGACGAGAAATATGAAAATTCTAGTAAATTTGAGTGGCTTAATCCTTCTACAATTCGAGATGCAAATGGTAGACGCCCTAATGACCCATTGTATGACCAGAGAACATTATACATTCCTTCTGATGCCTTGAAGAAAATGTCAGCTTCTCAGAGACAATATTGGACTGTAAAATGCAATTATTTGGATGTTGTACTTTTCTTTAAAGTCGTAAGTTATGCTAATAGTGATAGTTTATGCTAGCTAGTTTAACATTTTTGTATTATTCCTCATACGCGTTTTTTAATATTTTTGTAGAGTTTATTAAGCAATGTCAATTCTCGTTATGTTATGTTATATGGTTATTCTGTTAGGCGGCCATTGCGTGAATATCAAGTGATGTTGGAGTATCGATGTGGATGAAAATATTAAGCTGAATGCACATTTGAACTTGGAAGGGAAGGCTCAACGCCAACAGTATTTAAGAGATTGTGGGAATAACACTTGTGAATAAAAAGATACCTGGACTCGTGATTGTTGGAGCAAGTTTTCGTCTAGGATCACGTGTTTGCGCCACACTCTTTGTGATCTATTCTTCACTGTTCAGAGAAAAAAAAAAAAAAAAGCTTGTGAAGTAAATGTTTATTAAAAATAGGCTTAGGTAGTTTAGGGGACACATATGGCAGTAGATGCACCAACAAGGGTTTGTTCGGAACCTCTTTTTCCTTATTTTTTCTTGCTGCAGTACACCTACATTTGATTGATAATCTTTTGATTGCATTTTGATAAGTTTTGCTATATTGAATAACTTTTCGTGATTGTGCATATCAGCCTATGTTCTAGCGGTGTAGTGGTATTACATGGATTCTCGATATAAGATTTTATAATTCTATTGTATATATTGTATGGGAATTGTGCAATAACCTTAACATCTATTTTTCCTATGGTAGTTTTACAATTGAATTCACAAATGAATGTGGCCAGCCCAAATAGACCTCAAGTCATGGAGATATGATTAGCGTGAAGTGATGAGCAAAACTAAATATGTGGGTAAAGCTAATGAGGATGTCAATAATGAGAGTCTTTTTTTTAATGTGTTTTAGTCATATAGTATTTTTATAGGCCAATTATTGAGTTTGATGTCACATCTAATGGATTTTGCTATGAAAACTATCAATATAGTTAAATTTCTTTCAAAAATTTATTGAAATCTATGACGCATGTTCATGATTTTCTCCACTCAAGCTCCCATTATTATTGTCAATGGTATCTCTAGAGATTGGATCAATGGCATTTCACTTCTCATGAAGATTTTTAAAAGTTTGATTTCACTTTACATAAACTAGATTGTGCAATTTTTCATGATTCAATTTCAACATAGAAAAGACTTAGTTCCCAAATATTTTATTATATATATTACTTTATTATATGTTTGTTCATATATTATGGCTTATACTTTTAATTATAATAAAATAGTTTTGCATTAAAGATCATTTAACTCCTCACATCTAAGTTCTTATCTAGCTGGCGCTTTAGTGATAACATCTGGTTGAGAGGAGTGGGAGGTGTTTAGGGTTACCTCATTTAATAGCACCACTTGCATAAAAATAGTTTGAGTAATTTCAACATATATGTTTTTGAAAAAAGTATCATTACTTTTAATAAGTATTTCATTTATGTTACGGTGACTTCCAATTATGTGAACTAAGACAAAGTCGCATAGAAAAGACTTAGTTCCCAAATATTTTATTATATATATTACTTTATTATATGTTTGTTCATATATTATGGTTTATACTTTTAATTATAATAAAATAGTTTTGCATTAAAGATCATTTAACTCCTCACATCTAAGTTCTTATCTAGCTGGCGCTTTAGTGATAACATCTGGTTGAGAGGAGTGGGAGGTGTTTAGGGTTACCTCATTTAATAGCACCACTTGCATAAAAATAGTTTGAGTAATTTCAACATATATGTTTTTGAAAAAAGTATCATTACTTTTAATAAGTATTTCATTTATGTTACGGTGACTTCCAATTATGTGAGCTAAGACAAAGTCGCATTTATAAGGAGGTTTAAATAGCTAGTGTGTATAACAGTCATTTGACTATTTAAAGGTGTTGAACCGGTCATCTTGTATGTGTCATTGGTCTATTTATATGTAATGTTGTATATTGAGTTGAGAGGGTTAAGGGAGAGAGAAATTCGTAGAGCAAGGTGAGAAACAAAAAAAAACTTGTATCGAGATCAAGATCGATAGAGAGCTTAGGAGATTGATTTGTTCTTGATTTTTTGCGGTGCAATCCTTAAGATTGTCTTAGTGAATTGTTTATTGATTCCATCCCGTGGATGTAGGTCCTATGGACCAAACCACGTAAATTCTAGGTGTTCTTGTTTGCATTCCTTCCTGCGTTTTTCGCCTTGCTGTCTTGCGGTTTTCTTGGCAGCAGATTCTGCTACAATTGGCGCCGTCTATGGGAATTCTAGCCTCGAAAATGGGATATGCTAAGTTCGACGTCGAGAAATTCATCGAAAAGAACAATTTCAGCTTGTGGAGAGTCAAGATGGGAGCCCTATTGGTGTAGCAAGGTGTCTTAGAAGCATTGCAAGGATCAGTGGTATTGCCGACAGGGAGTAGAACAACATCTTGGACCGAGCTCTCAACGTGATAATCTTGAGCTTGGGTGATAAAGCTTTGAGGGAAATGTCAAGGGAGACAACGGCTTAGGCCCCTCGGGGCTAGGTGGAGGGAATTTCTATTATGGAGGTTTGTAATTGGAAGTCAATGTGGAGATTTGTTATGGTGACTCATAATTATGCGAACTAAGACAAAACCGCTTTTATAAGGAAGTTTAAATAGTTAATGGGTACAACGGTCATTTCGCTATTTAAAGGTGTTTAACCGGTCATCTTATATGGGTCATTGGTCTATATATATGTAATGATGTATATGAGTTGAGAGTGTTAAGGGAGAGAAATTCTGAGAGCAAGGTGAGGAACCAAGAAAGCTTGTATCAAGATCAAGATTGATAGAGTGCTTGAGGATATTGGTTCGTCCTTGATTTTGTGCGGTGTAATCTTCAAGATTGTTTTAATGAATTGTTTCTTGATTCTTTCCCGTGGATGTAGCTCCTATGGACCGAACCACGTAAAATTCTTGTGTTATTGATCGCAATTTTCATCTTTTAGTTTCTTTTCTTTTTTCCTTTTCTTCGACTGTCTAGGTGATTGACGGTGCAGATTTTCAAAAAATTGGCGTCGTCTGTGAGAATTCTAGCCATGATAATGGGAACCACTAAATTTGACTTCGGGAAATTCACCGGAAAGAAAGATTTCGACTTGTGGAGAGTCAAGCTGAGAGCTTTGTGGGTGCAACAAGGTGTGGCTGAAGCTTTTCATGGGCCGTCAACATTGCCGGCTGAAGTGCCGGAAAGAGAAAAGAACAACATCTTGGACAGAGCACATAGCGTGATAATCTTGAGCTTGAGTGACAAAACTTTGAGGTAAGTGTCAAGGGAGACAACAGCTCAGACCCTTTGGGGCTAGGTGGAAGGAATCTCTATTTGGGAGGTTTGTAATTGGAAGTCAAGGTGGAGATTTGTTATGGCGACTTCCAATTATGTGAACTAAGACAAAGCCACGTTTATAAGGAAGTTTAAATAGCTAATGAGTATAACAGTCATTTGACTATTTAAAGGTGTTTAACCGATCATCTTGTATGGGTCATTGGTTTATATATATGTAATGATGTATGAGTTGAGAGAGTTAAGGGAGGGAGAAATTCTGAGAGCAAGGTGAGGAACCAAGAAAGCTTGTATCGAGATCAAAATCGATAGAGAGCTACCAGTCATCTTGTATGAGTCATTGTCTATATATATGTAATGACATATATGAGTTAAAAGGGTTAAGGGAGAGAAATTCTGAGAGCAAGGCGAGGAACCAAGAAAGCCTCTATCGAGATTAAGATCGATAGAGGGCTTGGAATCAAGAAATCCTCTATGAAGATCAAGATCGATAGAGGGCTTGGAATTAAGAAAGCATGTATCAAGTTCAAGATCGATAAAGAGTTTGAGGAGATTGGTTCGTCTTTGATTTTGTGCAGTGTTATCTTCAAGATTATCTTAGTGAATTGTTTCTTGATTCCCTTCCGTGGATGTAGGTCCTATGGACTGGACCACGCAAAATTCTTGTGTGTTTTTTATCGCAATTTTTTTCTTTTAGTTTCTTTTCTTTTTTCCTTTTCATCGGTTGTCCAGATTATTCGCGGTGCAAATTTTCAACAGTTTCTATGAATTACTTAATGGTTTGATGAACGATTAAGTCTTCACAACAGGCGATGAAATGTGATCACAAAGTTTTTCCTAAGTTCGAGACTAACATAAATAGTTTTGATCTTGCATCTAAAGTTAGTAACATAGAAAAGTAATTGAGAGGTGGCCTTAATACTTTTAGTACATTTCATTTCATCAGAACTCGTTTCGTTATTTCTTTTCTGATGACAATGCATCAATCATTGATTATTTTCACTGAAAGCAATATATGTACCCACCTCATTTTTTATTCTGCCGACCTTGTTATATCTTTTTTTTTACTTTTTGATTTTTTTATTTTGAAGATTGTCTTTTTTACCTTTTATTTTGGAACTAGTTAAATACTAATTATTTCTTACAATACTAGGGAAAATTCTACGAACTATATGAGTTAGATGCTGAGATTGGTCAGAGAGAGCTCGACTGGAAAATGACTGTCAGTGGTGTGGGTAAATGCAGACAGGTAACTGATTGATAGTTGTTGTATTCTTCTTTTAGCATGGTTATAATTTCCAAATTGATTAAAGTGCCAAAATTGTTCTTTAAGTATTTACATGAGGTCTTTTTCGTCGCAAAGTTTATAAAAGTGTTAAATTAGTCCTAGGCTCTTTTAATAAGGTCTAATATAGACCTCATTAGGGACTATATTGAAACATATTCAAGGAGTCCGGGGACTAAATTGACATTTTTTTAAAGTATGGGACTAAAAAGCCCCTTTAAAGAGTCAGGGGACCATTTTATCCCTTCTCTTTTTTATTCGATTATAAAATTATATTGTTCTATCTTTATGCTGTGTGTGAAGGATGTATTTTTAATTTGGATTGTTTAAATAGATATCACTTTATGGAAATAATTATGTTGCGTGTGCAGGTCCTGCGCTTTTCTAATCTGCTTGTATTTTGTGTGTCAAAATAATGTCATTGGAGTTTGATTTTCTTGGTGGTTTTTGCTTTGAAAATGTTTTATCGGGAATAGTAATAATTTTAGTCTCTGACTACAAATGAATGAGTATTTCAGAATGATTATGAATTATCGCCTTTATATGTGAACCGGCTCTTACATTTTTGCCAAAAAATTTATTCGTGAGCTTCAAATTTGGTTTGCACATATTGAGCTTTTATTTTGCCATGAATAATTGAACTGTTGGTTCTTTGTTTTTGGCTTATTGGTAAATTAATTTTATAACCTAGTTAAATTTTAACACATTTACTTTTAAATAGACCTAACTTGAATCAATTACCGCTGAGTTCTGGTTCCCTTATGTTTCAAATATTCTTCATTGTATACTGGCATTAGTCTGTTCCTTTCATTTATACCTACCAACTGGGATGTTGACTTCATGTTTCATTATAGGCAAATACAGCTTAGTGATAACTACGTTTTCCTGAAGCGTAATCAATTTCTGATCATTGATCGAACTCTGGCTGTAATTTTTTGTTGGTCGTGCTCTTCTTTTACTGATGTATTTTTACATAGCATTTTAACTCGATATATTAAAACACCTTACATGCTTCAAAGCAAAAAAAAAAAAGAAGTGCATTTTGTCTTTACCTTTCTATGCTGATCCGACATTTGCGAATTTAGATATGTGAACCATGGATGTTCAAGGGTGAAAGCTACATGATGAATAAATGTGTTAAGATTTGTGATGAAAAATTTGTGGTTCTCTCTCACCTTAGTAGGAAATTATGACCACAAGGATTGGAGTCTTCTACTACTAGATTAATTTTATAACAACATTTTGGTTGTAATTTGTTTGCTCTTGTTTCATCCCATCTTCTTGTACAAGGAAAAAGTGCCTTTTTTTAGGTTTGATCTTATGCGAGCCGATACTTGGTGCACTTGCATTTTTTTTCCTTCGATATAGTAAATTTTCTTCTTCTGCCTTTAATTTTTTTTTCCTTCTTGAATTTTTCACGTAAAATCTTTGTTATTCCTTTTGTTTCTTTTGTTACTTATCGCTTTGATTTTACAAAAAAATCGATGGCTTAAGAGCTGTCATATCTGGGCCGAATACTAGCATACACGGATATCTTAGAACACCATGACAGATAATCTATTTGGTTTCTCATATTCAGATTTTGAAAAATATATTGTTTTAAAATGTAAATCCGATTTTAAAATTATATAAAAAATGTTATTAAGTTTGAAATATAGAAAAGTTGTCTATTTACCATAATACATGAACGTATTTATTTATTTATTTTAATGTTTTCTTCCCAACTTAGGAGGCACATGCATATACTTTACATGTTTATGCATGAAGCGATAATATCGGTGTATTTGTAGAATTGCATCAGCATATATATATAAAATATTGTATATGCTAACGTCTCCATATCATCCTTTCTCAAGGATAACATACCTTGTGTCCTTTGTTTTTTGCATGCTTCGTAAGACTTTATTTCTTATTTCAAGAACGAGACGCGAGATTTCTTGTCACACTACTAATTCTAGTTGAAACTTTCTCGCAATTCTTCCTAAAATCCAGCTATCTTGTTGTTTTAACTGCTTGTATTAGTCTCTATTTGGTTTATCTTGATAGTTACTTCAGTTATTCCTGAATTGCAGCCACTTTTAGTTTTAAGTGCACCCATGTAAGTATTTATTGTATTCATTTCAATGCTTTCTTTATGTTCTTGTTTGTTTCTTGTGTGTCGATCTTTGTTTGTTGTATTGTGCTTATGTGCATATGCACATGCTACACTGACATGCCTATATTTATTTGGTTAATTATTGTGAGCACTATTTGCTGGTATATATTGAAGTTGGAACCTTACAGTGGTTGTCTCATTCATCTCTAGAGTTGCTGATCATGTTTTCTCAATGGCTATTGTCTAACGCTTTTATCATCCACGTTCTTGCGTTTCTGTTGATGGATATTTGTTTCTGATTGTTAACATTTGGTGGTCAGGTTGGAATTTCTGAAGCAGGAATTGATGATGCGGTTGATAAACTTATAGCTCGAGGGTATGGAGATTGATGTTTATCATTTGTTTTGTTTGTGTCCACATAGCATCAGCACATTCTCACAATTGTTCATGAATTTTGTGATGTGCGTTGAAAAAGTTATAAGGTGGGCCGAATAGAGCAAGTTGAGACCTCAGACCAAGCCAAAGCTAGAGGAAAAAATTCAGTGAGTGGTCATGACTTTAGATCCTATATTTGTTTTTCCTGTATACTTTCTAGATTGTTGCCTTGGATAAATGTTATTTATCATATTCAATCAACTAAAGTTCTTAAGAAGCCATTTTATACTATTTGAACTTCTTTCCTACTAATTCATAGTAAAGGTTAGAACTTATGGAGTATATAAAAATATATATTATTGTCAACTAATGCAATCTGGTTTGGAGTTTGAATGTTTCCTCTCTGATCATGCATCAGTAATGTATATTGTACTGTGTGTGATTTTTTTTCTCTGTAGAGGATTTGCAATGCTTCATATATGCGTTTTTAGAAAGTAATTTATATTTTCTCAAAAGCATTGACTAGGACATCTACTCTGTATATAGATTTTGTAAAATGTTTTAACATTTAGAAGTAAAATTTTGAAGTGCTTGGATGATTGGAATTTTTATTTAAGCCCGTCATGTATTGGAAGGAGTTGAAGCCTCATTGTTCACTTTGTAATACCCCTTTAGAAGATTCCTCATTATTTTATATGTTTAGGCATTAATTATTGTGTTATGTTTTTTTAATAAGTTAATTTTTAGCGTGTTGGCCAAGGTACCAGAAATTTTGCATGGCCTTTCTTAAAATTCATTTTATCACACCACTTAAACCTCAAAATGTCATCCTTCATTTTATTCATCTTTCAAACATCTCTCATCTAAGTTAACAAGCGAGGAGTTGAAATTTCTAGAGGAACACAGCTTGTTTTTTCCCTTATACAAAGATTGTCGTGTAAGTTAAATGAGCTCATTGGCTCTATTGGGTCAGAAGGCAGGGATCCAACTTATGGGGATTAAAGAAGCAAAAGGATATAGTTCAACTCGCTTAAAAGTGAGGGCAATGTATAATTTTTTTTAAATATTTTATTTGGCTTCTTCATCTTGTTTAGTTAATTAATGCCTTCATGTTTGTCATTTTTAACCTTTGGTAGTAAAAAAAAAATATTGGTTTTTGTTTTTGTTTTAATGCTTGAGCTTATTTTCTGTTTTGTTAGGTTATAGAAAGGAAGTTGGTCCTTATGGCTACTCCATCGACTGCTATTGATGGCAGCATGGGTCCAGATGCTGTTCACCTACTTGCTCTGAACGAGGTGGCTTTAGTTTCTTATTTTTTACCAGTGATTCCCGCTTATTTGTGTTCTCTCTTTTTGACTTTGCATTAAAAACATTGAGTCGGCACTCTAATTTTTATTATACCTGTATTAGTAGCTGTGAATACCGTTGTTGATTCAAAAATTTGTTTGCTTATCACTTGCTATCGATACACTTTTATTTTGTTAAATGTGAGTGATATTAATGTGGAAAGAGAGCAGAGGTTGGTTGTTGCGGGTCCCGAGAAGAAAGAGAAATATTTTCTTGATCATAAAGCTATCGAAAAAGGTCATCATTTGCTGCAGCTCATATTTAATGTAGTCTTTAAATAAACAAGTTAATATTGAGCAATTATATTAAGATTATTTTTTTAGCCATCGTAACATAAACGTCTCTATTTAATTGTGCTAGCTTATTATTGTTCTCTCTCTCTCTATATATATGTGTGTCTCTGTGTGTGTGTAACTTTAATGCATATTTTATTGTTTCATTTATTTAATTTATTTATCTTATCATTACTAGATAAGTATGATGATTTTATCATGTCAGATTCGTTATTTGTTTTCTTTCATTTGTTTAGATTGTGTGCTCATGTTTGACTTACAGTCTTAACAAGCCGAACACGGATACAATATTTATGAGCAATTCTTAACACAAATCAAGTTCAGATAAATGAATTTTTTAATGAACTGAGCATGAACACCTGACAATCTCCCTCAAGCTTAGTTTATCTAGAAGCTCAGTTGTTTACAACTCAAAATTCATTATCCAACAATGATCGACCGTCAAAGCCCTAAGGTTTTTAGTTGTAAATGAACCTTAAGATTGTAAGTAAATAAAACAACAACAAAAATCGGAATAAACAATACTACTATAAAATGGGCAATCAAAACATTTCATAAAAATGGATCTCTAATTAAGGCAGGAATATCCTTACTATCATATGTCAATGTTGAATATAAGTTTAGATTGGATTGCCGTCATCTAAGCTGATGATAACTATTCAGAAGGTGGGAAGAGATGTGTGGTAGCTTATTAAGAGTCACCAAATAGCATTTTATGGTGGGTGAAATTTTCATGAGATAATGTAATGTTGTTTGCCCGACGAACAAGGAAATTAGGGTTTAGGTTGGTCAGAACTCAAATTGTTGTTGGCGGGAATTTAGAAGATCCACTCACATAATTTTATGTTTTATTTATTATAGGCTTAAAATTATCTTTGTACAGCATTAAATTCTCAATTTTGAAAGTTGGGCTAATAATGCTAATGTTTGCATGCAAATCTACAATGTATGGATTTGGTGCAGGCTTTTGTAAACATATTTTTAGGGACTCGGCTTTGATACGGAGTTTTATAAATTTACTCTTGGAAAAAAAATCGAACCTGAATACGAACAAGCATATAATTAACTTTCTTATATTCTTGTGATTTCTTATAAGAATCCGATAGCTATAATTCTTATTTTGCAAATCAATTTATGTTTTTGATATTAGAATGCAATTATCTGCTTACACTTAATTAATGATGCAACAAAATGAAAATATTAATGCATAAGTAATTTCACGAGATTTATAGGCTTTTTATGTTGTGATCTATGCACTACTTCAAAGGGTATTTTTTTAGTGTATTACTTTATTATAAGCTTATTTTAGTTGCAAGCAACACTAAATTTTAGTATCCCATTCTATTAGCAAATAGATATTGTAGCAAATTTTCTACAATATCATTTACAAATTCGATAATCTTTTTGAGGGTATAATTTAGTTGAAAATTTTAGTTGTCTCAACAAGCTTCAATACAATTTTTTTTAGTAACCGACAACTTTATGTCCTCAGTAGATGCAATGGAAGTGAGAAGCAAAGTAGCGAATAATTTTATTTTGGAATAACTTGGCTACATATGAGGCATCAATAAAAAGATGCTTGAAATATTTTCTTGTTATAAGATTAAGAGATCAAATGATTGAGATTGCATCTTGGGATCCACATATTGAAATGTGCTGCATTATTAGGAACTATTTTTAAGATTCTTGATTCACTTGGTCCTTTAAATCGATGCTTGACCTTTGAAATTGGGCTTGAGGATGTGTGCATGGGGGATTGGGGTTTGTGGGTCTTTCCAAGGCTTTTGTGCTTTCTTTTTTGATATGGTTGCTTTGTAATTTTACTGTTGTATTTGCATGATATATCTTTTAAAGCTCAGTGGATAAATCACTCTTGACCTTTATTATATATTCTTTTTTATTGGGGGAATTCTTATAAAATTGGTGGCTTTAAAGGTGCCTGCAAGAAGAATAATGTTGTCGTGAGGTCATTTGATTTATGGGATTTTTTATTTTATTATTTTTAAACATAAGCACTTTAGTTATTAGGAAGGGTTTATGAGTATTCCTTTGTTGTACCAGTTTTGTACCAGTGATTCAATGAACACTTCCCGCTTCCACAGTTGTTGTCGACCATCGAGCGCCGCTCGCCGTCACCATCAACAGACGTCCTGCTGCTCGTTTCAAAGAAGCTCTTTGCGAAGTAACATTACAGAGTAATGACGCACCATAAGAAGCAATATATCATCCTGATCATAGTGTATCAACACACCTTAAAGATGGGGTAACAACGAATCTCAAAGTTGATGTAATGAGACACCCCAAAGATGGTGTAACTACGCACCCCAAAGATGGTGTAAATACGCACTCCGAAGATGGTATAACTACGCACCTTGAATATGGTATAACTTTGTAGTGACACCCTTAATATGGTGTAATAATGCAGTTCGAATATAGTGTAGTGATGCATCTCAAAGATTGTGTAACGATACACATTGAACACAATGTAGCGACACCCTTAAGATGGTGTAATGACACATCCCGAAAACGGTATAACAACACACTTCTGAGATAGTATAAGTATGCTTCTCAAAGACTGTGTAACTATTCATCTTGAATATGTTGTAATGACACACTCCAAATACGAAGTAACAACGCAATCAAAGTATGGTGTAACTCACCGCAATAACTGCTTATAATCGTCATACTTAGAATATCGCGACTTTCAAACTCTTGAAGTTTTCTCTTCATAGATCCCCTCTATGGTATAAGACCTTTGTGGTTCACTTCAACTGCAATCCCTTACAACGACCTTGGTGGCTAATTGACGCTACCACAACTCACCACTAAGATCTATGTGACCAACTATGAGTTACACGATTCACGACTCATGTAGCTCTCAACTTCAATTTTTGTGACATACAAACGTTTTTTGTGGCCCACCATTACAAATTTTGTGACCAACTACGGTCTATGTGATCCACAACTCATGCAACTCCGAATTTTGGTCTATGTGGCTTATGATTATTATTGTGGCTCTCCACTATGACATATGTGACCATCCATGACCTGCATGATCCACATCATATGCAAATCTCATTTCTGGCCTCTATCATTTATTTATGTTATTGTAGCTCACCAGTAAGTCCTATATGATAAACTACAACCTGCGTGGTCCATTGCTCATGCGGTTCCCAACTCCTACCTCTGTGACTTACAAATGTTATTGTGGCTTACTACTATGACCTCCATGGTCTACAACTCATGCAACTTCTAAGACCCGCCTTTATGATTACCAATTTTATTGCAGCTTGCCCCTATAGTTTATGTGGTCCACAACTCATATATCTTCTAACTCCGACTTCTATGACATACGAACATTATCCCAACAGCTCCGAACTCCTGCCTTTGCAATCTACGAACGTTACCACAACTCATTCAGCTCCTAATTTAGATCTTTGCAGCCTACCAGTGTTATTGCAGCTCACCACTATGGCCTTTGTCATCAACTACGATCTACGTGGCCTACAACCCAACACATCTCCAACTCCAATCTTTGTGTCCTATGAAAGATATTGCAGCTTACCACTACGACCTACATGACTCACACAACTCTCAACTCCAGTCTCTGTGCTTACAGCTCCCCGTTACGACCCATGTGATCAGCTCCAACCTTCATGGCTCACAACTCATGCAACTTCCAACTCTTACCCTTGCGGCCTACATACGTCATTACAACTCATTATTACGTCTTATGTGGCTCACTCACCATGCAGTTTCCAACTACGACTTTTGTGACCTATTAACATTATTATAGTTCACCGCTACGATTTACGTGACCAACTGCGACACACATGATTCATAGGCTCATGCAGCTCTTAAATATGACCTCTATACCTTGCGGACATTTTTATAACTCACCACCTCCACCTACGTGACTAAGGCACACGTGGATCACAACTTCTGAAGCAACCGTCTACAATCTATATAATCAACTACTACCAAGCTTTCAACTACAACCTCTTTGACAAAGTGCTACAATCACCACCTACAACATTTATTGCGG
Organism: Phalaenopsis aphrodite; assembly: GCA_003013225.1. Classification (NCBI taxonomy): domain Eukaryota; kingdom Viridiplantae; phylum Streptophyta; class Magnoliopsida; order Asparagales; family Orchidaceae; genus Phalaenopsis; species Phalaenopsis aphrodite. Next base: position 945,292 of record NEWO01000087.1, on the reverse strand, counting down.
GCTACTGCCTTTATAGAAATTGACTCTAGCCCTTACAAATTGCTATTGCCGAGAAATACATTTATTACTGTCAGATTACGATTATTATCGATGAACTATCATCGCACATCAACTTTATAACTCAATATTTTTTAATTCAGGATAAGAGCAATCATATGTACTTATAGTTATATAGTGAATCATTTCAACTGGGTTAAACATTGTAGTTTTTTTCCCTTTTCCTGGTTTTTCATGTAAAAAGTCGTGGTCTCCTCCCGCTTCTCATTTTTTTGTGTTGATTCTTTGTCCAATACTAAGACACTAAATTATTACTCTATTGTCGTGAATCTTCTGGAACACAATAATACTACCCATCTTGGTCACGATTCAGTAGTTGCTCTTGAGTTCAACTTTCACGAGGTAGGGCTGGAAGGAAGAATGAATGATTTGGATATTATATTCATGAATGAGCAATGTGTTGATTGCTAGATTGAAATAGTTTTCTTTTGTGGTTGGAATTAATCTGTCTCAAAATACAAATCTGAAGGTTTTGGATATAGCATATCTTTTTTTTTAATAATTTTGAAATAGTCAAGTTTGAGTAAAATATTTCAAAAGTGGAACATGCTAGTTTGCCATTCAACTCTAAAACAATCTTCAGTTATTTCCTCTTTTGAAAGCTATCTTTTACCATCATAGCCACGCTATACTGTAGGTAAATAAGTTGCATGTTTCTTCATTGTAATGCTCAGTATTAATTTACCAACTTCTGTTTTATAGGGACAATCAAATAATGGTTCCACTGTTTATGGATTTGCTTTTCTGGATTATGCTGCTTTAAAATTTTGGGTTGGCTCTTTTATTGATGATGGTTCCTATGCGGCACTGGGGGCTTTGTTAGTGCAAGTAAGTTTATACTTCTTTTTTATTTTTTAGTTTTTTGGACGTTTGTGCCAAATCCGTATAATTTTCTCAGGTTTCACCCAGGGAAGTTCTCTATGAAAAATCTGGTAAAAATGTGCACAATCCTTTATTCTCTGATTATTTCTATTGTATTTGCCTGCGAATTTTTTAACATTCATCAGTTTCAATGTTGCAGGACTCTCTAAAGAAACTCATAAGGCACTTATGAAATATGCTTCAAAAGGTGGCTATTTATGTTCAAAATGTGAATTTTCTGTTGCTGATTATATTTGCTGTATTTGACTATATTGAGAGCCAGTTTATCATTTGAACCAAACATATGCTAACGGCAAATTGATTAGGTCGGACTAAGCCAGGCTGAAGCAAAATTTAGAACACCTTGTGAGAAATAGGCGCTGGCATGCCTTTAATATTCGTGGAGATTTAATCGGGCTGTTTTACTTTATTTTGTTATTTGTTTGTTGTCTTTTTTTTTTCCGCATTTCAAGGACAAATTTTAAAATGGGACTGTATGTATTAAGCTATTCGTAAGTAGAACACCTAAAAAAAAGTGCATTTCATTTAAAAAAATATTCTTTTAAATAAAATGAGACTTTAAGTGTGTTTTAATAATTTTTTTTTTTGAATAAGATGGCAATTGAAACCTTTTCAATATATATATATATATATATATATATATATATATATATATATATATATATATATATATATATATATATATATATATATTTGAAAGCCGAAAGGCTAATATATTAAATAAAAAGTAGGGTACAAATAGATTTTGTAGAAGGTCCCAAACATGACACTCAACTTACACAAAAACCATCAAATCAAATGGTTTAAAAAAAAAAAGAAGAGAAAATACAACAAAAAACATAAAAGATTTAAATAAAAAATCAAAAGGTTTCAAAATAAGAGTAAGTAGCTGGAGAGCGACCCGATTTTGCCTTGTTTCTGCCTCTAGTTCTAAGGAAGGAGCCAGCTAATAAATTAGTTAGATGAGTGCCATTGCCAGTAGTAACCAATATATCATCCAATAGATTCCGTAGCTCGAGTCGTCCTCCGTTCTTTTTCTTCCTCGTGTAAACCTGTCATTCCTCATCCGAAGATTGACTCACCTGATTAGCAGATAGTCTGAAGTGTGCAGATATGTGTAGGTTGTTGAACATTAGAAGCAACTACTTGTTGTACCAGTTGATCTTCTATCGGGTTGAAAGAACACTCTCGTGTGTCTTGACATGTAAGTGGATATTCTTCAATAACAGTAAGTGGTATCAACACATTTGGATTTGTACCTGTAGTAAGGTGTTTTTCATGTGGAATTGCGATGTTAGAAAGAGGATCAGATTGGACCTTCTCAGCAATGGTGGTAGGTGGCTGATCTTTAGCGATATTCGGCCTTAGATGAGGATGCAAACGATAGCAAATAGTAAAACTGTGACCAACCATACTACAATGAGAGCAATAAGGAGGATGTGGTTCTATTTCAACCTTTTGCCAATACCCGGTATGAATAGTGTCAATCCATATCTCATCCGGAGCTGGTTGATTGATATCTCTCAACTAACACATAAGCCACCGAGGGTCTGGTGACAGAAAGAGTAGGGCTATCCACCTTGAGAGACTTACCGTAAGTAGTTGCTAAAGAGTAGAGGATTTCCATGTTGAACTGTAATTTTAACCCCATAAACTTTATCCAAACTGGAATGATAGGGGATTCCGTTTTTGAATCAAAATCGACAGTCCACTTCAAAATTTTCATAAAACGATTGTCGATTTTAATAGCTTTTCGAGAGAAAATGCGAGTGTAATCGACATCGTAGCTGAATAAGTAAATGTCGACCGTCTAGTATACCAATGTTCCAACTGCCCAATAGTTTCATAACATCAAATTCTTTTCTAATGATCTCCAGTTTTGGGTGACCATAAAAGAATTTCCCAACTAAAGAAAAATGCCAAGAGGACGCTAGATTACCAGTTTCAATCTCAGTGAAAATAAGTGCAGACTTCCCTTTTTTTCCCAAGTTTTTTAATAAAAGTGTGTTCACCGCCACCTTCAAGAGCCTCGTGGTGCGATTGTGGAACATTGCAGGACATATCGATAGCAAAAACAGGCTCTGAACCTGGAGGAGGGGCACGAGCAGGAATGTGCAAGTCGCCGACAGGGCATTTGCATAGGAACGGAGCGTCGAGGCCATCTCCCTCACAAGAGTCAGGAAAGAAATGGTCTGAAGGGCTGCAAGGAAGCGAGGAAACTGTTGGTGCTGCCGGGCTCGGGTCGTCTGGAGCGAGACGACTGTAGCACCTTCTTCTACAGACGCAAGACCGGCTACGACTACGCGAACGGACGACGATGGCGGAGCAGTTGTGTTTGAGTGTGTCAGTGGAGATGAAAAAAAAGTCGCAGAAGCTTAGTGTCGAAACAGACGACGACGCTAAAAATGCGAGCTGATAGAGGAGATGCTCGGCGTCGAAACAAGCAAACAAACGCAGTTGAGAACCAATGAGATGCGAGCCTTTTCGATTGCTTCTGAATCACACGCAATTGAATCATTGACGACCGAAATCGTCATTTGAAACCCTAGCAGAGATAATGGAGACGACCGAAATCGCCATTTGTATATATATATATGTTAAAATTAAAATTAAAATTGTAAATATATGTAAATTAAAAAAAAATGATTGAATTATGTAGGTGTGAATGAAATTAAGTTACATATGGTTAGATTGGTTATACTTGGGAGTGTAAAAGAGTTTTGAGCAACCCTAAATTTGTGCTTAAATTTGATTAATTAATCAAGGCTGAGGTTAAGTTAGAACTTATTTCTACGAGTTCGAGCTGACACAAAAGCCTACTAGGTCACGCTCTTTGAAATTTGAGGTGAAGTTCGAGCTTAATGTCGAAGAAAATGATAATTTCAAAATCAAAATTTGTACTTAGTTGTATTCACTGTCAAACATAATTTAATATTTTATTGTAAAATCAAGCTATTTTAATATATTTTGATTTTGTTATGAAATCTAATAAATTTAAATAAGTAGCAGTGAATGCATTAAATTCAAAATAAGTTCAAAGTACATTAAAATAGGTCTGATTTTATAAGAAAAATTCAGATTTTATTTAACATTGAATACAACATAGTAGAAATTTTAAATTTGAAAAGATTTTCTTCTTCGACATTAAGCTTGAATTTTACCTCGAATTTCAAAGAGCATGACCTCGCAGGCTAACAAGCCTACTCAACTCGTAGAATTAAGCTCCAATGTCACCTGCACATTGATTAATCAATCAATTTTAAGCTTAAGCTTGGGGTGGCTTGAAATTCGGCTTGTTTATGCTCCTATATCTAACCGATCTAACCGTACGATATTTAATTTCATTTGTAACACAATTCAATCATAAATTTTTTTATTAACTCTTATTTAAAAAATTAATTTTGAAATTATATATGTACACACATACAAATTATAATTATTATTACTTTTATGAATCGTTTTCAATTGTATTTTATTTATCAAATAATTTTTAAATGAAACACACTTCAAAGGTGAATTTTAGTCCCCTTATTTAAATGTCTTTTTTTCAATATGATTTTTCTTGTTTCAGCATTTGTGGTCTCATGTTGGTGGTTGCGTCTGTTATTTTGATTAGTAGATTCATTTAGTGAATTATTGACAGTTGCATGAGAAAGGGATGACACAGAATAAATAATCTTTGGAAATATTGGCCATTGACATGTTTATCTAACTATTTGGTTGCTTTTTTGTATCCTACATTCATTTTTATAGTGTCATGTGACATGTAAATTCTTTTATTCAATGTTTGTGCATAACTTCTAGCCATATTATTTTTAATCTATTTTTTTTCTTAATCCTCACACAACTGGTGTAATATATATGATGCTGGTTGTGGCTTTCGGCAAGGCTGCCCCTCTTATTGTACTTGTTTATTCTTTTGTCTGAACTTCTCTCCAAGGCTCTTTGACAACAACTTGTTGGGATCTCTCTTATCAAAGGTGGCATCAACAAAATGCCTACAAAAAACCCTGGAGTTAATATATAATCGATAATGATCCCTCTTACTTTATGCCGACATATTATTATTTGCAGATGCTTCTGTAAGTACAACAAAATGCCTACAAAAAACCCTCTCTAAGTTGACCGGTCAGAAGATTAATGGGGCAAAATCTTCTATCATTTTTGGCAGAAAACCGTTAATTAGAAGATTAATGAGGCAATTCCATCATTTTTAGCAGAAAAAATGTTATTTCGAAGAAGAATCGTATTGCTAGATTACTGGGATTCAGGAAGGCGGAGGAATTCGACTACCTTGGAGTTAAGCTCATTATGAGAACTTAAAAGAAAAATGACTACAACAAGCTCATCAACAATGCTACCACAAAAATTCAAGCATGGGGAGACCACCACCTTTCAATTGCTAGGAGAATAACTAAGAAAATGTTTCTCATCGCACTCCAAGAATTGCAAGGACTTCTTGTGGAGCAATATTCCATCCCACAAGTCTCCATGATATTACCTAGGACCGATTATGTAATCGAGACCAACATGGATGGCTTGACTTTCACTTTACTGAACTTTGGCGCAGCTCTTTAAGGGCTCGGTTGGCTTGGGTTTCCTTAACTGCGCCAATTTGTTCCCTTATAATTCCATTGTGTCATATTGAGTGTCATGTTTTCATTTAATTCTAATAAATTAAAACCATTTTTTAGACAATATGCCCAAATCTTTCTAGGTCTACCTTAACCTTTCTTAATATAATTCAACTCTAAAACCTCTACTCCTCTAACCAGATCATCAGATGGTCGACATTTAATATGAACAAACCATCTAAGACAATTCTCTCAAATTTTATCCGTCACTGGAGGTACACCAACCCTATCACATATATATTCATTTCGCATTTTATTTCTAAGTGTAAAGCCACTTATCCACCTAAGCACTCTTATCTCGACAACACTTGACTTAGTTTTATGTTTTTATTTTACAAGACAACATTCTGAGCCATCGAACATTGTAGGTCTCATCACCATTTTATAAAATTTTCCTTTCACTAAGCGGTACTTTTCTATCACAATACGCTCGAAGCATTTCTCCACTTCAACGAACAAATTTGAATTCTATTAATAACATCCTCATTTATATCACCATCACTTTGAACGATAGACCCGAGATATCTAAAATGTTCACACCTTTAAATGATTTGATCACCCATAGTTACAACTATGTCTCTATAGCTACTACTATTAAAATTACATTTCATGTATTCAATTTTAGTTCTACTCAAACGAAGGCCTTTAGATTCCAATGTAGAGCTCCATAATTCAAGTTTTTTCTGTGCTTTTTCTCTAGTCTTATCCACAAGAAGGATATCATTATCGAAAAACATACACCAAGCTAGATGCTTCTGTAATTGTCCATTAAGAGCGTCCATAACTAAAGCAAAAAAGAAATATGCTTAAAGCCGACTTTTAATGTAATCCAACTGAATCAGGAAAATATTTGGTCAATATTCTTTTTGTACGAATCTCTAGGATACATATCTTTAATGACTTGAATATAAGTCATATCAACATCTTTCTTCTCTGGAACTTTTCTAAGGATATCTTAGAACCTTATCGTAAGCTTTTTCTAAATCAACAAAAATCATAAGTAGATCCTCCTTATTGTCCATTTATTTCTCTATCAAACCTCTCAATAAATTTATAGCTTCCATAATAGACTTGCCTAACATAAATTCAAACTAATTATGAGAAATCTTTGTAATTCCTTTTAACCTATGTTCGATTACCCATTCCCAAAATTTTAAAGTATGATACATCAACTTAATTCCTCTATAATTTGCACACTATTGTGCATTCCTTTTGTTATTAAAGATGGGGACCAAAATACTCTCCCTCCACTCCTCAAACATTTTTTAAAATTTTTAAAATAATATTAAAGAGTTTAGTACGTCAAGAAACTCTTAAATCTTCTAAATTTTTCCACACTTTAATTGTGATATCATCAGATCCTGTAGACTTTTCATCGTTGGTTTTCTTTAAAACCCCCTAATTTTTTTTATTAATATGACGTTTAAAATGAAACATATTATTATTATCAATGATATTAAGACCACTAAAGTCGATTGTATTTTTAAAAACTTATTGAAAAGTTTATCAAATTACCTTACCCACTATGATAAATTTCTTTTTTTAAGAAAAAATACTTTAATTTTCATCTTTAATGCACTTTACTTGAGTTAGATCTTACTATTCTCTTTGTTTTGCTAGTTTATACATTTATTTTTCACCCTTTTTAGTATATAATTTATTATAAAAATCTCTCAAAACATAGTTTTTAGCATCATAGATTGTTCTCTTAGAGTCCATACGGTCTATTTTATTTTTTTCCCAATCCTCTAAGTTTTTACATTTAATCCAATTTTATCACTACTGTTTATATTTTATTTTTTCTTGCACAATATTATTTCACCACAAACTATTTTAATTCCTAGAAACATTTTCTTTTGATTCTCCAAGTATATCTTTTGTAACTTGTTTAATAGTATTTTTTTACTTTATTCCACAGAGAATTTGCTTCTTAATTAACATCTCAAATCTTGAATTCTTAAAGTTTACTGAAAAAATAGTTGTCTTTTACACTTAGATGAGAGTGATTAGGTGGATGAGTGACTTTACACTTAGAAGCAAAATACAAAATGAATATATCCGTGATAGGATTGGTGTAGCTTCTGTGACAGACAAAATTAGGGAAACCATCTGATAATCCGATTAGTAGAGTAGATGTTTTAGATTCGACTTATGTTAAGAAAGTCAGAAGGTTGACCTAGGAAGACTTGGGCCTATTGTATAAACAATGATCTTAATTTATTAGAACTAAATGAAAATATAACACTAAATAGGTCGCAATGGAGAAAAAAGATTCATGTAGCCGACCCCACAGTGGGATTAAGGCTTTGTTGTTGTTGTTGTTGTCTTTTAGGTGCCCAATCTAATTTTATGACAATAATTTTTTTATTTTACAAATCTTTATCTTAAAATTCAAAACTAATAATCGATGTTAAGTACTTAAATTCTTACTTGGAACGATCTTATAATCTTTACATTATCGGCAATCTCTTTTTCTCGTAAGAAAATAATCAATTTGTGTTTTATTAGTTCCATTCTTATAAGTAATTATATGTTCTTTTTTTTCTTGAATAAAACATTAGCAATAACAAGATCATACACTAAAATAAAATCTAATGTGACTACCTTTTTTATTAATCACTTAAAAACCGTAGCCACCATGAATATTTCTAAAATTTTCTGCCACTCTACCGACATGTCTATTTAAATCTCCTCGAATAAAAATTCTTTTTTCGGGGTCTATCATTTGTATTAATTTGTTTAGGTCTTTTTAGATTTTTTTCAACACCTATATCTAAACCTACTCGAGGAGAGTAAACACTTATAATACTAAAAGTTTTAGTATCAACTACAGTCTTAAGGGCTATAATTCTATCTCCAATTCTATTAATTTTTACAATATTATCTTTTAAATTCTTGTATATAATTACACTAACATCATTTCTTCTACGACTCCTGCCTGAATATCAAATTATAAATCTTAAGCTATCAATCTCCTTAGTCTTTTCTTCAACACATTAATTTCTTGATCACATAAGATATTTATATTTTTATGAACTAATTCATTAATTTATTTGTGAGAGTATCTATATTCTAAGATCTCATCGTAATATTAATTTTGAAAAATAGGACAGAATAATGTTTTTGGAAGATTTTGTGGAATGATGCAGAAAGTCTATCAAATATCATATGGTGGTTGGTTGGTCTTGGAAACTCTTTCACATGATGGAACATATATGGATTCTCAATGGACCGCTCTCTATATGGCTCTTTTTTATCAATAACTCACCGAAAATCGGAAAATGGAAAACCAGCTTGATAATGATATTTATTTGAAATATTTCCTGCTAGAAGATTGCTTTGGGTCAGTCGTTGTGGCCTTAATTTTCTAGGTCTTAAATCTGTAACCATCTCAATTTGACAGTGCTAAATTTCTCTCTACATATTTAGGAAAGATTATCACTGTCCTGACCTATGATAAAAGTTTCGCTGATCAATCTGTTGAATATAATTGGATACGAAAATTTCATCTCCACCCAAGGTAGGGTTTTTTTTTTTATTGGTGGAGACCGATGACGCCATCCCTGGTTCGAAGAGGCATTGCTAAGAATGGCCTTTGCCCTTGTTGCTGTGTCGAGGTAGAGGATTATTCACATCTTTCAGAAAGATGCAGGAAAATACCAATTTTTGTTATGTTTGGGAGGCCATTATGCAACTGAAATAAACTCTCTGTATTATGATATCTAGTGGCATGAGCTATTGCTATGGGATTAAAGGAAAATTGCTTGAGTCAATCTTAACCTATATACCTATATTTAGTCTGTTGATTAATTAGCATGAAATCCTATCCGATTCCAAATTTCAAATTGCATCAAGTAATGATTAGCGGTTTCAAATATATCCTTCTTCCTCATTGCATGCATGCCATTAGCTCTTGCTACTGTTTGTTCATCAACCCACCCCCTCTCATCCCTCATTTAATCCAGTTATTATATCGAAGTATTTAATTGTTACTTTCTACATATGTTTATGTTGTAATAATATGTTGTAATTTACTAAATTCGTTTAAGTTTCCAATAACTTGATGCCGCAAACAATAACTAGATTAATGAATAGAAATACGACATAATAAGATGAAAAATAATAATCTTGTTTGAGAAGAAGCAACATGTATCATTTGAAAAATATGGGTAAAAAATTTAATGTAGGTCTACTCAAGGACGTTGGATTATTAACCCATTAGGCAATTCACTGCCTTCGGACACTAATTTATATTTTGTTTGCTAACAAATATTATATCTTATTGTATTGTTAATTTGTTTATTTGAAATTGCCAGCTGTGTTTTAAATATCAAGTATGGCCTATGGAGCATTTTTGCATAAGCTTGGGTTTCTGACAGTGATAATATGGTACCCTTCTTTTTATGTGATAGTGTCAAGATGGATGAAGATTATATCCTTAGAACAACATATTAGGCTTGCAAACGAAGTCATATAGGTGTATGTATATGTGGGTTCATATCATCTGATAATATTTTGGGATGATTGCATAAATTATCTCAGGTTTCTGTTTCAAAATTGGTAAGGGGGAGTTATGCCCATGTTATATCTTATTTACATAACAATCTGACACAAAGAAAATGCATAGCTATGTGTTACATGTACAATGATCAAATTTCTAGAAAATTGATGAAAGCAAAATATATGAGTTGGAGTTTTGTTAATTTTGATATTTATGCGGGAATTTGAGAAAAATGAAGCAGATTGGGTTGCTTATTTTATAAATAACCAAAATTTGTGGGTGTGTTTGATATTTCCCCAACAAATAACTAGTAAGGTTTATTGGCTTTGCACCAAGTAAATTATTTTGTTGCTGGTTATCATAGAAATAATTAAATTGTTCTGTGACTTATAATAAGCATTTCAATCCTTATCTGGATGCAGGTTCGATTACTATGCAAATGACTCCCATTGTATCGGATCAAGAATTTTTGGATGCTATTGAAGTTAAGAAAAGGATAAATAGCCATGGATACTTTAGGGGAACACCTAATCCATGGACAACTGTGATTGAGAATGAAATGCACCAATCTCATGTTTTGTCTGCCCTTGGTGTACTTATTGGTCATGTAAATCGTTTAAAGGTTAGTGGAGAGTTGTTTTCTGTCACCAATTTTCTATTCATAGTTATTAGAGAAATTTACATACCTAACAATTCTTATGAATTTACATATCTCACACCTAAACTTTCATAGTTACATACATAGCACTTTTGTACTTTAATTTGTATGAAAAAGTGCATTTCACTGTTGAAAAGTGGTAATAATGCTATTTTTGTTGCGGTGTTAAAGATTTGAGTGCTATGTATCTAAATATGAAAGTTTAGGTGTGGGATATATAAATTCATAAGAATTGTGTGTTAGGGAAATACCCCTAGTTTTTATACCCTCATTTTCTTTTCTTTCTAGTTTTTATCATTAACAATGGAGCATTTTCATGCAGTTATACAAGCGTGAATAATCTCCTGTTTATTTTGCTTGTAATAACAATTTGTGGTTTTTATGATTGCGCTGCCCATCTATTAACGTATCTCTGCAATCTCTTGCTTTTTTTCCTCCCTTATTTTTTTCTGTTTTTTTAAAATCTTGCATCTCTAGATTGCTTTAACTCATGACATACTGCATCTATGATCAACTTGTAATATTATAGTCCAATTCATTAAAAACTTAGATTCATCTTAAAGCTACTCTAATGCTCAGTTAAAAATGTTTACCAGCTAGATGATGCTTTACGCAATGGTGAGCTTTTGTCTTATCATCTGTACAAAGGTTGTCTCAGGATGGATGGTCAAGCTCTTGTGAATCTAGAAATTTTTGGGAATAATTTTGATGGTGGCTTATCTGGTAAGTATTGAGCTTTTCTATTGCCATAGATTGTATGCTTGCTCTCATATTGATGTCTCCTTGTTGCTGTGACTCCTTTTTTTTAATTATTTCTAATAAGTTCTCTGTATTATGATAGGAACATTGTATAAACATCTTGACCATTGCAGAACTACTTCTGGGAAACGACTTCTAAGGAGATGGATCTGCCAACCACTAAAACAAATTGATGATATTAATGACAGGCTTAATGTTGTTGAGGGTTTAATAAATAATCCAGAAGTGATTGCTGTTATATCCCAATATCTGTGTAAACTACCTGATCTTGATAGATTGTTGGGCCGTGTCAATGCCTCTGTTGGTTCATCATATTTGCTTTTGCTGCCTTCGATTGGTGCAAAGATGTTGAAACAGCAGGTAAGCCTGCATGCTTTTTTATTGGATGCAGAAGCTTTCTATTTATGATGCTATAATCCATATTCTTCTTCAATTTTGTAATCAATGATTATAAATATATATGATTTAGTTGGAATTTCAGGTTTCATTAATTTTTTCAGTAACCTAGAAATGCATTATTTGGACAATTTTGAATTTTCTTGGCATATTGGCTTTTGGATGCAGCATCTATTTCTTTGAAATTAGAATTAGTATATAAATGTGCAAGAAGCATGTCTTAAGCGAATTAGATACTTTCTCTTGCGATGTAAAGAACATAGATACCGTCATATTTCAAATTGCTGTCTTTATACTTGATAATACGACATTGTGACTTCATTTTCTGTTTGTTCTCTTGGATGATGTGTTCGTGGTATGTGCTTATATTATTGGCTCACCTGGGGACCTCTCTCTCTCTATGGGTAACTGTTTTTGTGTTTATTATGGATGCTTCGGCTATAAGGGAAGATTTTTGTATTTGTGTGCACGTGGTTAAGCGGTTGGCTTGTTGCCTGTAGTTCAGCCATTCGACGATGCATCTGCTTGTAATCACTTTATTTTTATGTCTTTATTGTTTGAATCTTTTCTAGAGACTGCAGAAAACAGCTTAAGTAGTTTTGTTTTGTGGGCTCCTGCACATTTTCAGGTTTCAGAATTAGTTGCAGTTTTTGGGTGAAAATGAAAATCTGTGCAATTAAACTTCAATTCATATTTGATTTACTTTTTAAGGCTTGGATGGGTCATGACAAAAAAACAGGGTGATATTCGCCCCTGTTTTTGTTACACTTAAATTTTTACACCATCATTCTTGATCTTAATTCGTGGTTAATCAAATAGTTCACATTTTCTGAGCTTCATTCGAGATTGATTTATATTGTTCACATGGAAAACGTCATGTTACTGTAGATTTCTTTTCATTAAATCTACCTTTTTGTTACGTTAGGTGATGATGCGGAATAATTTTTTCCCTTTCAGATTAAAACATTTGGTTTACTTATAAAAGGTCTTAGGATGGGGATGGATTTGTTGATGCTCTTACAGAAGGAGCACAAAGTTTCTTTCTTGTCTAAGGTTGTGAACCTACCCTTGCTGAGCGGACTTGATGAGCTACTTAAACAGTTTGAAGCAGCTATGAGTGAAGTTTTTCCCTGCTACCAGGTTTGCGTGCATGTGTTTTCCCTTCTTCTTACATATAGCCAATGTCATGCCAAAATGGATGGAAGCATTTGGTTTGATTATCTTCTTAAAAAAATGAGACTTCTGTTAAAAACTTATATTACATTATGGATAGCCTGTTTAGTTCATGTAGCTAATTATGATATTCTAAGCATTCCTTGCTTTTAGCTCTTTAGCATTATCACAAACAACATTTAATTGCTTCACATGTCATATTACCCTACAAAATTATGGTGCAATTTTCAAATTAAACAATGCATCCACCCATGTAAAAGGGCGTCTCAAAAGTACATTGTATGTTCGCGCCACGGCCTCGATTGAAAATGGTGATGAAGTTTATGTGTTATGAGTCAAATTTTTAGAAGACATTAGATTGTGAATAAGATGCTACACAGAGATTTCACCCTCACTTTATACGAACTTCTTTGGTGTGAGGTTGGATGTTTCTCATAGGTGCAAACTCTCATGATTAATTACCCTTTTTGTTAATATTAGAATACTTTCGGGTAAGGTCGGGTATTAAACAATAATTTTTTAGTTTATAGTCGCAATAATTAGGATTTAGAACTTTAGAAATTCATCATTTGAGCTTCAAGTGGATGTATGAGGGGATGATGATGAATCCAATTAACTAAATTTCATTTGAATATTTAAGTTTTAAAGTTAAAATGATTTTGTTAAAATTCTTAGACTTTTTAAAATAAGAACTCGATTGAGATCTCAATCAAAACTACTATCATTGGAGATATGAATTATTGAACTTATAATCTAAATAGTTAGATTTTATGAGTGGGTCTCTCCCATTGCGATTCACTTTCAACACGATCATCATTGGAGAATGTTGGATAGTTTTTGAATTTTGTCACTTTTATCTTTCTTATAGAGGATCAAGTTCATAATTTCGTGTTGATTGAGTTTTTTCAAATATTCTTTAGAGTGTAATTGAAAATAGAGATTCATATTTAACATGATCATTATCTGGGCATGTTATTTGAAATATTTTGTATTTGTAATTTGGTTGAATCTCATTGTAAGCATTTATAGAAGCATCATTAGTCTTGTCAACTTCAATCTCTATCAGGAAGAGTATCAAATCTGTTAGGCAGAAGTTGTCTTGTCAATCTCTGTCCATATGAAGTGGAGGGGTGGGTTTATTGAGTTGGGACTTACGATCTTATTTTTATATATAAGGAGGCTTAGTCGAGATCCTGTATATTTTAATGATTTTGAATTGAATTTTTGAAGTAAAAGTTTATAAAATTGAAATATTTCCATGCTTCTCAAGACAATTGACTCAATTGAGGGAATTTTGACATTTGGAATGCATTGATGAATTTTTTCTGCAAATGAGCAACACTTTGATTGATTTTGGGTCAATTTTTTTGTCTTCTACATCATGTGACATGTTAGACAAAATGGATGTCTTTTCTTGGGCAATTTTAGCATTTCAAACTTGTTAGTGAACTATGTTGGTGCGGTGATCAATGATTAGCTGATCTTGCTTGGCAGATGCATCTCGACCTCGAGTTGTGCTTATGAATTGTCATTTTTATTCATTGTACTTGCTTAATTTTTTTTCTCACACATGATTTTCTAAGCATGCTCACATTTTAATAATATAGTAGGCATCATATTTATTTTTAAAAAATAAACACTTTTTTCAATGCGCGAAGAAATTCAAAAATAAAACAAAAATTTTAAATTTGAGAACTTTTGATTATAGGTTCCTCATTTATGTCACTCATATAACCTAGTATTTGATGTCATGTGTTGAATATGTGTTTAAGTTTGTTGCTGTTCTTTTTACATAGCATATTCTCTTTTGAGAATTGTATATAGTTTAGGGTTCTATTTGGTAGTAGGGAATATTTAGAGACTTGTGTGCAAGAATGTACCGACTCTATAAAAGTCCGGCATTAATCAAGAAAGAAATTTTCTTTCAGAGCAATCACTTCCTTATGGTATTAGTGAACCAACCCTAGTCATCGCTGGGGTTGCTCGATTCGATCAGTTTCTGTTGGGATCGACATACAGAGACCTGAAACTCTCATTTTTCCTCTTCCTTCTATTTTGTTCTCACGAAACAGCCGCATCTAGAGCTAACTGGGACGGTAACAATGGGATCGTGATGTGAAACCTCAGATACTGTCACAATTATAACTAACTAGGACGACAACGATGTGATCACGATGTGAAACATCAGATACGGTCGCAAGTAGAGCTAAGGATGCCACAACTGTATCATGAAGCTATATGGGAAGGGAACAAAATGCTATGTGATTGACTGCGACACTTGCGTGACAGACACTCGTAATATAGTCACGATTGTGGCGAGCTAGGAAGTTGACGATGCCCTCTGGTGTGCCCTAGGGCAAACCACAAGGGATGACGCGACCTTCACAGAGCTGCTCGGTGTAGGGAGGATTGATCGAAAAGACGAGATGATACCTTTGACTGATGGATCATGGCAGAGTAGTTAGAGTCGCTTGGTGCAGTGCATGGGTGAAGCACGCTTGAAACCAGAGTAGTGAAGAGTACTTTGGTTCTGCATGCGTGAGAGGACAGAATGTTGAGGAATAGTTAATTTAAGGATGTCAGGAAATAGAAATAACGTGGGAGGTAAAGATTTGGAGCTTATGGGAAGATAGTTCCTGAAGTTTTGACGGTCTTGATCGGGCTCATACAGTGAGCTAGCATCTTGGCGGGAGCCACTTCCTCTGCATGTGCTCCGATGCAAGTGAAGCTAAATCTCTCTCGTGTGGATCCGAAGCTTGACAGATCGATATCATATATGAGCTGGTCACGTTGGATCGAGGCACTATAGTAGGAAGAGACTAAAGGGTTATCTGACAGGAGGCAAGGCTTAAGTTAGATGGTTATAGTGTTGAAGGGGATGAGTAGAGTACCACACATGCCTTAGTTTACACTTGGCTTCTCATTAGTGGATGGCATTCGGAAGGTGAAGGACATTTGAGCAAAGCTAAAGAGGACCTATGTTGGGACTGAGAATCACATGAACATGTTCCAGATACAGCGTGACATAGAGACAGTGGTATGGAGTAATATATCAAAACAGTGGTATGGAGTAATATATCAAAACAGAATCACTTCATATAGATAAAGCGACTGTGGCAAGATTTTGATCACTACTCACCTATATTGAGCTATGATGCTCGAGAGTGCAAGAATTTTGCATGAATGCGGACTATGCAATTTCTAGCTCATCTGATCCTGACCTTTGATCAGAGGAGATCGGTCCCCCTAGCCCAAGCAACGATTCCTTCACTGGATGAGGCCATAACCGTGATGATACATGAGGAGAGTCATATGATGCTACACTCTGAACCGAGTGAACTTTCAGCTTTGGCTACCTCGAGCTCATGTATGACAGGTGCCTAAAGGGGGACCTGCAGGTGCTATAGCTGTAGAGAAGTTGGACACATGGATAGGGCTTGTCCAAAGCCACCCAAGGAGAAAAAGATGAGTTGACGTGGATAGTATAATGCTTGTGGTCATAGTTGTGGGGGACCAAAGGGGTGGAAAAGAGGGCTGCCAACCAAATCTGATAGTTGCGGAGAACGAGGGAGAAATAAATGTGGCCTTTATTGATAAGGATCACAAGTCCATGGAGATGAAGAGGAAGAAGAGAGCGACATGTGATGCGATTGATGATGCATCCACCTTATCATCATCCAAGGGAAAGACTGTTACTTGTGTTCCATCACCCAAATGTAATTGTGCTATACATGCTCTTGCTTCTATATCCACTGCAAGATCACCAGAATGAATAGTAGATTTTGGTGCACCTCGACGTGTGACATGTATCGCTAATGAGTTATTTTTTTATACTCAACTAGCAGTTCCAAAGAGCATTTAAACTGTTAATGGTGTAACTGAACTTGTAGTTGGTAAGAGTATAGTGAGCTATACCAATTCTATGATTATGTTCAATATTTTGCATGCTCCTTTCTTTTCAATAAACTTTTTTATTCATTGGTTTTATTAAACTCAAAGTACGTGGCATAGTGGACTTTGGCATTTGGATAGAGAGGGGATGAACTAAGCCTTGACATTCATGGTAGAGAGTGTTGAAGTGTGAGGAGTGTAGATGTTGTGTTGTTGCTACATCAAAAACACATGAGCTACTCTTCTTTTAGTCTATTAAGTTGTTTGTATTCTTCTTTGCATGAAAAGTCAAATAAATAAAAACTTTTGTGATGTTTGTGAGTTTGTAAGCATATTCGGAGCTCTTTTGTTAATTCTGGCAATATAAATTCTTTTGTTTTTAATTTAGTGTATTTAGTTGTATGGGGACCTTGTTCTAAAACTTTAATAAATAATTACAGATATTTTGTGATTTTTATTGATCATTTTTATCTTATTATTTGGTTTTATCTCAATGTCGTTCAGTAGTAAAGGTATTGAGTAGTACTTGTTAATCCAAGGGATACAACATCAAATCACATGTCTATACTCATCGACACAAGACAAAGTAGTAGAGAGGAAGAATAGACACATTCAAGAGGTAGTCCAAAGCATGATCTCGATAAACGTCTTAAAACACTTGTGGGGGCAAGCTATTTTGACAACCACTTAATTGATCAACAAATTGCCCTCAAGTGTGGAGTGACAATTTTCTTATGAGTTCTTAACAGGAGATAATGACGTGATTCTCCCATTGAAGGTATTTAGTTGTGTATGTTTTTTGAAGGATAATAGACCGTCAATAGAGAAGCTGAACTTAGATGCGTGAAGTGTATTTTCATGAGTTATTCTGCCACCCATATGGGGTATGTTTGCTGGAACCCAAGAGATAATTGATTGTTTGTGAGTATGGATATATAATTTTTAGAGAATTCGAATCGTACTACACCTTGGAGGTGACTCTCTGGATATTAGATGTATGAGGATAGATGGGGGTGAGTTGTGATGGCGAGAGATGGGTACACGTGAGAACAATGCCTTGTCCTGTTGCGTGGGAAGGATTAGTTAAGAAAGAGTCGAAAAATGAGCACGAAGGTGGTGAGATTCAAGCTCAAGGGGAGCTGAGAGTGTGTATGAGGAGACAAAATAATGGAACAATGCCTGTCGTGTCTGTCGTGCCACTCGTGCCACTCGTGTCATCAAGTCTCTTATCTTGGTCTACCCCAACTCGCGAGACATCTCACCATTCGCCTCGAAATTTGATTACACAAGTGATATGATTCATCTTTGTTCTCTTCCCACTCTAATTTTGAGGAGGACCTCTCACAACATTACGGGTCATTCTTCTTATTGTTATTCTCCTAATCGTTTTGGTTTCTCATATGACATTGCCTAGTTGGTCTCATACTATAATATATCAACTTTATCGGAGCTTTCATCATATCTTTAAACACTGTCTCTATACCCAGGTGTTGTAGGATCCAAATTGGAAGGTTTTCATGTTGGAGGAACTTGGTGATCTCGTTAAGGTTCGTTTAACCTCGTTTTGCTACCAACAGAGAAAAAGGCAGTCGAGTGCAAATGGATCTTCACAGTCAAACGGACCTTAGAAAAAAAGATTGATCACTACAAAACACAGTTGGTGGCGAAAGGGTATAGTCAGATGTATGACATCGACTATGATGAAACATTTGCACTAGTGAAAAAGATGGGCATAGTTAGTACACTCGTCTCTCTAGATATGAATGGTGGATGAAGTTTACACTAACTAGATGCGAAGAATGTGTTTCTTCATAGGGATTTGCTAGAGGTGTACTTGGAGATACGCTCAGGCTTCATCACAAACTAAATAGTGGACAAGGTATGTTGGCTGTGGAAGTCAAACAATCTTCTCGAGCTTGGTTTGACAGATTCAAGAGAGATATGGTAGGCATGTGCTAGTAGCAGATGAATGTCGTCCACACAATATTATTTCGACGATGTGGTGGTTACATTGCTATTATTGCTGTGTATGTGGATGATAGAATTGTCCCCGATGATGATGAGAGAGAGATTGTTCAACTAAAGATAAGTTTGGGCAAAGAGATCGAGGTAAATGACCTAGGACAACTTAGATACTTCCTTGGGATTGAGATAATTCATGGAGCAAAGGGGAATTGTCTATCTCAAAGGAAGTATGTGCTAGATTTGTTCACAGACTCAGACATGATGGGATGCAAGCCTGCAGTTTCACCAATTGATCAGAAGGGAATATTGAGCACGGGGCCAGAGAGCTAGTTGATCGTGAGAGGTACCAGAGGTTGGTATGTCATCTCATCTATCTGAGTCACACTCGTCCCGACATATCATTTGCAGTAAGCGTGACGAGTTGCTACATGCATGATTTGTGAGTCACATGAATGCGATTTATCAGATTTTACGGTGCTTAAAGAGTGCAATAGAGAAGGGGTTGATCTTCAGGAAAAAATATGCGTTTCGGCATTGTGGTCTATTATGACTTTGATTGGGCTAACTGTGCTGATGATAAGAGGTCCACGTCAGGATACTACATGTTCGTAGGGGAAAATTTGGTCTCCTGGAAGAGCAAGAAGTAGCCGTTAATTGTGAGGTTGATGGCAGAGGTAGAGTACAGAGTCATATCCTTGGGAGTTGCCAAAATATTATGGTTGGGAGCTCTATTGGTAGAGCTCGAGGTGGACCAAGGAGCACAAATGGAGTTGTGGTGCAACAAATCAGCAATCAACATTGCCAACAACCCGATGCAGCATGAAAGAACCAAGCATAGATTGATAGGTTCTTCATCAAGGAGAAGCTGAATAGTGGATTACTGGAGATAAGTCATGTAGCTATTAGAGAGGAAAAGTTGACCGCCTCATCAAGAACTTAGCTCATTAGATCTGTCTAGGTTGTGTAATAAAATGGGTTTAGTGGATATCTTTGGCCCACCTTGACGGGGAGTGTTGAGAATTGCATATAGTTTAGAGTTCTATTGAGTAATAGGGAATATATAAAGGTCAAACGGATTTGTGTGCAGGAATGTATAGGCTCTAAGTCATTAATCAATAAACAAGTTTTCTTTTCATAGCAATTACTTCTTTAAGATAATAAGGGCTGTTATTGTATAAGGCGAAGTCTACCATGCACCTCTAAATAAATACTCTAAATCCAAATATGTTTTTTATTTTGGAAGATTTACGTACCTACCACATGATTCCTATATAATTACATATCTAACATTTAAAATTTAATTTTTACATACATGCCACCTTACCAATGCATGAAAAGGTGCATTTTACATTTTAGAAGTTCAAAAAGTGGTATTTTTGATGTGATGTGAGAGATTTGGTGATATAAATGTAAAAAAGTAGAGTTTAGGCATTAGATATGTAAATACATGGGAATTGGGTGCTATGTATGTAAATGCCCCTTTGATTTTTGCCAAACTTAAATGTTTCTGCAGCAATGTAGTTCAAACCCATATCTTGAGCTGAAATTTGTTATCCGAACCATAACAGGACCGTGATGCAAAAGAGTCGGATGGTGAAACATTGTCTGTTCTAATTGAAAAGTTTGTTGGAAATGCAGCAGATTGGTCTCAAGTCATCCATACGGTCAACCGCATTGATGTATTACAGTCTTTTGCAGCAAGTGCGATCACATCGGCTGGTTCTATGTGTAGGCCTGTTTTCATGCCAACGAAAAGTTCCAATAGTTCACGGCAGGGAAGTGGTGGATCCATGCTTTGTATTAAAGGTTTATGGCATCCTTATGCTGTTGGAAATAATGAGAATGGCCAAGTTCCCAATGACATTAATCTCGGTGAAGACTCTGAGCAACAACCATGTGCGTTACTGCTGACTGGGCCAAATATGGGCGGAAAATCGACCCTTCTGCGTGCTACATGCCTTGCGGTTATACTCGCTCAGGTCTTCTTCGAGTTTTATGAAGTTGATTGATTTTGATGGTTTTCTTCTGATTGTTACGTTGAAGTTGTAAAAGCCTCTATTTTTTTTTGTCATTTTGATGCAGTTGGGATGCTATGTGCCTGCTGAGAAGTGCATGCTTACTCCTGCAGATGTTATCTTTACACGGCTTGGTGCAACTGACAGGATAATGTCAGGTGAAAGTGAGTGTTTCTCGTATCTTAATTATTATTAGTAGGGTCATTTACGTACATTCCGCCCAATTCCTATTTAATATATATCTAGCATTTATACTTAGATTTTTTTTACATTTATACCACTTAAATATTGCATATCGCATAGAAAATACCACCATCTTAACTTTTAATAAGTGGATTACACCTTTTCATGCATAGGCAAGGTGGTCTATATGTAAAAAATGAAGTTTAGGTGTTAGATATGTAAATACATAAGAATTAACTCGTGTGCATGTAAATCTTTAAAAAAAAAAAAAAGATACAAATGAAAGAAAAATTAGGATAGAGGAGTAGAGTGGCATTATTTTAGGTAGAACATCGAAAAGTAGTGGATCATTAAATTCATAATTGACTTTGGGCGCTGAAGACAAGCAAGAAGTGCATTGTTTATATATTACGCTCATATCCCTAGAAAACAGTGGTTATCCCTGGAATGTTTATGATAATTTCATTGCCACCTTTTGTCACATAAATTTATTCCATTTTTGGTAGAAATTGTATTAAGAAATTATTATATTTATCACCTGATCAACTTGCTCGTTTGTGATTTTCCGGATTAAAAAAGAAAAAAAAGAAAATGATACGCTTACATGAGTTCTTTTCTTTTCTTTTTGGGGTAGGCACCTTTTTTGTTGAATGCTCAGAAACAGCATCAATTCTTCGAAATGCAACTCAAGATTCTCTTGTACTGCTTGATGAGCTTGGTAGAGGGACTAGCACCTTTGATGGATATGCAATTGCCTATGCTGTGAGTTCCCCTTTCCCCTCATTTCATCATGTGGCATCTGGATTTTTTTTTGGGTGGCATTGACATACAGACCACACAATTCTTTTATATTTACATTTCTAACACTTAAATATTCATATTTACTTGCACACCACTCGAATTTTTTACCTTCACATAAAAAAAATACTACCATCGCTACTTTTTCAAAAAAGAAATCTACTTTTTTCATGACACCATGGTGTTAAAAGTCTAAATATCAAAATTTGGGTATTAGATAATTAAATACATAAGAATTGTGTAAATTTCCATTTTTTTACCATGAATAATTGTGGGCCTATGGTATCAAACCAAACTTCCAATATTTATAGAGAAATATTTAGTTCGGTTTGCTAACATTCGGTGGATGAAGTGTGCTAATTTTGATCTTGGGAAGTGTACTTTCTATTCCGGTTCAATTCATGGTTTTAAATATTGGTGTTTTCAGTTCAACTTTGTTTAAGACCTAACCTAAACTCATTTAGTTTTTTCAACTTTAACAATTTTAGCCAAAACATAGTTTCAGTCATCAGCGTAAATCTTAAATGTTTCGCTTGAAATTTATTATTATTTTTTTAAACTACACCAAAACTTAATTGCCAAAGTTCTATTGTGGTTCTATAGTCATGATCTTATTGAATTTTATGTGCTATACAACTTAAGCACTGCTCCGATAATTTCCTTTTCTTTGCATTTTATATATGTTCTTTGTAATATTTTAATATTAAAAAAATTACAGAATCTGTCTACTATTGAAACAAAAGTTTTATGTGGGATTGAAACTGAAATCGAATTTTAAAACCTTGGATAAAACTGCAGCTAACCATTATGTAATTGGACGTATTTCTTTTCTGAAAAAAGTACCATAACTTAGCTCATATGTAAAAAATATTCATGTTCTTGAATATTATTGTACACTCAAAAATGACCTACACGGATCTCGAAGCAAGCTGGCGGACCAAATCAAATGCTAATGCTTAGTCAGAGAACTCAAGGCCGACCGATCAAAGAACCTTTTGGCCGATCGAAAGCGAACAATCATGTATGGTAGAAAATATGACCTGTAGCTTTTCAGTGATACCGAAGTGTACCTAAACCATGACACAATCAACACCTTTTATTACTAACTTTGAAAGGGATACAATGATGGCAGGATAAATGCACGAGAAGGTGATGCCGGGGTTCGGCAAGTCCACGGGAAGCGCAGAATAGATGCACGGGAAGGTGGAGGTTTTAGACATGTAGTTGCGGGTGTCTGGGTGACCATGGGAGATGACTTACGGCCCGTTGGTGCAGAAGGGGTCTGTGCGGGAGATGGGACGAGCAGATCCGAAGGCCAATGAATTGTCTGTGCGGGAGCTACGGAAGGGATCAACGAGCAACAGGGCGAGCAAAAAAGGGGCTGAGTGGCTTGTCCATGACGCTGGCAGGAGCTACGGTCGGCTGAGGCGAGAAGAGGTGGGACCAGCGGCCTCTTTGTGAAGAGAAAGGCGATGGTGATTGATATGGAAGGAAGGAGCTAAAGGGAGATGCCCATTACTTTGGGCCAAATATTGCTATGACACCGCTCATTGTCGGATATAACCCTTGAAGAGGAATCACCTGGAGGACACCTGGAATTTAAATGGTTAAAAACTATTTTGTGATCAGTACACCATAAATATAAATAGATGGAAGTAGGAGTTGAGATGGGCAGGAATAGAAATAGTAAGAATTAAAAGAGTGTGGAAGGAATAGGTAAGAATTTGAAATTCAGTCTATTAGGAAGGAGAGGATTTGGTTGGGGAAGAATTTCAACATGAGATGAGGATCTTCGGGTTGGGGGAAGAATTTCAGTCAAGATGGTATAGTCCAAAAGGTAGGCTAGACCGGTATGCACCGGTCGACCCATATAGCCGCTGCACCTGTCCCGGGGTTGGGGGAAGCTTTGACCTTATTCGTAGAATCTTCAGAATCTTCGGAGTAGGTCAATTTTGTAGGTGGTGTTGTTCCTTTTCTTAAGAATGGGAAAGGTCCATCAACCTGTGTCCTGAGTTTGTTGTAAGCTTTTACGGGAAATCTCTTCTTCTTTAGTCGAATCCATTTGAGGTCTCCTCCTTGAAATGTTACATTTTTTCCGGGACTTGTTTACTTGTGTTTGATACTATGGCTTTGTTTTGTAATTGTTCGGTAGCATCCTCTCGTGGAGTTGTTGAATCTAATGAACACGTTCGGTAGCAACCTCATTGATCTATGGTGTGGGTAGAAGTGAGTCCAACTCAAGGGGTGTGAGTAGGTTGTGTCAATACAATTTACAAGGGAGTGCGTCCTGTGATACGACTTGTTGATTAGTTGTAAAAGAATTCGGCCTGAGCAAGAATTAGATCCTTTTGTTCGATGTTTCTCCCCACAAAGCATCGTAGAAGATTTCCAACTCTCCTATTAACTACTTCAGTCTAACCATTTGTTTGAGGATATGCTGCAGAACTGAATTGAAGTTTAGTGCTTAATTTTCCTTGATGAGTTCGCTAGAAGTGGGTCAAAAATTTGACGTCCCAGTCAGAAATGGTCCTGAGAATGCAGTGAAGTCGCAAGATCTTGCTGAAGTACGAATCAACCATGTGAGATGCGTCTGGCATCTGATGGCAGGCCACGAAATGCGTCATCTTTGAAAAATGGTCAACTACTACCATAACAGAATCCTTATTCTTTTGTGTGCGTGGGAGTCCTACTAGAAAGTATGTGCTGACATTGATCCATGCTGTCCCAAGTACTGGTAAAGGCGTGTACAATCCCGCATTTTGTCCACAGGTTTTGGCAATAGACGTGTGGCTAGACATCTCTCGTTAGTTGATGCCAAAAAAAAAAATGTTTCTCACGAGTGCGAGTCTTATCCCTACCAAAATGGTCTGCCAATTCGCTATTATGATTCTTCTTGGCCTCTCGCAGTGAGCATCATAGAATGTATAATTTATTTTGGTGGAACAAGTAGCCATCCGTTTGGTAATATTGCACGTTAGGTTTCACTCAACACTATTCTTAGATTTCCTAGAAGTCTTCATCTGTCTCGTATAAGTCTTTGATAATTTTAAAGCCTATAATGTGAGTTTGCATGGATGTGGTCAGTAGGTGATGACGGCTTAGAACGTCCGTGACACAGTTTTGACTCCTGGTTTTGTGCTCGAGCACAAACTGAAATAAATCTAAGAATTTCACTCAACTAGCATGTTGTCATTTTAGTTTGCTCTAATTGTTTAAGAAATTTAAAGCTTCATGATCAGTGAAGAGGGTGAACTCGTTTGTACGTAGGTAATGGCTTGAGTGCTCCGGGCCTATGATAATGGCATGAAACTCTGTCATAGGTAGAATGTTTTCTTCATGTATCACTTAGTTTTTCATTGAAAATAAGCGATGGGGTGACCTTGATAGAGCACAACTTTAATGCCCACATTGGAGGCACCTCACTCAATCTCGAATGGTTGGTTGAAATCCAGTAAAGCTTGAATTGGTGCTTGAGACACCTCATTTAATGTGCCAAAGCTACTCTGGGTTGTGGATGTCCATGTGAATTTTTTTCATTTCAACAGTTCTGGGAGGGGGCGGTGGTGGTGTTGAAGTTTCAGACAAATCTTTGGTAGATGAAGGATAGACCCAAAACTATCGTAGCTCGGTGAATGATTGTGGCGCGGTCCAGCTCACTATTGCCTTATTTTCTTTGGGTCCATTTGAGTGTCTGTGGTAGACACAATGTAGCCTTAAAAACATATTTGGTTTGTGATGAAGTGACATTTTTTGGGATGGATGTACGGTTGTTCAGCTTGTAAGACCTTGAATGTCGCCCAAAGATGTTGCATGTGGACCTCTTTTGATTTACCATAAACTAGAATATCGTCAAGGTAGACCACAACAAATTTCTCTTTGTGGCTCGAAACACTTGATTCATCAGCCGCATGAAAGTACTAGGTGCGTCGGACTGGTCGAAAGCATAATTGTTCGTTTGTAGAGACCATCTCGCATCTTAAAGACAGTCTTTCCCCTCGTCTTCTGGTCACATTCTTATCAAATGATATCCACCGTGCATGTGGATTTTAGAAGACAGTGGCTCTATAGTTGATTTAAGAGATCATCGAGGCATATTATGGGAAACCAATATTTGATGGTAATTTTATTAATGGCACTGTTGTCAATGCACATCCACAATGAACCGTCTTTCTTGGGTACTATAAGGGCGGGAACAACACATGGGTTGGTGTTTTTTCGGACTAATCCTCGTGCAACAAGATCTTGCATCTGACCTTGGAGCTTGTATTATGCTGGTCACAATCTGTAGGCAGGGCGATTTGGTAGCACCAATCTTGGTATGAGATTTATGGCGTGTTGGATGTCCCTTAGTAGTGGTAATTTGTCTGAAAGGTTGTCAATCATTATGTGCTTGAAGTCATGTAGGAGCTGTTGCAGACATGTGGATATCTCACTCTCTGCGTCGGCCCCTTCTAGGAGGATTAATGCAAGGGCCATTGGCATGTCTTGGCCTCTTCTAGGAGGATTAATGCAAGGGCCATTGGCATGTCTTGGCCTCTTCTAGGAGGATTAATGCAAGGGCCACTGGCGCGTCTTGAACTGACTATAGGAATGAGACTAATGAATTCTTTGTGTCAATGACGCTTCTCACATTCTTGACAAGTAATAACATCACGTGCATCCCATTCTTTTTAAATGTTTGTGTGTGAGTTTTTCGATCGAACTGCCATGATTTTCAATGCAGGATGTGACATGCATCCATCAGGATCACATCACACCAAAGTTGCTTCTATAATTGATTGTCGATTGAGAATTTGAATAAGCAATGTTGACGACACATGTTTTGTTCCACCTTTTCAACCAGGTGAGAATAGGATCGCAGATGTTTTTTGTTTGGCTAATCCCAACTTTTTCACTATTAGCATAGACATGTCGATGATCAAACTGTAGATTGTCTTTTACCGCACATTTGGTGCGGAAGATGCTGTGTTGTAGCCATGATGGTTCTCGTTTTGGTTCTGATTGTAGGACTCTCCATATAACCAACATTTAGTCGTCGTCTCCTGGAAGTTGAAGTGCTTCATCTGAACTACCCTTCGAGTCATCTTCATCTACTTCTTCGACGGTGCCTTCTCAGTGAACGAGATGACTCGGTTTGTAGGACAGTTGGTGGCGATATGGTCATAACCGTGGCTCCTAAAATATTTTTGTACGGGAACATTCTCAGATGAACTACCCTTTTCTGTCTTCATGCCGTTTGGGTTGGTCTTCTTGCTTCCTGATAGTGACTTGCCAGCTCCGGAAGTGGTCTTATTTGTAGGTGTAGCTTGATGACTGTGACCAGCAGGGTTGTAGTTAAACGATGTTGCTAATGGCGTGTTTTAGGTCCCTCAGATAGCTGGCGATCATGTGCTCTTCTTGCTCGACTAACTCACATTTTATCTGTAATTAGTTAAACTTCTTTGTGAACTCCTTGACCAAAAGATTTTATTGTTGTAGGTTGTGGAGCCCATGGAACATTTCCTGGCGGTAGTGGGGTGGCAGGTACTGCATAGCTTTTTAAATTTTTGCCCACTGGTTGTTTTTGTCGCTTCTGTCTTGTTTGCACTATGGTTGCAGACTGTCCCACTATATTGAGACGTTTTAATTTAATTTGATTACGACTAGTTTAACTTGTTTATCGTCGGGTACCTCATTGTTTTCAAAGATGAGTCGACCGCTTGCAGCCAGTCAATGAACTTGTCGGGATCCATGTTTCCTTCAAACTTTGGTAGGTCCGTTTTGATGTCATAGTCTCGGTTGGTGTCGAACGAGGGCTCCTCTTATTGTCCTTTTTGATAGTGAATGTCGAAGCGACGTGGGCCATATTTATCGTTGTAGACCTTGTGTTGAAACAGATTTTGATAGTCGTCGCGGTCTCCTCTTTTTGACCCTCGAGGTTGTGGTGGAGGGTGATGTCGCCTTGCGTCTCATCGTCCATCTTAGCTAGCTATTGTAGTCAATGAATTTCTCGTTGTATTTCTTCTCGGATTGGGTCTGGCACTTAACGATGCAGCGGCATGTCTGGGTGTGAAAATGTAAAGAGACGAGAGAAAGAAGAAAGAGAAAACAAGAAAAAGGGGAAAAGGAAGTCCCAGAAAGAAAAAAAAAGATTTGGGTGGCATGGGTGGGGCGTATTGAGGGAACCATAAATTAGGACTAGGGTTGGCCTAGTTTTGATATCAAAAAGTACCAGACCATGACACAAACAACACATTTTATTGTTGACTTTCTAAGGGATACAAGAACGACACGATAAAAACAGTAACACAACATATATAACGATAGAGTGCAGAAATAAAAGACAAAAATAATAGATGACAGAAACAACCCTCTCGAGTGGTTATGGTCAATCTGACAAGTGACTCAAACTACGGGATCTATGTGTGCCTGGGTGAGCAAGGGAGGTGATTGGCGGCCCGTTGGTGCAGAAGGGGTCGTTGGCTAGTGCTGGGCGAGCATATCAAAATGCTAGAGGTTTGTCTGTGCGTGAGTCTCCTCTGGGGCCTCTCGATTCTGTTCTGCCTTGCCTTAGGGTTCATTATTTTTTCTAAACCTCCATCCTATTTAAATGTGCCTTGTCTTTTTTATACGATATAGTTGCTTGATTCTTAATAAAACGGCAATTTGAGAATGCAGACAACTCCATAATTTAGAGGAGGAGAAAACATCAATTAGAAGATAATCTTATTTTATTTTTTCTATTTTTTAATGTCTCCAAATGGAATCTTTTTGCAGAAATACAAGAATCTCATTACCACTAATTTCTTCTTAACCTAATACAAGAACTAATCATATGTTAATATCATGGGGCATTTACATACATACCGCAATACTATGTATTTTACAAATTTTATACCTAAACTTTTTACACTTGTACGATCGAAAACTTTGATATCATTTCAAAAATATCATTAATTTAGCTTTTAAAAAGTGAAATACACCTTTTCTTGCATAGGTAGGGTGGCGTATATATAAAAATTGAAGTTTAGGTGTTAGATATGTCAATAGAAGAGTAATATCATATCACTTTCCTAAATGCCTTGGATAAATATTGACCAGGTATTTCGCCACCTGGTGGAAAGCACTCGCTGCCGGTTGCTCTTTGCCACTCATTATCATCCCTTAACAAAAGAATTCGCTTCTCATCCTCGCGTCAACCTGCAACACATGGCATGCACCTTCGACCAGAAAATCAATGGCGAACAAGAGTTGGTCTTTCTCTACCGCCTCGCTTCAGGATCCTGTCCTGAGAGCTATGGCCTGCAGGCCGCTCTCATAGCCGGGATTCCCAAATCTGTCGTCGACGCTGCATCGACTGCTGGCGAACGAATGAAAGTTATGATCAGCGGCAATTTCAAGTCGAGTGAACTGAGATCGGAATTCTCTACTCTTCATGAAGAATGGTTGAAATCCATATTATCTCTTTCAAGGAGCAGTAGGGACTGCTGGGATGAGGATACCTCTGATACTATGCTGTGTTTGTGGCATGAAATCAGGAGCTCATACAGGTAATGATTTTTTTAAAGAATTAGAGTGTTATTATTAGCACATTTGCTGCAACGTTTTCTCTTGCTTTGTAGCCTGCAAATGTGCATTTTTTGTATGTGGAGCAATGCTATTGGACAAAAACTAAGGCTTTATAAATGAGTAGGTGATAACATATGTTGGAAAAGGCATATAGTTAAGAGTAATGATAATCAACTCATGTCCTTCGATGAGATCCACTTATGCTTAACTGTCATATAGATGTAAATTTACATTTGTTGGGAGGCAAACTTAACGAATAATTTCATTTTATTTTACTTATTCCCTCACCTCATCGAGAAAATATATTGTGTACGATCCGGATGGGCCGACATGTGATGCATGATGGTTTGGCCGCACCCAGATTGTCATTCGGACATTTGTGGGTGTTATCATTTTATATATCTACGAAGTTATATGCCAATCTTTATCGCTCTTAGCCACATCTCCAACTTCTAGTGCTAGATTTTGCAAAATGAAAAGAAGAATTAGTACTTTATCCAAAGTTCTAGTGCTAATCATCTTCTGTTTTAATTCTCTGAAGTGGCAGGCAATAAATTTGTAGGGGTTTGATGGGCAGCATTGAGTATCAAGTAATAAATTTTTGAAGGTCGAGTTTGTAAGGATGCATGAAACATGCAAGAAATAAATTTATGTAGTAGGTTTGTGAGAATTATATCCACATCCCAAAAATCTTCAACTCATAGCAGAACTTTGATGCATTAACATTGAGGGTTATGCTTATCATTTTTTTTTATTTTATAAAGAGTTAAGTAAGATTTTGTTGTCTCGCGATTTATTCGATGCCAATTCGGCTTTATTTACAGCCATTTTTACGTTGTCATCATGTTGTACCTATAGTTTTCCATGAATTGCCCATTTGTGCAAAATTTGTAGGCCGATTTTCCTCTTAAATGATTATATGAACTTCCAGTTACCTTGGCTAACATCATAGACTTCATGGTATTGTTAGGCTTTGATTTATCAAGCTGTTATTTTGATTATAAGCCCTTCAAAATTAGAGTTTGGATAATTTCTGAGTTTTTTTTTCAAATATTTTTAGTTTGAATATTTCAGTATTGGATTATCAACATGTAAAAATATAAAGAGTGCATCTATAATTTAATTTGCAACATATATTACAATTTGGTTCATTATGATTTAGTCTTGTTTTAAAAATTTTGTAAGTTCGTTTATATATAATTTGGTCCATTTTAAATCTTTCATTAACTGAACTGGTTTAAAATTTAAGCTTTTAAAATAATATTCAATATTATGCGTAAAGTTCAACTTAAAATATGTTGGGCCGATTGATTTAGTTTTGGGCTCGTTTATGCATTCTACTTTCTTTAGTTCGGCTCCACATAGATTCTATGATCTCTTCTACAGCCTATTCCACCCTGGAGAACTCTCTCAGAGGCTCGGCTTGTTAGAAATTAATTTTGTTTCAGGTTAGTTCGTGTTTGAAATTACTCGTAAACAATCTGCTCATGTTCAACTCAGATTTAAAACGTTAAATTAATTAAAAAAAATAAATATAGGGTGTTGAATTCAAATATGCATGATTTGCATGTGATAAAAGATGTAAAATTACATGATCGAACATGCTATGGTGATTTAATTTTAGATATGATTAAATATAGTATATATATATATATATATATATATATTGTTCTATTTTGAGCTAAAATTAATCAAACACAATTGAACAATTTATTGGCGTACTTCTCGTTTATAATGCAAGGTTAAAAAGAATGTGTTTGGCTTGCTTATTTATCTAGAGATTCAAATGGAGTTATTTAACAAGTTATACACAAGCTTGACAATATTTAAATGCAAAAGATAGAGTATCAATTGGTTTTTGCTTCATTAAAATTACAAGTCTGTTATATTAAAAAAAAATTAAAATTGTTTGGTTACTCGTCGTATTCATAATATATAGACTTAAAATTTAGTGTATTTGAAAATGTTAGTTTAGAAATAACAAGTCAGGAACTTCAGTCGAAGAGTAATGACAGTTTCATTTCACAATAAAAATAAAATTCAAAATACGAATATCATTTTGTTTTATAAATTTATGGTTACATCAGATTATTTCAAGTCTCTGGTCGGGTCATGACATTTGGAATACCCTATTTTTTAACTTTATGATGATGTCTCATTCACTCAATTTTTAACGTACATTTCATTTTGATCCAATCAAATCTCATATTTTTAGAAGCATATGCATTTAGTTTACATTGACACCTAAATGAAAATGTGAATTCATGGAATTTCATTCTCTTAACAATGTATGTTGACTTTGAATATTATATTGAATGACTTACATATAGAAGAAGAGTGTAGCACTCCTCTTATAAATACTTAATGTATTATCTCCTCACTTAAGAGTGCTTTGAGGAGGCTTTTCTATGATGTGATTGTTGTAAGTCATTTCTTTTTTATTTTTCTATTAACTTGAGCACTCAAATCGAACACTTAATGATTTTTTATTTTATTTTCAGTCAATATATTATGTATTCGACACTAATTATTATATCATTGACAAGTAATATATGATTGAAGGTGTTTACTATTCACAATCAATTTTAGTCAAATGATTATTATATAAAAATATCATTTGAATCACTTATAAGTAATTTGTTAAGACAAGTAAATGATTTTGTCGTTCCAACCTCTAATTTATTTAATTTAGAGATCATTTGGGATCACATTTATTTTTATTTTTGATGCGTGCCAGAAAATTCATGGCGGTTGAGTAATGGATTATCGTCTTAGCGTTGCACATGAATTTAACACACATAGATAACAGAAAAGAGGTAAGCAGGATGAGACGCATCGACTTTTTTACGTGTAAAACCTTTGAAAGGGGGAAAAACCACAGGGTCTAGCCCAGTTGAATAATCCACTATGAATGATGAGTATATATGTTCATTCTTCACCTAAATTAAGGAAAATATAATTACAAAGTTGCATAACTATAATCTTGCTGCATTTCTTGGTGACAAGTTGCAATGGTTATTATTGATTATTGTGGAGGAAGTAATCCCCTGTGAGTGTGATAAATGGTTACTCCAAAAGTGTTGGTTGGCCATAAAAGTCCTAGTAAGCAGTTGCGCGAACAGTGAATCACGTAGACTGTAATTGGTGAGTATTAATGACGTCCGTAGGCCACGGGGGCCGGAGTCAGGAACTGCACGAGCTGATGACCAAGTTCGTCGTTGGGGCCAATATTGTTGACGTTCGTAGGTCGTTGGGGCCAGATTCAGGAACTTTATGAGCTGATGACCACGTAGGTTGTTGAGGCGAGTATTGATGATGTTTGTAGGTCGTTGGGGTCGGAGTCGGGAACTATATGAGCCAATGACTGTGTAGGTCATTTCTTACATATATACCGTAGTGGTGAGTAGTGGTAACGTCCATAGACTGTTATGACCAAATTCGTGAGTTGCATGAGCTGATGACCACGTAGGTTGTTGGGGTGAATATTAATGACGTCTGTAGGCTGTTGGGATCAGATTCAGGAACTGTATGAGCTGATGACCATGTAGATTGTTGTTGGCATTTGGATCGTTGTGGTGAGCCCTTGTTTCACATACGGAAGAGGGTTGCTAAAGTTTCAAAGTTACGATGTTGACGGATGGTGTCTTGTCGGCGGTGGTTGATGACAATCGGCGATGGTCGACGAAGGTCGGTGATTAGCGGTTTTTGATGACGGTCGGCGATGGTGCTAAACTTTAACTCCTTCTCAAAGCCTCAAGTTTTCTCCCAAGGCTTCTGCCCTCTTCTTCCGTGAGAGGGGTAGGGGTCTATTTATATTATTTTGGATGTCATTAATGCAGAAAATATGAACTATTTTGATCGGACAGTCTGGAGAGGTTCCCTCAATCATATGTTGTTTAACGGACATTTGAGTGCATTAACGATGTCAGAATTGAGCAATCTTAGACTCGTTGAATTCATCTTGTCGTGACGCTCGATTCGAGTGTAGGCTTGCTAGCGTCAGCATTAGTTCTTCCTTCTAAATGTGTTCGGAAATCCTCTAAAAGTGTTTAATGACTTGATATGGGCTTGATTTGACTCTGATTGGACTAAATTTGATATTGTAAGGTTCGTCTCATCGAGCCTGTTAGTTTGACAAAAAGGTTGATGAAATCAGAGCTTTGCATGACACTTAATTGAAAATTTTAATGTTTCTTTCTCAAAAAAGTGTCTTGAGATTTGTGTCATGACTCGAGATTCGTGTTGGCTGATGAAAATTTATTGGTAGCGTATCAATTTTATTTATGTTTTATATTTAATAACAATCAATTTTATCTAAAGTACCTCATAATGTTTCGATATAAGCATTTTCTTTTGATTTTATCAAAATCTCTTTATTTTAAATATGTGAGACTAAAAATTGCATGAATGCTCATCAGCTTAATTAGTATTCTCTAGGATCTTAACTAAAGAAAGCTGGCTCGTGAGCTAGCTCGAGCTCAACTCGATAAGTGGCTTCTAAGCTGTGCTCAATGAGCTAATCGGCCAAGTTTTGGCCATCCTGACTCAACTCATGATTTCGTGCGATGGCTCATTTATAAAAATATAAATATCAAATATATTCAAAATACATTAAAATTCAAGAATTTATCTCTAAATTTTTTTTTAAAAATTATTTTTATTTTATACTAAAAAATCCTTTATTATTTATCTTTAATTTTTTTTCTTTATATAGCTCGATTAATTAATTAATTTCAAGCTCAAGCCGAAGATCTGTTTTATACCTCCTTCTAACGTCATTAATAGAATAAAGTTCGTAGTTTAAGTTGATTAATGACTTCTAAATAAATGTTTAATTGCATTTATGTCCTTTCCATTTGTAATTATTCTATTTTTTATTTGTATATAATTAATTAGTTTTGTTTTATTTTGAATTAATAAATTGTTTTAAATGAATAAATACTCATGGTAGGTAGTGAAGTCAATAACCTACCAACCCTGATTTCAGTACAAATTAATGCTGCATATAAACTAATAATTTCTTATTAAATACATTCATACTTACTCCATTGTTTAATTTGGCGACTACATAATACTAAATATTAAAAAAAATGTCTATAAATAATAAGCAACCAATCCCCCCCTCTTCATTTGGTTTTATAATCGCATTTAAAGCCACTTTTAATGAAGATTTGCATATGGTATTAGGAGGGATTTTATTCCCATTAAGCGTAACAACTTATAATGGCTGCATTTATCTACTTAACAACCCAATTTATTATGTATTTACATATCTAACACATAAAACTCATTTTTCTTTATTTCTATTTTTATTTTTTAGTCATTGAATGAATAGCACGTCAATTTTCACATTTATACAAACTTTACAGTTTTACATTTATACCATCAAAATCTTTCATATAGCATACAAAAATGCCGCTATTTTAAGTTTTCAGAAGTAAAACACATATTTTCATGCATAGGTAAGACGGTACATATGTAAAAAAATTAGAACTTTGGTGTTGGACATGTAAATATATAGGAATTGAGTGGGTATGTATGTAAATCTTCTTAATTAATTTAAAAAAATTAGTTTTGATTATGATTATTAATTATAAACTCTCTCAAACTTAGCTTTTGGTAGAATGATCGTAAACATATGTAGTGAATATACGCTAAATCAAAGTAACAAATTTTATAATTTAACGTATCAGGCTGAAAAAAATAGCTTCACATCATAAAATCTCTAGAGAGTTTTCTCTAACAGAACTATTATGGTGGTCTCAAACAAAAAACATACGTAAAGTTGTCCCAAAATGACCCTAAGACAGTCAATACTAGCTTTTTAAAAGAAATGATTACACCATTAGTAAAAATACATTTTTAAAATATTTAATTTTCTCATAATAGTATCACAGCTAATTTAAATTTACAAAGGTTTTTTTAAAACAATGTGGCAGGAGAATCAGGAATATTATGATTTGTAATTTTTTTTTTTTAAAATAATGAGGGAACAAGCTTGAAATAAAAAAAATAAGGTAAAAAAAGAAGCAGAATATTTTATTTATCTTGTTCTTATTTTAGGGAGCATTTTGATGAAATAAACACCTTAAAATATGTTTTTTTTTTTACTTTAGATGACTAAATAATTAAAAATATTCTCCCTCTGTTATAAAAATAATAATATGGCCACCTATTTGCAATTATTTACATTTTTTACCAAAATATTTTTTTAAAGAGTGAAAATGCCAATTAAAAGTAACATGCACTTTGTGTATGTAAACCATCAATTTCTATAGATTTGTTTGATATTGAGAGGTTAAAAATGAGTTTTTTACAATTGAAATAGAGTAAAGTGCCAAATTAGTCCCTTGGCTACTTGTTAGGAGTCTCTCTAGTCCAAAAGTTTATAAAAGTGTTAAAATAGTCCGTGATTATTTTAATATTAGGCTCTAATAGTTTCCTATGCGGACTATTTTAGTCCCAATCTAAAGAGTCTCGAGATTATTTTGGCACTTATACAAACTCTATGACTCAAATGACCCCGTGTCAATAATCAGACTATTTTGACACTCTGCTCGATTGAAATATCATAATCAATCTAAGATTTATATGTTAGTAATCATTTAATATTTGTGATTGAAATAAATTTATTTTTCTCATTATTATATTATGTGTGACATCATTTATGTAACAAAATCAGCAAACAATATTATGACGTATTGTTTAATAGTATATTATTTTTATCTTAATATAAATTAAAGTTGTGGCGGTGTGGCATCGCAGTGCTATTTTGGTCGTTTGAGTAAATTCCGTTATGATAGTTTTTTTCAAAAGCAAAAATTTGTAATAATCACTGTTGCTGTTTTTTGTAATATCAAACTATTTTTCAATAGCTTAAATCAGCTTTTTAATAAGCTGCAGCTGCCCCAAACAAACTCTTAATTGTAAATCCAAAGAAGGTTTTATGGCAGTATCTTGGAAAGGTTATTTAATAAGAATTTAGCTCAATTTGATGTCAATTTAAGATTTGTAAAACTAATTTATAAATCATGCAAATAATATGTTGTAAATTTATCCAAAATTGTGGTTGAATGGGTAATGGGCTCGAATTTTAAAGAATTTAAGTCAATAAAATTTAATGCGAGTGTAATATATCATCCAAAATAAGGTAGTTGAAGGGTCCATATTATGTTGAAAACTTAGCTAAATGTCCTATCCATGTTACTTGGGACAAAATAAATATATATTTTTTATTTACTGATTATTTAAAATATTACTTGAAATATTTAATTGAGGCTTTTTTTATAAAAAAAAATGCAATGTCAGCTGTGACAATTTAATACTAATTTGGCAATATTCAATTTTTACAAGATAAGCACAACGAATGATTGACATAATATGTAAATAGTGCCTTTTATTTTATGAACATTTATACAAATACCATTCAATTCCTATGTATTTACATATCAATATCTAAAAACTTCTATTTTTACGTGCATGCCGCATAATCTTTGCATGAAAATATATATTTCACTTCTTTTAAATCAAAATGGAAGTATTTTTCTTAGCAATAAGGTTAGATGTATAAATACATAGGAAAAGACCCCCTTTATTGTCAAATATTGTTTATATATTGACAATATTTTTTCGGTTCAGGGTTTAGCTCCAAATGATTATTTGTTGATTTAATTATTTTTTACTCTAATTAATCTTAAATTAAGCCAAATGAGCCACATTTAACACTCAATTTATATCGGAGTGAGTAGATTAGTGACTATATATATAATTGATGGTTGAAATTAAAGAATGAATTGACTTCTTAATACTTGATAGAAATTTATTTACATTTGTAGTTTTGGAATAATTGAATTTGGTGCTATTATTGTACACCAAAATAGGTAACAATGGAGTTTTGACTAGTTATAGCTTGTTGTTTCATATAATTCTAAGGAATGGGATAAGTTAGGCTTGAATTTAATTGGGGCATCAAATCACATAAAAATACTCCTATTTTATTTAAATATTAAAATTAAAATTAAATTATATTTAAATGTTATTTTAATATAAATAATAAGATTTAAATCTCACCCTAACTTTTAACATCCAATTGCTTATGACTAGGATTGTTAGAATAGTTCTCTCTTTGCGAACAACTTCTATTCAGCTCGTGAAGCAAATAAGCTAAACATAAGTAATGTTTTGCGTTCAAAATATAAACAAGCCAAACATGAATGGTAGAATTTTTTTTAACTAGCCAAACACGAGTTGAGCCCTGGTTTACTCGTGTTCGACTCGTTTACACCCCTACCTACCAAAGATGATTCCATATATACACCAAAATGTATGTAGTGTCTGATCTCTACCGTTCATCAATATTTTTTTAAAATAATACTAATAAATGATCTCACCGAAATACACCTTTGTTGTGATGAATGGTTGAAATCAAAATATTTCTGCATACGATATCTGTATGAAATAATTATTTCCAACGCAAACCTAAAGTAAAGACTGCGGTAATCTCACACACCGTGACCTGATCCACATCTATAATTCCATTTTTGGGACCCACGTGTCGGGGAGGCTGAAATGTGAGTGAACATACCCAATATTTATTGTTTCCCAATAATAGTTGAAGGTTGCTTAAAAATAGAAAATAATTACGTAAACAAATTAATTAACAAAAGAGCGATATTTCCTTGCAGTAATTAAAAAAATGTGGTCGACATAATTAAAAATAAAAAGATTTGGACCCACTGCCCATACCTAGAATCTATAACCATAAGCGGAATAAATAAATAGAATTTATTTAAATTAATTGATTTTTGCGTCGCTATTGGATGGAATATTTCGTGTTCTGCGAGAGTGGGGCTTCCCAGAATTATTGCATCGATAGATAAATATTTTCAGAGGACAACTGAAATTAGCCCATGAATTTTACCTTCGACTTGGGCTACATGAAGTTAATCGGGCCACATATATGCATGTATAAATAAATTATTATAATTATTAAGAAAAGGTTCCCGTGTGGTTTTTTGGGTTCCTCCAACTCAGAAGAAACCTATGTTAGGAGGGTGAGGCAGAGGATTAATTGATTGAATTGTGTATTTTTGTTTTGCTATCCTCTTTTGGCAGAGTGGAGAAGATGATCTAATGAGATGAGGGAGGGCAAGAGAGATCGGTTGATAAGTGAGCGGCAAGCAGATGAAATCGCTTCTCTAAACCCGTGACAGGTCAAGCCTCTGGAGAGGGTACCTTGCCTGAAAGGTACAAGAGTTGACAAGGGCGAGAAGTAATTTATTATAGCCGCGAGTCTTATAAGATACATCACACATGAAGCGACAAGATCCGCCTAAGACCTTGCTAATAGAGGCATCCAACTGAGGCGACAAAGCGAACAGTAGAGGAGACGTAGGCCCGTCGGACTTGAGCCAAGAAACAAGTGAGTCACGCTTTGCCCGACAAAACAAATCGACTCATCAGTTGACCGACCGAAACACTTGCAGAAAACCCACTAATTGCGATGGGACAATCGATCTGCTCTCGCCGTGGTGGACGAGATCGTTGTTCGATCGAATGCCTTGCTCGGACAAACACAAGGCACAGTCGCCACCCAGTCAATCACTTCAGTCGGTCACATTCCAGTGAATTGATCAACAAATATTGTCATAGCAAAAATTCAAATTGTAACACAAATATGAAATGAAATTCATACAATTTATTAGAACATTAATCATATTAAGAATGATTTTTATACTTATTTCCTTCTTTTTGTAACTGTACATGATGCTTTCTTATAAATAACTGACAAAAGAACGACCAAAGGGAGGGAGGCCATTGAGACTCCCTCGGTTCCTTCCACAGTAACCCTTTGGTTCAATTTATTCTCTTATTCACTCGGCTCTAACTCTCAAAGTGTCGTCAAAAAACACAATCTGGGATCTAGAAATAATATAAGTCAAAATATATGAAATCTGTCAACAATATCTCATTGAAAAACTGTCACATGTGTGTCAGACCGCTAATAAATGATAATGTGGATATGTCAATATTATTATCGGTGTCAATATTATTGTCGGTATTGACGTTTACATTCTTAAAATTACGAGTATCGACGATAAGATAACCTAGGTTAGTAAGCCTGATTGGCAGTTTGTCATATGTAACTGGCATACCAATTTGATGTACGAAACAATATATAAATTATTAATTAATCCCTATATTTTCTTTATTGTAAAATAAATTTAATAATTTAGTGATTCATTTAAATAAAAAATTGATCAAAACAATATTTTTTTTCTCAACTTTATTTTAATGGATAATGCTCTGAAATATGCATCCGCATAGTACCATGAAAATACAACTATTGTTTTTTAAGCAACATTTACTTAAATACCACTAAACTCCTACGCATTTACATATTTATCATCCATACT
Organism: Phalaenopsis aphrodite; assembly: GCA_003013225.1. Classification (NCBI taxonomy): domain Eukaryota; kingdom Viridiplantae; phylum Streptophyta; class Magnoliopsida; order Asparagales; family Orchidaceae; genus Phalaenopsis; species Phalaenopsis aphrodite. Next base: position 905,417 of record NEWO01000087.1, on the reverse strand, counting down.
TCAATTTTTATATGCATATAATCAATATCTTTGTATGCAAATGTTTATTTCATTTTTAAAAGTTAAAATGATGATAATTTTTAAATTATAAGAAAGAATTGGATGGCATGAATGTAAAAAAAGTAAAATTAAGATGTCATATGTGTAAATAAGTAGGGAGTATGCATGTAAATTCCCTATCCTGAATCGTATTAGAATTGCAATTCGCCAATGTTGAGGGACTGGCTAAAAAAAGGCAAAAAAGAAAAGGATTTATATACCCATATACGCAACCTTATTATATCCAATGGCGAATTGAATTTAATATTTATTTTTCTTTTGTATTTTAGTGCAGCTTCAGTATATTAATTGCTATTCTCGTGGTTCTGTGTGCCATTTTTTTAGTTCGCATCCAACCGTTCAAATCGTGCCACGTCAGGCAGTCCACATCTTCGGTGAGACAAATCGGTAGACAGATCTGGACCGTTGATTCTGCAGGTTCTCCTGCCCCGGACGTCCGATTCTCTTAAATTCATAACAAAATACATTCAACAAGTTAAACATTGATTTACGGCCCTAACGGTAACATCAAAGCTGAGAGTGATAATTAGTTTATAATTAATTGTCATTAGTTATCTTAATCGACTATTAAAGTGGGATTTGTGAAATAAACTTTGATCTTATCCCGTGGAGAAATGCTACAAAAACATATTGATGTAAACTACAAAGCATTAAAGTCAATAATTAATTCATACATTTCACTTAAAAATCATTTAATAAGTAAAAGTTATGAAAATCATGTCCTATATGCACACCAAGCGACCGCTTATGTCTATTTATTCAAGAAAATTTGGTCATATAAATTAATTCTGAAAATTTTAATTTTAAAAATCATTGAAAATACTTAATCGGACGGTCCGCTTTGATTCTCTTGATCACATATAATTTCTACAAAATTTAATTGTCTTAATGACATTGATATTAAATGATCTTAAGGCTTATAGGAATGCTTTATTTGATTAAAAGCAAGCTAAATTTTGAGATCTTTTGGCTAACTAATTAATCAACCAAAGACTTTGACTGCACTTTCTGTTTCTGATCTAGGCTGATATGAACTCGGATTAGATCACTTTTAGTTTAGTGTCATTATGTTTGTCTTGTCGAGATGCTTAGTTTGACTATAAATATATTGAAATTAGGACTCAAAGGATCTCTAATTTAAATTTAGATTGATTCCCGTAAAAAAAAATTGCATCAAGATGTGTGCTTGATGATAAATCTTTTTGTTTTTTATGACCCATCACAATTTAGCCTTTTTATGCCAATTTACTTTTACCAAAAAAAAAATCTTATTTATTAAATACTTATTAGCATCACATCAATGTAAAACACAAAAAGAAATGCATTCATTGCTAATTACTGTGATTACGTCTAATTAAACAGGCAGCAAGTGTAAATTTATAATTATTTAAGGCTTAAGTGCAAATTTCTCTCGTGGTGCCGTTTCTCCTTCAAACTTTGACTAGGGGTTAATTATATGATAATTGCCTCCACTCATCATGAATAATAATGTCATATTTTTTTGGTAAAAAAAGTATTTATAATTGTCGGATTATAAATTGTACTATTTAATAAACTTAAGAAATAGAATAAATTCAAATTCACTTGAACACCCAATTACAGCCCTTAGCAAGCTTATATAGGACAGAGCTAATAAGAATTAATTAAGAGCATAAGCTATATTAGCTATGATAAGACAATAAGACGAGTTTACAACCCCACTCAAATTAAGAATGCATGGTTTGGATTGTTAAATTGTGCCTGTTGTTGTGGAATTGAAAGGAAAGATTCAAAGCCATTTGCTTGAATAACTTTCATGCTTTGGGCACTCCAATGAAGTAATTTTCTACAGTAAGAGGAGTAGAAGCCAAAGATTTAAGATGGTGAAGAACGAATTTGAGGGAGGGGGAAACAAAAAGGTTACTGTGTGATTGGGTTGGGGTAAAAGAATTCATGAAATTGAAGAAAAGAAATTGGGTCATAAATCAGATTTCTTGAGATTTTATTGAAGAAAAATTGCTATGCGTTGGAGTCTTGAGGATTGCAGATCTCTGGCAGCAACACGTTCAGAAGAAAAAGAAATCGTGCTAAGAAGGAAGTGAGAAAAGACAAAGAGAGTCAAGAGGAGCGACCTTAGCTTGGCCTTGTCGAAATATCAGAAGAAGCAGGAGGAGGAGAAGCTGAAGACGGAGAAACAACTAAGGATAGGAGAAGGAAGGGAGAATAACATAATAAACTCAAGGAATGGAAGTAATTCAAATTCACTCCAACACCAATTAGAGTCCTTAGCATGCTTATAATAATTCATTAAGAACATAAGTTATAATAGCTATGATAAGATAATAAGTAAGACACGTCTACATTATTTTTATGAAATTGGAGAATCCATATACTTTATTGCCTCCCCAGCCAATTATGCAATAAATACAAATTTTCAAAGCATGGAAACTTTTTAGAGTTTTATCAATTAAAATTAGAAATGCTCTATAATTATAAAATTACTCATATATATATAATCTTTTTTAAAAAAATTTCTCTTTTGATTTGAGCATCTGTTGTTTTTGTGGTAGAAATGTAATTGCATGTACGAAAAATAATTTATCGGAATTTATTATGAGTATATCTAATAAATTGTTTTTTTTTTTTAATTTGGATGATTATTTTCTTACAACTATCATATTAAATGTTAATTATCATAATTTTAATTACTTTTCTAAATTTCAGCTGATTTGATAGATGTCGGCCACTTCGATATTCAATGATTGCAGCCGTATAAATCATGAGGGTTGATCGAAAAATAAGGAAGATTTACAGGCATGCCATACAATTGCTATTTATTTACATATCTAACACCCACTCTTCAATTGTTACATATATCACTTTAATAATGCATGAAAATACTTATTTTATTTTTTAAAAAATAAAAATAATTATATTTTTGATGTGATACATAAAATCTAAGTGAAATAAATGTAATAGATATAAGTTAGATGTTAGATATATAAATACGTAGAAATGGGGTGGTATTCATGTAAATAATCTGAGAAATTAGTTAAATATCACACTATTTACACCATTTCTATGTATTTACATTTCTAACACTTAAAGTTTGATATTTATATTCATAACACCTTAGTACATGAAAAGTGTATTTAGTTTTTTTTTTTAAATTAATAAAGTGATTTGTTTATGTGAGTCGTGTTAAAAATTGAGTGTTATAAATGTAAATATTAAAATTTAAATGTTACATATATAAATACATAAGAATTATTCGGACTGTATTTAAATGCTCCAAATAAACATTAACAGAAATTCAATCTTTTATTATTGAAATAAATCAATTTGACTAAATTTTGCTGGGTTCATTCAGACCGAGCCGGCCCATTCGGCCGGTTCAATTGATATAAATATGATTTGGAAAAAAAAAACATTAGAGAAACTAATTAGGTTGCTGGGTCCCACCTGCAGCTTTGGCCCTTTTTTTTTCCGATAGGTGTCCTCTTCAACGGAAGCAGAGCTTTCTGTTCCACGGCCTTTTAAAGATGCCAACCCGAACTGGACCACCGGTCTGCGATCCTGACCGTATAATCCCTTCAGCTCATCTCTTCCCTCTATCATCAGATCGACGGCTCAGATTCACTTTACTATATACATGATCGTGATTACTAAGATAAATCCTATGGGTGCTTTTAGGCTATTGGGAACGTTTGGTTTCATTAGAATCATTGATATAGACAAGAATTGTAATATAGTACATCGAGAGTGTAATAGCTTTAAATAATTTTATTTTGGGAAATTTACATACATACCCCCACAATTCATTCGCATTTACACATCTAACCTTTAAAGTTTGATATTTATATTTATATTATTTTGATATAAAATTTTTTTATATCATGAGTGATACTTTTTATGTGATATGAAAACTTTGAGGCACTATAAAAGAAAAAAAAATGAAATTTAGACATTAGATATGTAAATAATTAAAATTTGGTGGTATGTATGCAAATATGCCCTAAAAACATTAATAAATAAGCTATTAAAATTATTTATTTTTATATTCATATGTAAATACATTCATAAAATTGAAACATATTATACTTTGCAATGAATTTAATTTATCAGGATGATATATGTGAAAATCACCCTAAAATACATAGGATGCCATTTATTTGTTGTCCAGACTATATATTTATTTCTTACCGCATAAATAGAAGAGGAGTATTGCAGAAGCCACACTGTGCTCTGATTTTGATGCTTGCAGTAATAAAACAGAGGAAAATATAGAAAGAGAAATTAATGAGCTACAGTGAGAGGTGGAGAGAGAGAGAGAGAGAGAGAGAGAGAGAGAGAGAAGAGTACCGCGTAAGCTCGATACCTTTGTCAACCTATTTTTACTCCTGTCTCTCTTAAGCAGCTCAATTTGAGTGGCCTCTAAGAGAGAGAAAGCGGTGGGCGGAAGAGAGATATAGAGAGAGAAAGGGTAAGAGAAGCTAGGGAAGAAGAAGACGATTAACTTGGCATTTCTCTTGTATGATTTATTTGAGTGGCCTGCTCTCTCTCTCTCTCTCTCTCTCCATTTAATTCAAAATCGTCTTCTTTATTTCTATCAAGCATTATTTTTCCTTGAGACTCGAGTTTGTTTTCCTTTTTTGGTCTTTTTGGTATTTGTGTTTTTGTGTGAAGAACTGATTCAATTTCTTTCTGATTGATTTGAGCTTCTGTTCTTCTTGATGCCGGGAAAATTTGATCATGCGTCGGCGCAAGTTGTTTTCAGGTTCTGAGATTGAGATCGAATCCTAACCTATCTCAAAAATAAAAAATTCTTGGGCGCTTAAATTATTGGGAAAAAAAATCAAATCTTTTGCAGTTTATGGATGATTTATGAGTCCGATTTAATGCAGAGATGCTGAGCATTAGGTTAATAGGTAGTTGCAGGTCTATTGTTTCTCCCCAAAGTAGGATGCATGTTGCCCAAGAGTTTAAAGGCTTGGTTTTTTTTTTTTTTTTCAAGGATTGCTCAATCTAAAGCGACTTGTTTTCCTTTTCCTGAAATCTGAAATCTTTGGTGATTTTGATCTTGCATTTGCTCAAAGTTTGCATCTTTTCAGATATATACACAGAAAGAAGACGTAATGTTGAAGAGGAGAAGCAATTTGGCCTCTGAGTCCTGCTTCTCTTCTAATTCGATGGAGAAGATTAGGAGCTCTACTTTTTTCAACGTTCCCGGCCTCTTCGTCGGATTTACAGGGAAAGGAGTACATGATTCTGATCCTGCGAAGAGCCCCACTTCTCCATTGGATCACAGGCTTTTCTCCAACTTCAGCTCCTCTTTTGTTCGATCTCCGAGATCGCTGGGAAGAAGCTGGGATTGTAGCAGAGTTGGGCTTGGCTTGGTGGATTCTCTCAGTGATGAAAAGGGGCAGTGTAGTCCTGAGAGCAAGAACATTCTTTTAGGACCACAGATGAGAATTATGAACAAAATAACTCCTAAGCCAACAAATTTGGGCTCAAACATGGCGACCTCTCTCTTTTCCCCCTTCGGTTCTTATGAAAAGATTGAATCTTGCACAGCAGACAAAGCTCAGCAAATTTATCATAACCCCAAGCCAAGTTCCGATGTTTTTGTTTCTGATTCAAAAAGCTCAAATCTCTGTTCTCCTCCAAATTTCTTCTCTGGTTCCCTTCCGATGTCGAGCAGTTCAATCAATGGCTTCATGGGTTCACTTTCTGCAAGCGAGATTGAGCTTTCAGAGGATTACACTTGCATTATCTCGCACGGACCTAATCCGAAAACTACTCATATTTTTGGAAACTGTATCTTAGAGAACTTCTTGATTGAGTCTATGGGTTCGAAGAATAAGCAAGAAGAGGAAGAAGGAGACTCTCACTGGATTGTTAAGAGCTTGGAGGAGACTCCACCTTCCTTTCATTCTAATGATTTCCTGAGTTTCTGCTGCTACTGTAACAAGAAGCTAGAAGTAGGGAAAGATATCTATATGTACAGGTTTGATATCTTTTGTTCCACGAATCTGCAAATTTGAAGTTATTATCTCTGAAATTTATCATCTTTAATTAATCACATTATACCGTTTAAGATTTAGATTAAACTGAGTACTGAAATGTGGCTTTCAGGGGTGAGAAGGCATTCTGCAGCTACAGCTGCCGTGAACAAGAGATTTTATTCGACGAAGAGCTGGAAGGGGAGAAAGAGACCACGGGGATGGGCCCTTATGATTCCCCAAGCTCTTCTTCTCCTCCTTCCATGAAGATCTATTCCTTTGAACAGATGGTGATTGCCCGGCCCTGAACAACATCGCTGACCGTTGGATTGCCACAGCGAGCCGTTCGATCCCTCGTCGACAACGAGCTGTCTAATGTGAATTCTGAAGCAGCCGTGGACGATCCATTTTCATGTACATTGTTGATTCCTTCCTCGCTGATTTTGTGCGTTCATGGTCAGATTGTTTGTAGGTAAATGCTGGGTATTGCCTTACATTTTGAAATTTCATGTCCTATGGATAGAAACTTGGTAGGGATAAATCAGGGTTGGGATCTAAAGGGGTTTTTTGCTACTGTAATGCCTCTCATTTTGCTTATCCTATGCAGTTATTGTATGATCTAAAGTGTAGACTTGCGTAAGTTCATCAATGAATATGAGGAGTTTAAATATGTTGTCTTATATGTTCTTCTTTTTTTCATTTGTAGCCTTTTCTAGGGGCATTTACATACATACCAATTCCTATATATTTACATATCTAACACCAAAACTTCTCCTTTATTTATATTTTTACCACCCAATCTTTTTTTATCACATAAAAAATTTAACTTTTAAATAGTGAAATATATACATTTGTTGACTTATATGTAAAAACTGGAAGTATAGTTGTTTGAAATATGAATACATGGGGCTTTTGTGTAAACCTTTTTATTATAAAATTAAGCTGAAATTGTCCAAGGTTTGAACTGAAAGATGAAGTCTTGTATTGAGATCTGATTCTGCTAAAATCTGTGCATTCTTTTATGTGGTATCTGATTGCAGAATGTGAAGAGCATGTGCAATGTTGCTGTTGGTACCTAATTTCAATAATTTTGGAATCTATGAAATTTGTACTCTGATACGCAATGTGTTTATGCTATAAGTTATGATGTAGATGCTGAAAAGTTTTGACAAGGGTTTGAATTGTAATTTTGTCCAAGTCTGTCAAAACCGCTCGTTGTTCGCGAACAGCTCGTGTTCGACTCGTTCGCTAAGTTAACGAGCCGAACACGAACAGCACAAACAAATATTTGTTCGTTCGTGTTCGGCTCGTTTTGACTCGAAGTAGTACTAATCAATTATATATATCCCTTTGATGAGTAGTATTTTTAAAAAAATTAATTGACTACAAGGCTACAAATATTTATAATCAATTAAAAATATTAATGAAGAAAATAGAATAAAAATTATAAAATTCGATTCAAATGATGTCTTAAATCTTGTCCCAATCTTTAACATCTTATGACTACGTGATTAAGGTTGTCAAAATGACTCTTTGTTCGTGAATGTCTTGTGTTTGGCTCGCTAAGCAAACGAGTCAAACACTAACACGCTTTTCGAGCTCGAAATATAAACGAGCCGAACACGAGCTGAGCCTGGGCTCACTCGTGTTCGGCTCGTTTACACCCCTAAAGGCAACTAATGGTTTAAGAGGCATTTACCTGCATACGGCCTAATTCTTATGTATTTGCTTATCTAAAATCTAAACTCTAGTTTTTTACATTTATATCATTCATATTACATAAAAAAATTATCATTATATTAATTTTTAAAAATTGAAATATACCTTTCCATGTGTAGTTAAGGTGACAAATATGTAAAAGCTGAATTTTAGTGTGGAGAGGTGTGTGTGTGTGTGTCTATACACACACACACACACACACATATATATATATATATATATATATATATTGCGGTTAGAATGTGGAAATTATAAGAAAGTCGTTATTTAACTTTTCAAAAAGAAAAAAAAATATATAATATGCATAATTGTTTTCAAAAATATTTTTTTTATTTTAAAAATTCTAAAAACAGTGTTACAAGCCAAGTAAAGCTGCCTTAAAGAGTTTTTAAGATTTACAAGTCAGCATTTTATAGAGAACAATAATTCCTTAAAGTTGCTTTGTAATTTAATAAGATGAAAGAATTGTGAAGTATTGAATTGAGGAATTAAGAATTAGCTATACAACATAAGACTTTTGTACTACATAAAATTATCATTAACTTAATTTTTTTCTCAAAAGTTCTGCATTATATTTTGTTAGTCTTATGTGTTGAAATGTGTTGCAGCTAGATTATATAATTCCATCTCTTTCAGACATACATCACAAAAAAATAAGCTTAAATTCTCTCTCCCATGTAGGAATGGGAGAAAATAGTGTTCATTGCAACTCACTAGTGTATAAATATCACAAAATGGGAGAAAATAGAAGTGAAAACTTGCAACATAAGCTTTTCTTTCATCCATAAAATTGAAAAAAGAGAAATTTTAATATTAAAGAAAAATACATAGGGCTCACGGACCATACAAAAAGATAAATAATATGCTATCAGAACAAAATAGAGGACCAATAAAAAGGGGATCTTGGTTGCCTTAAAATAGTTTAAAACAAACTAGTATATATCTAAAAGCATAGCAGCATAAAGGTTTTGTAGAAGAACCGCAGGGTCATATGACTCATCATAATCCTTCAAAGAATTATGCTCGATGAATAATGAGACGTGCATCCAACTGAAAAAAAAAAAAGACAAATCACCAAAACACATTAATGAGGAATGTTCATGGGCAAAAAATGAAAACTAAAGATATATTTCAAGGTCTTCATGAGGGTTTCTCAAGAGAATGTAAGGAAACATAGGGTTCATATATCTCCAACTTCATCCATTCATTCTAAATTGTTACATTCTCATATCCTATCAAATCAAGTATTGTTGACATCATATAGGCCTATTATTAAAATGTAAAATAGTATGAGCTATGGCATCAGTTGCTACAATTCATTGTAGGCTCAAAAAATACGCATTGTCAATAATTTTTAATTTTATCTATAGCCAAGGTGAAAAGCAAGGTAGAATATTTCATAAATATTGCATCATTGTTAAAGAGGGAAGAAGAGAAGCAAAATGTGCCTTATATCAACCCTTTCCAATTCCAAAACACTCATTGAAAGATATTAACATGAATTTCATGGTCATTGCCACCAAAAACAAAGAGATGAAGACTAGAATTTGAAGTTGTTCATCGTTTTCCAAGAACGACTCATAATAGAAAAATCATTGATGTTTCCAATGTTTATAAAGCCTTTGTAATAAAGATTGAAAAACTTCAAAATGTGCCCAAGACATTATCTTTGATTGAGAAATGCAATTTGCAACTCAGTTATGGAAAATACTATGAAAACTTCTAGGCACTCAACTCCATTTATCAAATGCTTACCATCCTAAAACAAATGTGTGAATCATAATGGCTAACCAATCCCCTAGTAAGGTATTTCTATGAATAGCGAGTTCTCAAAACACCATTTTATGTGGTCTACTTTCACGAAATAGCGTCGTGAACACTACCACAAACAATGTCAAGGCGCAAGCATCCGAACATAACATGGCCTAAACAATAAACTAAATACACCCTAAGACAAGACATTTTCATGCAAATAAGTGGGCCTTATATGACTATATGGTTATCAAAAAGGTGAGCTTTTGTTTTCATAAAAAGTTAGTTTAAAAGCAGCTTGAAGAACAATGTTTACTAAATTAATGTTTACTAAAATCGGACATGTGAATAAAATGCTTTCTCCGTGCTTTTCAAAAACAGAAAGCTTTTTATTATTCATTTGACTGCGATGAGTAGTAGGTTTTTTATATAGAAGTCTAAAGTACCCCTAATTCTTTTAAATTGCAACCATCACTTCCATTGCTAATTCTATTTAAATCAATTTACACAAATAAGAAATTATTAGATAAATATGTATAAAGACTCGAAAATCTTATACATTTCCAATAAAAATATCATGTCCAAGACTACAGGACTACATAATACGTACATTGGAGAGGATTTTTAAGAAAAGAAAACGAAGGAAACAAGTTGAAGTTTGTAATAATCAACAAAGATTTTGGCTCAGACAAGTACAGAAATCAATTAAAAAACCTTCAAATTTGAGATGAAACGAGTAGAAAAATGCATATTGGTAATTTATATAAAATATAACACTCTTCTGATTTGAAATTAAGCAAGAAGAAAAAAATGCAAATAACAGCAAAGGTGTATCATCATCTTCAGGTGGCAGAATTGGTAACATCAAGAACATGCAGATGAGAATAAGTATAAGCAACATCGCCCCACCAAAATGTTTCAGAAACTGTGCAGGTGTAAAAAAGTTTCCACGAGACCATTGACATCTTCATCATTCTCTTTTCTGAGCCCACTGATCCCATCGCTAATATTTGCTCCAAAAAGAATACAAATGAAGCAGTGGTTTATAAACTCAGCAGTAAATAGAATAGCATCCATCCGGTTACCAAAGCGACGCTTATAAAATAGAATTTTGAAGTAGTTCTCTCAGGCATTGTGTAAAACCAAACATTAATGACAGAAAAAAATAACAGTAAGTTGCACACCTCAACGCCTCAATTTCCAGAGAACAAGTGCTTAAGTTTGAGATTGGGAGCCGCCTAATTTCTCGCCTTCTCTGAGTTCTTTTTAAGCTTTATTGCCTTCAGCTTCTGTGGAGAATCCTTCGATCCTTCTCCAGGCATGACTTCGCCAGGCGGCCATGAGCGTGGCTTCAAACGTGACTTCGATCGCAGCTTCTTACTCTTGTGTTCTTCATCAACATCCATGGTTTCTCCATCTATAGCCAATGATCGATCCTTCTTCCGGCCCTTTCTTGAGGCGGACCTGCTTCTCGCTCGATCAAAGGCAGAAGATCCTGCTTCTTATTCGATTAAAGGCAAAAACAGGATCCAAGCTCAAAGACGAGCTGCCTCTCCATTCGTTTCATAGCTTCTCTATATAAAATTCACAATTCTTTCACTTCTAACAATCAGAATCAATAGCTGAAGACCCTCAAAAGTTACAAATCACGCAACAAAAAATAAGAACAGGAAATAAAAACCAACAAACCAGGATTCATATACTAAAACATGACAGATTCAGCTATATATCTGTCAAGTGCATAATCAATTACGAGCAACAAAAAAGAACTGTCGATCCATAAACCTTACCAGGAAGTAAAGAAGAACAACCTTGCAACAAACTAATTGCTTATAGCATATTTAGTAAAATTAGAACAGAAACTCCATCCAAGAATCAACACTTTTACCAAATTGTTCCATACAAGCAACATTTTTTTATGCCTGCTAGAAAGATAAAAATTATTAAACATCACAAGTACCAAAAAGAAATGTATTGGCTCAAAAAGACACGAGTAAAAAGAGAAAAGAAAAGTGTTTGCCTAAAATTTGCAACATACAACAAGACTCAGAAGCAGCACGAGCAGTCAAAAGGACACAGAGGCGTGTTGCCGGTGTCTTGATTACCAATGCCAAGTTCCTCTTCAGAGTAGATAGCAAACCCTTCCCCTGTCCTCCTCCGCTTAGAGGGATTCTGAGAACCCTCATCCACAAGAAATCTGTTCTTCTTCTTCTCTTTCTCTTCCTTCGGCATTTTCTTCTTATTAACCTTTTTATCTTCTTTTCCTGTTGCCACAGTTGCCTTTAAATTTTGCCCTGCAACTCCAGGGGACTCCTTCCTCTTTTTCTTGTTAGCCCTGAAAATTTCCTCAATCTCCTGCCCCATCTTGTTCTTCTTATCTTCTTCCATATTCTTCTTCTTCTTCTTCATTTCTTTCTTCTTCATATCAAGTGAAACCGACGGCCTTCGGGCTATCTTAGCCATGTCTTAATGTCTCCCTTGCTTTCTCCACAGTCACGTGGGTGCCGTGGGCAAGGTGTAACCCAGAGCTGTTGTGTCGGAGATAGGATTTAACTCGTTGCTCCGCCCAAAGAACAAACGAGGACTACCTTAGGAGCGAGGCGGAAAGGGAGGCGAAGAAGGGAGTTTCAGAAGTATTTTCCTACGCCGCTATCTCGTCATTGCCATCCCAAATAACTCCAATCATAACTGCATCGCCATAAGTGATCTTTTTGAAGTTGTATTGAACCATGGTGTCGATATGCATCTTGAATCACATAAAATTATGCATGTGAACGAAAGAATAAAAATGTATTAGAAAGAACATAAACAAGTAATTGAAAAGATTTAAATATATACCACTCAAGTTGTATATATTTACATACTTAACACCCAAAACTTCAACTTTTAACACACATACCACTTTACCCGAAGATGAAAATTTGTATTGCACTTTCTAAAAGTAAAATGGTGGAATTTTTTATGTAATACGAAAGCTTTGGTTGTTATAAATGTTAAAAAGCAGAGCTTAGGTGTGAGGCATGTAAATAAATAAGAATTGGGTGGTATGCAGGCGAATGTCCCATAATAATAATAAACTAATATACAAAATAACAGCAATGCTGCAATTTGCATCACAACGTGGATTATTATCAGTTAATAAATGAAATTAGGTTTGATTATTATAAGCATCCCACAGTCGTAGAAAAACATGAGTCAAATATAATTTCAGAACATAAAAGCATCATTTATGCAGCCACTTAATGAGCAGCTCACATGACTCGCAGGTACCCAGATTTCTTAATTGAGTTTGCTTTATTAGCTTTTAATATGATAGTTCTAGTTTCTTTTTTTATATCAATCTGACACACTCACACACACAAACACTAAAGCTGACCAAAAGGTGATTTCTTTAGTGAGTTAATGAACTGTTTCAGGGAGTGGTACCCTGTCTGGGAGAAATTCCTTTCGCCTTTTTTTCCTTCCTGTCACTTACTTTGCAGGTGCGGTGGCGGATTTGGTATCATAGCATTCTTCAAATGGGGGACAGGCAGCGTAGATCGGTGCTGAGAAAGCCTATACGAAGCTCAATTGGCTCTTACGCAAAAGGTGGATAAACTGTCTGTGGATTTCCAACTTTTTGTTGGAGAGGATCCAAGAGAGCTTAGATCTTTCAAGAATAGTGGGGTCCTTCCACCAGCAGCCACACCGGGTGATTTGGCAACCACACCTGCGACTGATTTTCCCATTGTAGTTAATCGTGATCCAAGGCACTCCTTACGGTCGGATTTGCTGGCTACATCCGGGCATCTTGAATCCCAGAGGACTTATCTTTCAAATTGGGATTTAGAAGAGGAACCATTACTAAAGGAACATTCTTCCTATCGACGATTAAGGTATGATCGACACTTTCATGATTTTAAGGTGAAATTTGATATTCCAGTTTTTGATGGACATGAATTTTCTCAAAAATAAATCTAGTTCCATTTCATTCTTGCTCTTATATTGTTTTTTTTTTATATAACTTTTTTTTATTTCTAAGCTTGGGTATTCTTCTTCAACAGCTTTTTTATTCTTTTGGTTTAGTAGATTCAATACAAAATTTCTTTGGACCTGTTGATTTTCTTCCTGCTTGGAATTTACAAATTCAAGATCTTTTTTTTTCTTAGATGATTTTACGTTAATTTTTTCATTTATAGAAAAATGAAAAAAGAGTGATTTGATTGGGATGATCCAAAGGTTGAATTTTATATACATAAAAAAGTAGTACAAATTCTGGGAAGAACCAAGTTTCTAGATTGGATATAGTACATGAACTTAGTGGGACATCTACACATCGAAGACAATCGGTCAAGACCTTCGATTATATGGATATTCCCTCGGAGAAGCAGGTTCAATATGTTGCATGTAAAATAAAATGAGGAGTTGGCTCCTGGTGACTGGAGCTACTTCAATTTCAGAGGAATGTAAGAAGTTGGGTTAGAACAAAGCAATTACTCCGAAGTCATTTCCTGCCATCAGATTATGAGCAAATGTTGTACTTACAATATCAAATGTGTGTGTACAAGGAAACCGTTCCGTGAGCCAATGCACATAAGAGTTTTTCAGGCATGGTGCCTGGAATAATCTAAATGAAACTAATCAAAAACTGGTTGCTTGGTACATTGGAGGTCTCCGAGAAGCTATTCAAGAAAAACTGGGTATGAAAACGGTTTCGTCATTGTCCCAGACAGTAAACTTCGCATTTAAGGATGAGTCATTGCTGAGTCGAACTCCCAAAGTTTAAAACCAGAAGCACAATACAACTGTACACTGAAGAGAATCGGAAAGGGTGGATCTAATGTCGCTAGAGAGAGCCCTCTTCAGTCCCAAAAATTGATTAAAAAGGCTGGCATGGAAGACCTCAAACCTGTACAGAAACCCAACTACCAACGACAAGGAATATATGGTAAACCAGGACCTTGTAAGTGTTTTCAATGTTTCCAACCAAGGCATAGATCCAATGAGTGCCTGAGTCTGCGGCAGTTACAACTTGCTGATGATGAATCGGAAGAAGATACCATGATAAACCATCTTTTTTCAATAATGAATGTCAAGATGTGTCATGTGACAATGGGGAGTTTTTGTGATGTGTCATGGAGAAAATTCTATTATCACCAAAACAATCGGTAAACACTCAAAGACGTGCCATATTTCGAAGGCGTTACACTGTTAATGGTAAAGTGTGTCAAGTAGTAGTTGATAGTGGGTGTACAGAGAATGTAATTGTTGCTAATGCGGTCAAGGTGTTATAACTAAAAACTTCCAAAAGATCACATCCATACCAAATTAGTTGGGTTAAAAGAGGAATCGACGTTTTGATGACTGACACTTGCATGGTGACATTCTCTATTGGTGAGAACTTCGTTTGCGAAGTGGTTTAAGATGTCATTAATATGGGTGTTTATCATCTCATTTTGGGAAGGTCTTGGCAGTTCAATGATGGAGCTTGGTATGATGGTCGAGCTAACACCTACTCTATCGATTAGAAAGGAAAGAAGGTGTTGTTGCTACCTACACCACCAGTTAAGACCAACAAAATCAATTAACACCAAAACATGTTATTCAATATCAGATTAGATTTCATATCGGGTTCTGTTCTACCTGATTAACCTCACTACAAATTAAGCCCAAAGGAACATCAAGTTTTGCAAGAAATAATAGATGAATTATAAAGGAAGCAATTAATCTGATCAAGTTGCAAGACTTGTGCCGTACCTGCCCTTATTGTTCCAAAAAAAGTTGGTACCGGAGGATGTGTATAGACAATAGAGCAGTTAACAAAATTACCGTTAAATTTAATTTCCCAATGCCAAGCTTAGAACAGCTTTTACACAAATTGAATGGGTGCTCAAATTTCTCCAAACTCAACCTCCGATGTGGTTACCCTCAAATTTGAATTTTTGAAGGGGATGAATGGAAGTCAGCTGTCAAGGCTTGTGATGCTCTTTACGAATGGAGTTTCATGCCATTTGGATTGTGTAATGTGCCAAGCACATTCATGAGATTAATGCATGAGGTACTTAAAACCTTTCCTTGGGCATTTTTGTGTAGCTTATTTCGATGATATTCTTGTGTATACTTCCTCCATGGCAACGCACCTTCATCATTTAAGATTGATTTTATCAGCCTTGAAAGACCATAAGTTGTTTCTTAAGCATCTTAAATGTAAATTTGCATTGGAAGAGGTATACTTCTTGGGGTTCACTGTGTCCAAGCATGGAATTAAAATAGATCCACGTAAGGTGGAAACCGTTCTATTTTGGTTGACGCCAACATCTATCGCCGAAGTTAGGAGCTTCCATGGGCTAGCCAACTTTAATCTCAAATTTATTCATAATTTCAGTATAATCATGCCTCCGATAACTGATTGTCTCAAGCAGAAAACTTTCATATGGGGAGAAGAACAAGAATTCAGCTTCAACACCAAAAAATTGTCTTAGTTCTGCTTTGATTCTACTTTTCTTGATTTGGATAAACTTTTCAAGTAGAGACAGATGCTTCACCTGTGGGAATTGGAGTTGTGCTACCTCAAGACAACACACCTATTGAATTCTTTAGTAAGAAACTGAGCAGTCAACAACAAAAGTAGTCTACATATGAACAAGAGTTATATATTGTAATTCGCACCCTTAAACAATGGGAGTATTACTTGATGCATCAAGAGTTTATGCTTTATATTGATCGCCACTCTACAATTTTAATAAACACAAAAAAATCTGAATAGAATGCAAATGAGATGGATCATTTACCAAGAAAAATTCAGTTCTGTATTAAAACATAAAGCTGGGCAAAATAATCTAGTTACAGATGTGTTAAGTAGGCTAGCTAGCCTTCTCATTGCTGTTCAATCCACCATAACGGGGCTGAATTCCTTACCAGAATTGTATTTAGAAGATTCAGATTCTGCAACAGTATGGTCACAATGTAATTCTCGAATAGCTTCTGCTAACTATCCCTTGAACCGTAGTTTTCTATTCAAAGTTAATCAGCTGTGCATTCCCAATACTTCACTTCAACAACATACTATATAGGATTTGCATGGGCGAGGTCTGGCCACTCATGTAGGAAGAGACAAAACGCTAGCATTAGTCCAATCCATATTCTTTTGGCCAAAATAGAGGCAAGACATATGTGGTTTTGTAGAAAAATGCTCAATTTGTGAAATATATAAAGGAATATCTCAAAATATGAATTTTTTTTTTTTTTTGTTTTCCAAGACCCTTTTGGGGGGCTTTAGGCTTGGTTTTTTCGTTGGTTTTTCCAAGAAAAAGATAGGATTTGACTCTGTCATGGTTGTGGTAGACAAATTTTCAAAAATGACTCGTCCTATTGCGTGCAAAAAAAAATTTTGACGCAATTAATGTTGTCAAATTATTCTTCAAAAGATATTGTAAGTCTTCATGGTGTTTCTCTCAGCCTGGCCTCGTATTGGGACGTTAAATTCATTAGTTGTTTTATGCGTGAAATATGGAAATGTCTTCAAACTGAGCTCAAGTTTAGTTCGGCTTACCACCCGCAAACAGACGATCAAACAAAGGTGATGAATCGCACTCCGGGAAATATGATTAGATGCATTGCAAATGAAAAACCTAAGCAATGGGACGATGTGTTGGGTCAATTCGAATCACCTTCAATAATATGGTGAATAGAACCACAGGTAGATCACCCATTAGCATTGTTTATACCAAGAAACCTAATAGTACTGTAGATATGGCTCTCCCCCCAACTTCCTGTCATCTACAAGCCTCCCAAGTTGTGGGTGAATTTGGTCAAATGTTACAAGAAGTGAAAGATAACATCGAACGGAGCAATCTCAAATACAAGGAACAACTTGATAGGCATCAGAAACTGAAGAGTTTTCAAGAAGGTGATTTAGTTATGATACGACTGCGTACACAAAGCTTTTATGTTGGCACTAGATCAAAATTGAAACCAAGAATGATAGGACCTTTTCCAATTGAAGTTAGAATCAATGACAACGCATATGTGGCGTATCTTATGCTTAATGTAAAAATTTCAGCCACATTCAATGTCTCCAATCTTTCCATATACCACCAGTTGGATGATGGAATTGCACCCGTCAAGGAACTCTAGTCAAGTCTTATGGAGAAGAAGGGAACTGATGCAACCACTTCATAAGTAGCTCACTTGACTCGCACATGCCCATATTTCTTAATTGCATTTGCTTTATTAGCTCTTAATATGATAGATATAGTTCCTTTTTAAATATTAATACACACACTGTGTGTGTGCGCGCGCGTGTGTGACTATATATATGTATGTATGTATGTGTATGTATGTGTGTGTGTGTGTGTAACTATATATATGTATGTATGTATGTGTGTGTGTGTCAGTGCGCGCGCGCGTGAGCGTTGGACAAAAAAGGATTATGATTTCTTTATTGAGTTAATACACCGTTTAAGGGAGTAAAATTCCTTTCGCCCTTTTTTTCCTTCTTATCGCTTACTTTGCAGGTGTTGCGGCAATCATCTAATTACTGTATTTTAATTGAAACATGAGCTTCAAAGCTATCTGACACTGCCAATTGCTTATAAATCATCATCTCTCCAAGCAGCTTCAAATTTGGAAAAAACAATAGTAAGATATACATACACACACCACTCAATTCCTAGGCATTTACATATCTGCCTCCAAAACTTTAATTTTTACATATATGACACCTTGCTTATGAATGAAAAGGTGTATTTCAATTTAAAAAAAGTTAAAATAGTGGTATTTTTCATGTGAAATGAAATGTAAATGTAAAAAGTCAAGTTTAATACTCAAATACATAGGAATTGGGAGGTATGTATGTAAATGTCCCAAAAAAGTAATAAAGTTCACAAGGCAATATATCACATTGGCAAGCAACTTTCTCCCTTGCAAGAGAAGAGATTAAGCAAAGCATATATGATTAAATATTTCAAATTCAAACATCAGTTGATCAAAATTTTAACTTTAGAGAGAATAAAAAGAGGAACTCAAACAAAAAATAAAATAAAAGGCACGACTGCTAAAAGAAATACTCGTTTTAAATTATAAAAAGTTGAAGAATAATTCATCAATGGGCTCAACATTGAATTGAGTTGGTTTGAAAATAAAAAAGAACTTAACATTGTCTTCTATTTTCGTATAAAGGTTGTAAATTGTGTACAGTCATTGTAAGGCTTGTGTTTCTAACCAATTAATTATAACTTCAATAAACTGAAGAAAACAAAAACTAGTTAATCGCAGTAACAAACCTAAATTTAATGTATTTCACTGGCAAACAAAAGCCCAGTGAAATCAGAAAATTGTGAAAAATATCTAAAAATTCACGGTGAGCTTGTGGCAGAAAGCTTGAGTCATTTACCCTTTATATTTGGAATTAGATTCGAATTTTCTGCGACAACCTGAAAAATTAAAAAGATAAGATTATAGGAAGATAAGCAACATACCGCAAACCCTAAAGAGAACAAAACAAAAGACGGAGTTAGTGGGGATGCTTGGTGGAAGAATTTGAGCAGTATTTAACCTAAATCTTACAAAACAGAATCCAGTTTCTCCAATCTTTTGCCTTATATCCCGAATTTACGCTATTAAGAGGAACGTAAATGCGCGAAAGGGTGTCAGAAGAAGGGGGAGAAAGACGACCGCTACCTTAGAGGCGGGGCGGAATGGTAAAAAAGAATGGAGTTTCGGAGGTATTTTCCAAACTAACTCCAATCACAACTGCATCGCGAAGGTTTCGGCCTCGATGAGGAGCAGAAGAAGGTTGGCTGAGGATTTCAGTCAGGGGAAGCGTAAGCAAAATTAGATTATTAATAATTAATAAAATGTTTCGACTAATTAAAAGTGCATCGAATGTGTTGCCTGAGCTCATTATCATCACCTATGCCGTGATTTATGTGGCTCACAACTCGTGTAGCTTCTAATTCTGACCCTTATGATTTCTTATTATGAATGTTATCATCATAACTCACAACTACAATTTATATAATTATGTGTCATATATTGTTCACAACCTGTGCAGTGTCCAACTATAGTCTCTATAGCTTATAGACATTATCACAACTCATAGTCATTACCTATATATTCAACAATGATGTAAATGGCATATAGCTAGTGCAACTCCTGATTCATGCATTTGCGACTTAAAGACGTCATCATAGCTTACTAATATTGTTAGGAATTATAATAAGAAATAATTTATTATTACAAGAAGTTATGATGAAAAAATTATTTTCTTAGAATTAAGAAGATATTTCATTTCTATTTTATATATATTTCTTTGGATTAGGAATTATTTGTTTTCCTATTTTATGTTATTTTCTAGATCTCCTAATAATTAATATGAATTGATTATTGGAGATAGTATGTGATATATCTTTCCTTTCATGTCATTTCTTTTTTTATTATTTTTGCTATTATAAGATTCTTGTAAGGATTATTTATACTTCTATATATATCAATAAAACAATCAAGTATTCCACTTTATTCTGCATTATTCTGAATTTCAACATGATATTAAAGTAAACACGATTCTAAGTCTTACCATCTCCTCTTCCACATCGAAACCCCCATTTATCTTCTTTATAGGCTGAAACACATGACAGACAAAATTAAAAATTCACTCAAGCATGAATCTAACAAATTTGATAATTCGAACGACCCCTTTTATCATCTCCACTTTATTTCACATTATTCTGAATTTCAACATGGTATCAGAGTAAACACAATTCTAAGTCTTACCATCTCCTGTTCAACACTGAAACCCCCATCTATGTTCATAATAGGCCGAAACATATTGCAGACAAAACTCAAAATTAAGTCAAGCCTAAATCTAGTAAATTCAATAATTCGAACGACCTATTTTATCTTCACTACTCAGATTAACATGGTCTTATGCTCGTTACACAGTCGTTGAATGAAGAAAACTACAATACCTAGAGTCGTGCCATATTGATGGCTCTCAGCATAAAAAACAAAGAAGGTTTCGTCAATGGCACGGTCAAAGAACCACCAGAGACGTCCACCGCAGAACTTCAACAATAGAGGCGCTGCAACAACCTTGTCAGGGCATGGTTGTTTAATTCAATTGCAGAAGACATTGGAGCAAATATAATATATAATGAAAGTGCTCATGAAATATGGCTTGACTTGAAGGAATGTTTTTCTCGTACCAACAACGTCCATATTTTTCATGTCGAAGAAGCCATCCACGATTGCAAGCATAGCGATATGATAGTTGGAGCTTATTACACCAAGCTCAAAGGCCTATATAATGAACGAGACACCCTCTATAACTTTCTTAAATGCACATGTGGTGTCATGAAGGAAGTGATACAGTTTCAGCAAAACCAAAAAAATCATGAAATTTCTCATGGGGCTTAATGAAACATACACTGGTATATGAGGGCTAATTTTTTCTCCAGGATCCCCTTCCCAATGTCAGCAAGACACATTCTCTCACGCTCCAAGAGAAAAAACGGTGCGGGATGAACAGTGTAAGTGCGTCGCAGCCGGAAGCCTCGGCTTTTGCTGTGAAGAATAATGCACAAAAAATAGAGAAGGTTTTCACGCCTAAAAATCCTCATTTAAATTGTGAAAAATGTGACAAAATTAGGCATACCTCAAACATATGTCGAGCACATATGAAATGCGATTATTGTGGATGGCAAGGACACACCATCAATGACTGTAGGAAGCTGCAAAGGGTAAATACAACGGGCAATAAACCTTGATGAAAAAATTTTGCTCCCAAAGCCAACCATGCGAATACCAATACATCGACGAGTCATGCACCATTCAAACTTACAACCGAACAATATCTAAGTCTCATATCACTACTTGCAAAGAAAAATTTAATTTGATGGTTAATCACGTTGGCAGTACATCAGCCATGAGTGATATCTCAGGTAAAATCTTTTGTGTCTATGTTTTTGACAAAGAAATGCATTGGATTCTTGACATAGGAGCCACGGATCACATGGTATATTCAGCCAACCTACTTACTACAAAATCCAGTGTCACCAATCGAAAAGTTCACTTGTCTAATGGGGATACTACAACTGTCACGCACATAAACAACATCCATTTTGCTGACTTCGTTCTACAAAATGTTTTATGTTTCCCTTCCTTCAAATTAAATTTGACTTCCATTAGCAAATTTGTGCTTGATTCACAGTATTTTTCCATTTTTAATAACCACACTTATGTGTTACAAGGCCAACAATCGGGGAAGATGATTGGGACATGAACTAAAAGAGGAGAACTCTACTACCTTAATAATCCACAAAAGAACAAGTACAATGTTGCTACTTCACCATCCCCAAATCTCTGGCATAAACATCTAGGCCACCAATCGAATAAAGCTTTCAGCTTGTTTCTTTTTTCAAGTATAGACAAGAAAATTTGTAATTTTTGTTATTGTTTAATTTGCTCGTTGGCTAAGCAAACTCTTTCATATTTTCAAACAAGTTCCATTGGCTCAAAAACACATTTTGAATTAATTCATGTTGACATTTGGGGAGGGTACTAAGTTCCTTCAATCACAGGAACGCGATATTTTCTCACAGCTGTTGATGATTATACTCGATACACATGAACTTATTTCTCAAATCATAAATCAGATACACATTTATACATCATTAAGTTCATAAACCTCATTGAAACACAATTCTGTCTAAAAGTCAAAATCATTTGAAGTTATAAAGGTCATGAATTGATATTGAGGAATCTTTATCTCAATAAAAACATCATTCACCAATCCAGTTGTGTCTCCATTCCGCAACAAAATGGTGTAGTCGAAAAAAAACACATCGCCACTTACTCAACATAGCCCGAGCCTTATTGTTTCAAGCTAATTTATCCAAAAAAAATTAGGGAGATGCAATCATAAATGCCACCTACCTAATTAATCGAACACCAACACCCCTTCTCTAGTGAAAGACTCCTTTTGAAATGCTCTTCCAAACACAACCCACATATGATCATTTGTGCATGTTTTAGTGTCCTTGTTTTGCTTCAACAAATCATCAGCGAACAACGAATTTTGATCCCAGAGCCATTTGATATCTTTTCTTAGGGCATCCATACGCGCAAAAGGGCTATAAATTCTATAACCTTTCAACTGGGAAGGTTTTTTGTATCACGAGATGTTCGTTTACATGAATACACTTTCTCTTCCCCTTCCTTTGCTATAGATAAATGTTCAATTTTGCACTTCACCACCCGCACCAACATGCCTTCGTTCAATGAATTTCCTCAAGAAGATATTACATTTTATCAAAACAACAAAATCCCCTCTCAAGGGACTCCTTCACCTTCACTCACTTCAAATTTATTCTCAGAACAAGTTGCAACTCCAAATGAACAAATATCATAACCACGACCAATGAGAACAACAAAAACGCCTAGCTATTTGTGTGAGTATCATGTTGGTATTTCTCTTCCCTCGCGAAACCCCCTAACAACAACTTTGTATTGGTCAAAGCTACATGTATCTTCTATCCATTAATCGACGTCTTATCATATGTTAGATTGTCACCTAAACATCATGCTTTTACCATCTCTCTTTCAATTGAAAATGAGCCAAACAACTTTGTAGAAACTGCTCATAATCCAAAGTGACGGGTTGCTAATGAACTCAACGCCAATGACACATGGTCCCTTGTACCATTATCACATGGAAAAAGACCAATTGGATGCAAATGGGTATACAAAATCAAACTTCGTGCAGATGGGACAGTTGAACGCTACAAGACCAGATTAGTGGCAAAAGGGTATAATTAAATTGAAGGACTAGATTATCAGGAAGCCCTTGCACCTGTAGCAAAGCTTGTAACTGTTCGTCTACTCCTTGTGTTACCATTATCTCCACCAACTAGATGTCAATAATGCTTTCTTGCAATGGGACCTCGACGATGACATATATTAGTCGCTACCTCCTGACCTCGGACGAAAGAGAGAGACTCGAGTTTGTAAACTCCACAAATCATTATATGATCTCAAACAAGTTTCACGACAATGGTTCATCAAGCTTTCCACCACTCTAAAGCATGCCAATTTTATACAATCAAAGGAAGACTATTCCTTGTTCGTTTGATCCCAATGGTAAATTCATCGCCCTTCTTATAGATGAATATCATGATTCACAAGGAACGACTTACAAGAAATCAAATATATCAAAATGTTCTTAAGGAACCAATTGAAATTTAAGGACCTTTGACAATTGAAATATTTTCTTGGTATTGAGGTTGTGCGGTCTCAAAAGGGTATTGTGCTTTCACCAAGAAAGTATGCTCTTGAAATACCCGAGGATTATGGGTACCTCGGTGCAAAACCAACCACTTTCCCTATGGAACAAAACTTATCTCTTAGCAAATCAAAAGGAGAATATGTCAGTGATCCATCATCATACGAAAGACTAGTTGGGAGATTAATTTACTTGATTATTACACGACCTGACTTGACATACGTAGTTCATATCTTAAGTCAATTTATGGACATGCCACGAGTGTCACACTTAGAAGCATTCATCGTGTTCTACGTTATGTAAAACAAATGGCAAGAAAAGAAATTTTCCTCTCAGTAGAAAGTTCAACCCAACTAAATGTCTTTTGTGATGCAAATTGAATCAGGTGTCGTGACACTCAAATATCAGTTACTAAGTATTGTATATTTCTTGGGAGTTCATTAATTTCTTGGAAAAGTAAGAAACAAACCACAATATCACGTTCTACTGTAGTATTTGAATATCGGTCCCCGACCGCTATCTGATGTGAGATTATTTGACTAAGAACAATTTTGTAGGATTTGAGGATCATGCATTCATATCTTGTTAATTTATTTTGTGATAGCCAAGCAACACTTCACATCGCCTCGAACACGATATACCATGAGCGAACAAAGCACATCGAGATTGATTGTCATCTCATACGAGAGAAAGTTCAAAAAGGAACAATAAATTTGACTCATGTGTCTGCTTTATGACAGTCAGCGAACGTTTTCACAAAACTACTAAACTCTTCTCAATTCTCGATACTACTCATCAAGTTAGAAATTATTAACATACATTCTAAACTTCATGGGGAGTGTTAAGAGCTATAATAGAAAATAATTTATTCTTGTAAGATGTTATGGTGAATAAATTATTTCCTTGGACTTAAGAAGACATTTCATTTACTATTTTATATTTATTTCCTTGGATTAGGAAATATTTGTTTTCTTATTTTATATTATTTCATATATCTCTTAATAATTAATATGAATCGATTATTGAAGATATTATGTAATATATCTTTTCTTTCATATCATTTACTTATTATTATTTTTTCTTTTATAAGATTTTTGTAAGGGTTATTTATACTCTAGTTCATATCAATAAAACAATCAAGTATTTCATTTTATTCTGCATTATTCTGAATTTCAACAAATACAACTTACAACATGCGTGACACACAACTCTTGCAACCACATACTACTACGGGCCCTGTGGCCAACTGACACTTCTGAAGCAACCATGTGCGGCTCACACGACCAACTACTACAATGGCTTTTAACTACATCCTATATGACAAGCCAATGCAACACTCTCCATCAACAACATTCATGATGGCATACCGCCTTCATAACAATCGACTACGGCTCTCGCAGCTTGCTATCACCAAAAACTTTATTATTTGATTTATTAAATTTTAAATAACCATTCCATAAATAATATATAACTAAATCTTTGATGACATCTAAATATCACTTAAATTTGTAAATATCCTTCCAAAGTGTTAAGTCATTGAAAGTATAAAATAAATCAATCATTGCTTCAGATCTCATAATTTAAATTAACATTAAATTATTTAAAGTAGAACAGTATTAAACAAAAAAAATGTTAAAAATGATGACTAAATAATGATATTTTTATACTGTGTAATTTAAAATCAAATAATTCATGCTATTCGATTTCATTATATATATATATATATATATATATANTATATATATATATATATATATATATATATATATATATATATATATATATATATATATATATATATATATATATATATATATATATATAATTTGGGCTAGAATGTAATAAATTATTTGCACTTTGTAGTCTTAAGTGAATTAATTAGTTATTGATTTAAGTGTTATTGATACACCGCCAACAAATTTTCATCAACCAACACGAATCTCAATGCAATTTTTTGAATAAGAGACATTCAAACTTTGATTAAGAGTCATTCGGAGCTCTGATTTCATTGATGAGACGGACCTAATGATATAAAAGTTAGTCCAATCTGAGTCAAATCAGGCTCAGATCAAGTCATTATACCACTGCTATAGAATTTCCGGAGGCATTTTAAAGGTCAAACGAATGTCAAATTTAGTGAGTTTATAGTCAGATCGAGCGTCTCGAAAAGACAAATCCAACGAGCCCAAGATTGCTCAATTCAGACATCGTTAAGGCACTCAAATGTCTATCAAACGTCATATAATCAAGGGAAGTTTTTCAGGCCGTCCGATCAAAATAGTTCATATTCCTGCATTAATTGCACCCAAAACACTATAAATAGAGCATCACCCCTCAAATGAAGGGGAGGAGGCTTAAGAGAGAATTTTATACTTTGAGAAGGAACTCAAGCCCAATATCATCCTCGCCATCGTCGATCATCGTCGACCACCACTAACCGTCGACAACGACCGTCAACCACAGCCGACCACCGTTGAACGCCGCCGATTACCGCTGACCTCCGTCAACCACCGCTTACTAGACGTAATCAGTCAACATTATAACGTGGAAGGCTAGTAACACTTTTCCGTCTGTGGGTCAATGGACATCTGTAATCATCATCTTATAGTGGATTTTTACAACCGGGCCAGACCCCGTGGTTTTTCCATTTTTACGGGTTTTCCACGTAAAAACTTCTGATGTTATTACAACTTGATTGATTTTCATCTGAGTGTGTGCTGAATTTTCGTGCAACTCTAAGACGATAATCTATTACTCTACCGCCGCGAATTTTCTAGCACGCATCAGTTATATTGTTTCTTTTATATTTTCAATTATAATTTTTATTCGATTCTAATGACTACTTTTTTTTTAAGCGATGCAATTTTTGTTATTTTTTTTAATAAAATCAGATTATGTATTTTATTAATTCATATTTCTTACTCGCTATTAGAAAAATAAATTAATCATAAAAAATAATTATTGTCAGAATGAAAAAATTTAAAAAAATAATTAATTCAGTTTTTTTAATATATAAAATAAGGCCCTCTAAATAATTTAGCATATGCATTAATTTAATTTAATTAAAAAAAATTATAAATTCTAAAATAAAAATTTCCTTAATTTAATTTTCCATAAATATTTCTAAATTTTAGTACATTTCGTAATATCAAAAGAATTAGGAGAAGTTGATTCCTTTTTTATCAATAAAAAAATCACTCTGACATTAATTTCTAAGAAAATATAACAAAATAAAAATGAAACTATTTTGAAGAATAGAGATGAATAATTAATCAGATGAACATATCTATGACCATATATTTAATATTAGACTCAACGAATGAAGTGTATTTACGCCTTTTATACAAAAATTAGGGGTGTAAATGAGTTGAGTCAAACTTGTGTCAGCTTCGACTTGAGCTTGTGCTTGATTAATTTTATCGAGCTCGAGCTTAAGTTTACATGTTCGTTCTAGCTAACGAGCTTATTTATCATAAAAGAAAAAAATATATTAATTTAACATATTGTTATAATAAAATGATAAATAGCATGAGTATTTAGAAAACAAATAATAACAAATTACTTAATATGAAATACAAAAAAAAAATGTTAAACATTTTAAATACTTTTTAAGGTAAAATCTTCAAATTTAATTTATTTTAAATATATTTTTTACTAATATTGTTAGGAGTTATAGTATAAAATAATTTATTCTTGTAAGAAGTTATGAGGAATAAATTATTTTCTTAGATTAAGAAGAAATTTTTTTTCCTATTTTATATTTATTTTCTTGGATTATGAATTATTTGTTTTCATATTTTATGTTATTTTCTATATCTCTTTATTGAAGATGTTGAGTCATATATTTTTCATTTCATATCATTTTTTTTATTATTTTTCCTATTATAGGATTCTTATAAGGGTTATTTATATCTTTGTTCATATCAATGAAATAATTATGTATTCCACATTTTTTTGAATTTCAACATGGTATCAGAGTCTGATTTTGTACTTTAGCCATCGGTTCTCCTTTGAGAATTGTCGGACTCTCTTCATGTCATCCTCTGTGCAGGAAGGGAGGGACACTCATCTTGATATTTGAAATAGTGATTTTTTTCTTCTTCTCTCCCTGCAAGCTTTGTCTGTTGGCCGACCCTTCCTGAATCGGACGCTTCGACTCTGCTAGCCTCCAGAAAATCTGTAGTCGTCGGTTGCATCTCTGCTATTGAAACCCCCATCTATCTTCTCTCTATGTTGAAACACATGACATACAAAAATCGAATTCAATTAAGCACGAACTTAGCAAATTTGATAAGCCGAAAAAAAGAAATTGCTTCCAACAACCAACTTGCATTCCCTTCTTCGTCGGTTTCATCCATATTGTCGAAACCCTCATCTATCTTCTCTCTAGGCCGAAACACATGACAGACAAAACTCAAAATTCTGTCAAGCTTGAATTTTGAGTCTTTCTATAGGCACTGCAAAAACTGTAGTCAAAAGACAATCATAGTTGTCTACTTCCGTGCAAACTCCTCTGCATCATTACATGTAGGAGTTTCAGTCTACCTACAGTCACTGTAGTAACTGCAATCAAAGACAATCAAACTTGTCTACTAACCTGCAAATTCCATGCAACAATACTAGTAAGAGTTTTTCGTTTAACTACAGACGCTACAGGAACTGCAACCACTGTCGTCCGTTCAGTCACCTGCAAACTCCCTTGCATCATTACCTATAGGAGTCTTTTGCCTACCTAAACAAACACCGTAGAAAATGCAACCAAAGACAATTGCAGTACATGATGAAGACTCCAAGTTTTACTTCACAGGATATTCTTCACCTGTTGTTTTGATGTTTTTCAAATTCAAGTTGAACGTGAATTTCAACCATATTTCAATTTGAGCGGGAGTGTTAGGAGTTATACTAGAAAATAATTTAATATTGTAAGAAGTTATATGAAATAAATTATTTTCTTTAGATTAATGAGATATTTCATTTCCTATTTTATATTTATTTTCTTAGATTTTAAATTACGTGTTTTCATATTTTATGTCATTTCCTATATCTCATAATAATTAATAAGATTTGATTATTAGAGATATTAGGTGATATATCTTTCATTTCATATCTTTTTTTTATTATTTTTTTCTATTATAGGAATTTTGTAAGGATAATTTATAACTCAATTAATATCAATGAAATAATTTTGTATTACACATTATTCTAAATTTCAACAAATATTTTTTAAGCAAGCAAAGGGTGGAGTCAGAGCTAGCTTGTTAGCTCATGAAGCTGAGTTCACGAGCTGCTTATAGAGCCGATTTTAAGCTGGCTCACAAGTCGGCTTGACTCACTCATAAGCATAACCAAAAACCCAATTAATTACCGTGTCGGGCCATATGAGTAATCCATTCGGGTAGGCCGGATCTCAACCCGCCCAAATAACTCTCCTGCTTCTCGCTGTCTCGCATCTGGCCTGCTTGTTTTCATTGTGTTGCCTGCAACGGAGAGCAGAGTCCGCGGTTCACGTCCTCTACTCTGCTTCCATCTTCCAAACCCTTAATTCTGATTGTCGAAGCTCTGCATCTATCCGTTTCGTTCCTCTCCGGCGCCGGAATCGCGAACTATAGCCGGGAAATATGGTACGTTTCTTCGAATTTCTTGCGCTTAACCGATTATTCGTGATAGAGAGTTGAAATGTGGATGATTGGGTTTGATGAAACAACTCCGTACATGATCTCTTCTTCAGTTATTGGTCCTGATTTTCATACTGATTGGAGGGAACCCATCGTATTATGCTATTTTGGGGTATAATTTTAGTGAGATATGCGTTATTGTTACTGACTAGAAACATTTTGTTATTGCTGTGGATTTTTTTAATTATGTGTTTATGGCGATGGCTGCAGCCTCTAAGATTGGAAATCAAGGTATTCTTTGTTTCCTTGCTGATGATTTTTTTGTAGTAATTTTAGAAATTAGTTTTCGTATAAGTTGGCTCCTGATGGTTTCTTAACTCATATCCGAGTTAACCCAAACTACAATAGGAACAGAAATATTATTACTGAATTTAAATATGATTACAATGATGACTCTTCAAAAAGGAAATAAATGATAACAAATATAAAACAACACAAACAAATATCCTAAAAGTATATCCCAAGGGTGGTGAATGCCAGCTAAGTGGATCAAAATAATTGACGGAAGTGGCGGCAACAAGGGCATGCTAGTGGCGGCGAGGGGGAGATGCGAGAGTGCAGGGGCAACAAGTATGGTTGTTGTGCAAGGAGTTGGGGTGGATAGCGACAGAACAGAAGAAAAGAGTTGTTCCTTGGTTGTCTTGGATGACAACGACACGGTGGATGGGCTGGAATAGCAGGAAGGAGGTGTAGTTTGGACAACAACAATTCGAGTGTTGTGGGCGGTTGCAGTGAGGTTCTACTGCAGAGAGCGACATGTAAGGAGGGCGAAGGGAGTAGGAGGAAGATAGTCATCACCTTGGCAGAGAGATACAGTCGGAGCACCATCAGATCTCTCAGATGCAACCCTCGAAGGGGAAAACAGATGTCAGCGACTGTCCTGACAGCAATCTGAATGAAAAACACTAAATAATCCACCATAAACTCAACAAACATGCATATAAATACACTCCAAGTAGGTGGGAAACATAAAAAGAAAAAGGGAAGCAGTGGGTAGCAATTTTGACTCCCAGTAGACGGGAATCAGGAAAGGAAGGCAGGGCGTGAGCGACAAATCCTGACTCTAAGAAGGCAAACCGTTCCAACAGGAGGTTAGACAATACCCTCCTTAGAACAGTTTAGTCAGTTCTTTTGCCAGCCGATTCAGCCTTCTCTCCAAGCCCCATGTCAGTCTCTCAAGGTTGGGGGGCTCTGACTTCATTCATCGAGCTTTTGGTTTATATTCTTCAATCCTAGTAGCACTTGGGTTCAACTGTCGGCTACACTATCTTCCAAAGCATCAGAGAAGTTTTATTCACTTGTGAGCATACCTCCACATCGATCTGCTCTTCTGGGATCCCACAAATGAACTGAGTTTGTGTGTCTCGCCCATGTTGTTAAAATATTTTTGAAGTATTCCACGATCGGTTAAATCTGATTTGAAGTGAGTGTAGCCTGAATCTCTCCGAACGGTGGTCATCATGATGGTAAGACGTCGACTTTGATATTATGAAATGCTCTCTGTCATTCTATCCCGTGTCTGGAGCTGGTGTCTCATTCTCATCATCCCCAATCATCATCAAAACTAGTCTTACCAATGTTGCTTTGCTGTCAAAGGCGTCAGTGAGCTCGAGCTCTGCCGAAGGGACTATGCGCTTCCCATTCTTGGTGAAGGAATATGTGTTTTGAATCCGTCGTGCTGAGTCCTCCGGTCAAATTGTCACGACCTTCCCAACAAATGTGACAAACATCCATGAGATTACATCGCACCACACCTGATCCTGCAGTTGACTCCTAATTGAAAACTCCACTAAGCATCTCAGAACAATGCTAACTCAGCTTTCCTTCTTTACCCATATCAGATAATATGGCTGGGAGTGTCTCTGAGTCATGAAGCCCAATTTCTCTATCATCTGCGTAGATGTCACATTCTTATTGCTATCCTTATCAGTGATGAGATTGCATATCCTTACGTTCAATGTGCAACATGTGTAGAATATGTTATGGTGAAGCCACTGCGGATCCCTCGTATTCTCAGCCTGTAGGACCAGTCAAACCACAAGTGTCTCTCCTTCATCCGGTAGCAGATGACACATCTTGCTCTGTTCCTCAGCTTTCTTCTTGTCTCTAAGCTCCTCCATGAAGCCTTGTTCGGTAAAAGACATGACTCGGCTTGTGGGGTAGTTGGAGGCAATATGCCCATATCTGTGGCATATGAAACTTTTTTGGCTTAGATTGTAGTAGGCATGGTACTCAGCTCAGGCTTATTCTCACTAAAGGTGGCTCTATCCTTATCTGAATCAACTTTCCCAATTCCTTGAGATGTGCTCCTACTGATGTCGCCAATTATAGATGGTCGTCTAGCTGGTGGCGGTTGCCTGCTTTGTTTCTGCTGTCTTTACACTTTCAGTACTAAGGTCTAGACATCATCAAGCGACTAATATGGTTGTAGTTGTATCACATTGCTAATAGCGGACTTCAAATAATAATTAAGTGGAAGATATTTCTTCTACATGACTTTCTTCATCTCATTCCATTTGGAAATCTTATTGTTGCCTCCTCTTTTCCTCCGTCACTGTAAGTTATCCCACCACAAAGAGATAACTGTACCACATTGCTAATAGCAGACTTCAGGCCCCAAGGTACTGAGCTAAATGTTGTTCCTCTGGCTCATTTAGCTCGCATTTCATCTATAAGTGGTCAAGCCGAGCTGTGAACTCCTCCACAGAAATGTCTCACTGTTGCAGAATGTGGAGTTTAAAAAACATATCCTAATGATAATGAGGTGAAATATATTTATTCCGCACAACCTTCTTCATCTTCTCTTACTTGGTAATCTTACTGTTGCCTTCTCTTTTTCTCTGTCTCGCTAAGTTCTCCACCATAAAGAGGCACTACTCTTCAATTTGATAGCAACTAATTTGAGCCTCTTATTCTCTGACACATCTTTATACTTAAAGATCTGTTCAATAGATTAAAGCCAATCAATAAATTATTTTGGATCCATACCTTCCTCAAACTCTAATATATCCACATTGATTATGTGGTCTCTGTGCTCTCCAATTGATGTCTCATCTCCAGGCCTCCTCTGATACCAGATTCTGAAATGTCATGGTCTTTCATCTTTATCACTATCATCCTTCATATTGAAATGGTTGAAATTTTTGTCTCTTTATCCTCTTTGAATTTCCCTATCACCATCGAGGGTAAGTCCCTCATGGGTGTCATCCTTAATGTCTGCCAATCTTCACTGAAGTCGGGTGATATCTCGTTGTATCTTTTACCCGGTAGGTTCGGGCATGTATTCTCTTGGTGGCATAGCTATTGTTTGGAGTGGGAGGTAAAAGACGGCGAAAAAAATGATTCGAGGTTGCTACTTTTGAAAATCTACAATGAGAAATTAGAATTAGGTCAAAGTTTTGGTTATAGTTTGGGAATATAAAAGAAAATTTTTAGTGGGGGATAATGTGGATGTTAGGAAACCCTAAGTGAAGACTAAGGTTAGACAAGCTCTAATATCAAATGATACCAGAGTTAACTCAAACCATAATAACAATAGAAATATTATTTTTGAATCCAAATAAGATTATAACGATGACTATTCAAAAATGAAATAAATGATAACAAACATAAAATGACACAACAAACAACCTTAAAGTGTGTCCCAAGAGTGGTGGAGGTCTGCGAGAATGGCTAGTGGGGGTAGCTGCAACAAGGGCATGCTATTGGGAGCGATGGGGTATGCGAAAATGCAGGGGGAACATGGTTGTTGTCCTGGATGGTAATAACGAGGAGTTAGGGTGGATAGTGATGGAACAACAGATAAGATTTGTTCCCTGATGGTCTTGGGAGGCAGGGACACGGTGGATGTACTGGAACAACAAGAAGGAAGTGCGGTTTGGGCGACAATAATGCTAGAAGGGAGGGAAGCGGGGGTGCGCAATTGGTAGGTTGAAGACTGCATAAAACAACAATCTCATTGTTGTTGTGGGCGGTAAAGCGAGGTACAACGACCAGGAGCGATGTGGAAGGATATGAAAGGGAGTATAAGGAAGATAATCACCACCTCGGGTGAGAGATACAACCAAAGCACCATCCAATCTCTTGGATGAAGTCCTTGAAGTGGAAAATGGATACTGACGACTATCCCAACAACAATCTAAAAGAAAAACACACAATAATCAACTCTAAACTCAACAATCATGCCTATAAATAGACTCCAAGTAGATGAGAAATAGAAAAGGAAAAAGGGAAGCAGTGGGACTCCAAGTAGATGAGAAATAGAAAAGGAAAAAGGGAAGCAGT
The DNA here is from genome assembly GCA_003013225.1 of Phalaenopsis aphrodite. NCBI lineage: Eukaryota > Viridiplantae > Streptophyta > Magnoliopsida > Asparagales > Orchidaceae > Phalaenopsis > Phalaenopsis aphrodite. The sequence goes on along the minus strand of NEWO01000087.1, from coordinate 871,689 downwards.
GGGCGGCAAATCCTGACTTCCAGTAGGCGGGAATTTGTAAAGGAAAGGAAGGCGGAGCGTGAGCGGCGAATCCCAACTCTAAGAAAGGAACGGAATGCGGGTATCAAGAAAGGAAAGGAAAGGAAGGCGGGAGTGGGAGTGGGAAATCCAGACTAAGAAGGCTGACCGGTCTTGCAGGAGGTTGGATTAGACCCAACTCAGGCCATTTTAGTTGGCTCTTCTTTCAGCCGGTTCATCCTGCCTACTCCCCAAGCCCCGCATCAAGAACAAAGGAAGGTTGCGTAGAGGTCTGAAAGAGTGAAATCCATGGATCTACATCCTACAGAGACATGGTAGAATAAGTTGTTTTTTTTTTTTTGTAAAATTTGCTTGCTATTGTGTCGGGCTACAACTCAGCTGAATATGGGTATTTTTTAACTTAAAGCTTTTCTCACCTTTTATTAACTTTGATATGTCTCACACAAGATTCTTGCAAGTTTTTACTCTTGAAGTGTTTGCATATGTAATTATTAGTATAGGTGTGTTACTGTTGCTAGACTTTATTTTTTAATCCTTTGGATTGCATGCCTTGTTGTGGTTGGCATTGATTTCTTAGATCCTCTATTGGTGTGTGAGAGCACCTCACCTTTCTCCTTTTACCTCAACAGATTTTGTCTTGGGGTTTGTTTGGTGAAGTTGCAGTTTATCCAGCTTATCCAGATAAACTGTTTATTCTGATAAGCTGCTGATCAGCAGTTGATCAAAATAAGCTGGCTGACTGTTTGATTTTTGCCTTTGAAAATTAGGTGATTTGCAGCTATTTTTGGATAAATGGTCATTCTGCCCCAGATCTGAATAAGCTGTATAGCTGTTTGATTTGTGCGTTTGAAAAATAACTGATTTGTAGCTATTTATGAATAAGAATATAGACATGTAAATTTTCATTTATATCATTCTCAAACTCATTGGTATTTTTAATTGACCCTACTGCATAAGAATATAAGCCAAGTGTATTACCAATGCCTTCAACAACATATAAGTTCGATTAAATATTCTAAAGCATGGCTTTTTTCCTTCTACAGTTTGGATTGCCTAGGAATTCCCTCTACTAAACGTTGACACTCATATTACATATGGGCAATATAACCCAAGAGGCTTCCATGTACATCAACACAACCAATACAGTAGTGCACTGACAAATAATACTTTATTGAATGCAAAGGAGCTGTCATTGCTATTCTAATCATGCCAAATTAAAAGAACTTCAAAATTCAACAAGTATTATGAAATGTAAAGCAGCAACAACTTGTATAAATTTTAGATCATTTAACCTTCTCTTGCACATGTCACATCAGCATAGCATTTCTAACTGATACAACAAAAAGAATAACTGAAAGGCTCAAGCGTTTCTCACGCACAAAAACCAAGGACAAAGCCACCCGAAAAATCAAGGCCAAAGCCACCTACACACACAGAAACTACACCCAATTACCACAACCAATAACACACACAGAGAAACTAAGGTCAAAGCCACCAGAGAAAGCAAGCCGAGCTGTGTCATCCACCAACACACAGAGAAACCAAAGCCCTTCTACTACATCTGCCAACACACACAGTGAAAGTTCTCACAGAAAGACAAATTTCACGGAGGAAGCTCTCATAGAAAAATCCATCACTTTTCAAAATAGAGCACCAAAAAATTCTCACATAAAAGGAGAAGAGCAAATTCCAAACCCGAAAAATTCTCTAGATAAAAAATCTCCAAAAACAGAACACCACAAAATAAGCGCAAAAGTAAATACTGGATAAATAACCGTCTCATGAAAGCCATTCCTTCAAATAGAGCACCTCAAAATTCTCAAATCAAAGAAGAAGGGGAGATTCCAAACCCGAAAAGGCCTCTAGATCGAAAATCACCTAAACAAAGGTGACGAGGTTCTTACAAAGCACCACAACCACAGATCAAAGATAAGAAGAGGAGGATGAAGGCAACGATGGAGAGAAGGGAGGAGAATCGAATAAAGTTAGGGCTTCGACACGAGACGAGCGTAGAGGAGACGATCGAAGGCACAAGGGCAATAGGAGAAATAAACAGTTGCTACACGCGGGACACAGCTCCTCTACTGCGTCTGCAATTAATAGGAAACCGCTGGCATTGTTTTGAAAATGCCGCCCGAATGTTGTAACCGAATAGTTAGGCGGCATTTTCAAAATGCCACCCGCACAAATAAGCTGCCCCAAATGCACCTTTAGTGCCTTAATAGTGTCGTATTCCTCAATAAGCATGGTCGAGGTTTAGTTCTTCAATGCAGCCTCCCATTCTCTACGTCCAAAATTTTTCCTTCCCTTTTAACTATTGTTAACCGTCATCTCGTGTGCCATTCTTTCTGACTGCAAAGCTGGCTGTCCTAATTATTGTCCTCTGATAGCTTCATGGTTTCAAAAACTATTTCATTCGTATGGTCTCATTGTCCATGACTCAGCCACAAAATTTTCAGTTCAAAGCGGAGTTTGCTGTGATAATTTATTGTTAAATGCTTAAAATATGTCTTGAAAAAATTGTCATGTTCCTATTAAACCATTTATGATACGTTATTGTGTGTTGACAACAGGCCACACCGAGCTGAGATGTAATTTTTTCTTTCCGCCTATCCTGTTCTAAGTAGACGATGGATGCATCACATTAATCATCATCCACATGTAACAAAATTCTCCAATTTTTGTAACCACTCTTTTGAGAAAGCTCTTGAAACTTGTACTAACAGTTATAAAGTAACATAATAAACAATGCAAAAATCAACACTGGTTTTTGAATTGTATGCATTCTATTCAAACATGCAACTTGCCACCCTTAGCACTTCAAAGTCTATTTTGGTGGATTAATTGTGACTCGTATTGGTGTTATTTTAGACAATGGTGAAATCTTTTGAAGTATCTGACCTGCCTAGTATGTAGACCTTTTTCAATGTCTGGATTCCTTTTGGCATTCCTGTAATTTTAGTTACCTTTTCATCTCCAGTGAGATCAGCAAAGTTCATAGTACGCAAGCAGTGGGTTGTTGTGGGGGCGATAACATGTTCATTCGTGTGTAGAACTATAACGCAGTGGACAAGGCTAAAGTGTTTGAGGCACACAGATTATAATAGGTGTGTGGTTGTCAATCCAACGCTGCCTTATGTGCTTTCCTCATCCGTTCACATGTTGATCAAGCTTTGGGACTTGGAGAAGGGATGGTTATGCAGTCGGATCTTTGAAGGCAACACCCATTATGTCATGCAAATCGCATTTAATCTGAAGGATACAAATACTTTTGCAAGTGTTTTTCTTGATTGTAAAATAAGTTACAAATTTCTCATCAATTTCATGAATTCAATTGTTTGTTCAACGTAAATTGCGAATATGTTAAGAAAATATATTTTTCCATTGAACTTGATATCGCCACTCCTTTCCTTGGCTCATTTCTTTTTCAGATTTGGAACCTTGGTTCTTTTGATCCAAATTTTACTTTAGATGCCCATTCAAAGGAAAAAAATATTACGTCCGTACGTTCACATATCCGGGCGGCTAACCGCCGGGCGCCACGTCGCCCAGCGCCACGTCGCCCGGCGCCGATGTGTATGGCGATGTGACGCCCATCAGTTGGCCGTTCGGAGGTGCAGTGCTCGAGCGTAAGATTTTCTCTAGTCGAAGGGAGTGAATTAGGTTGATTGCTTTACTTGTGGTAATAAGCCTATTTAATCATTGGTTTTGATGATCACACTCCAAAGGTTGTCTTGATTCCTGACTATCAAACCATTTTCAGCTATTACTAGTGTAATAAAAAAAATTAAATTCTATTAAAAAAATAATAATAAAAGGTGCACCCGTTTGGAGAAACGCATCTGCCTTCAAATTATGTCCGGAAAGCTTTTAAAAGTGATCGAATAACTTGATCTGGGCTTGATCCAACTCGAATTGGGCCGATTTTTTTTTATTGTTGGGTCCGCCCCATTGAGCTTGTCAATTTGACTATATTACTCAAATCAAAGCTCTGGATGAATTTTATTAGGAAATTGAACATTTCTTGCTCAAAATCTTCCTCTAGGTCCGTGTTATACCTTAAGATTCATGTTGGATGTTGGAAATTTGTTGATAACGTATCATATATATATATATATATAGAGAGAGAGAGAGAGAGAGAGAGAGAGAGAGAGAGAGAGAGAATAGAAAGTTTTATTTCAATATTATTAATTTTTTTTGAAATATGAAGAAATTTTCTGGAATAAAATGAGCCATCTTTTGAAAGAGCATTTTTTTATAAATAGGGTCACTTAAAAGCATTTTATTTATTTTTTATATTTATATTATTATATTACTATATTATTATATTATTATTTAGATTAAATTTAATTATTTTTATATTTATTAATTATTACGTCATCCGGTTCAGTCCCGGTCAAACCAATAAACCTTAAACCATTCCTTTTTCCAGTTTGATGTCCGATCATGTTTCAGAACTTTGCAAAGAGCTGTGTCAAAACACTAGAAGGTCATAATCACAAAGTCTCGTCTGTATGTTTCCACACTGATAATAATAACTGGTTGGGAAGATTGAACTCTTCGTATATGGCATGCTGCCACTAGGTCATGTTCAATATATTTCTTAATTTTGTTATGTTATTTAACGACTGGTTAAGATGAAATTATTATTTGTGATAGTTTTTCATTCTTATTCATGCTTATCATATTTGCATTTTGATGCTATCCGATATTATAATTTTGATATTCATGACATCTTAATCTTTCTTTATCAATAATGCATATTTTTTAGTATTGCCAAACTTTAAAACTAAGACTTCTTTGGAGTACGCTTTTTGATTTTATTACAACTCTCTGCATTTGCAGCTCCACCATAATTGCAATAATGTTTTTCTTGTACTTTATCGTCCAGTTCATTCAATGTATTATAATTGTTGAATATCTGAACTCTACCTCTCTCTTTCTCTCTTCCAAGCCCGCCCCGGCTTATGAATCTGGTGCCAGAAGTTTAAGGTTTCCTATACTGGTTTAACAATGTATTAATAATTTTTTTCCTTCTAACAAGTTTTAATTATGGCATCTTGTCTGATAGGGGATTGATGTAGTTGTCACATTATACTTAATGCTGTGAACTGATACCTCTATGAGAATTTCTAGTTCACTCTGTATATCATATTATTTAACACTGTCATTGCCGGTCTCAAGCCCGGATGTGAAAAGTGGAGGGTTGTGTTTGGTAGTCGACAGCCAGCGTAAAAGAAAAAATCATGACTTGAATCTTTTTTATCATTTTGTAAGTGCTAGGGCGTCGCCTGGAAGCGACGTGCTGTATAACCTGAATATAATGAAACGTGTACAAGGGCCGCTACACCGGTGTCCGGGTATAGTGTCAAATAAGTAAAGGTTCTCACATTACGGACGAATGTGGGAAAAAATGTTAGTCCTTGAAACTAATTCAACTAATATTAGGATATGATCTTGGAATATAGGTACTCTCAATGGTAAATTAATGGAATTTGTTGATATTATGATTCATAGGAAAATTAATATCTTATGTATTCAAGAAACTAAATGGGTTGGAGAAAAGGCTAAGGAGATTGATAATTTAGGTTTTAAACTTTGATATTCTTGTAAGAGTTACACTAGAAATGATGTAGGTGTAATTATAGATAAGAGTTTGAAAGATAATGTTTTAAAAATTAATAGAGTTGGAGATAGAATTATAGCCCTTAAGATTATCATTGATACTAAGATTTTTAATATTATAAGTGCTTATGTTCCTCAAGTAGGTTTAGATGAAGGGTCTAAAGATAATTTTTTGAAATGACTTAGAAGACTTAATACAAATGATACCTCTTGAAGAAAAAAATTTTATTGGAGGAGATTTAAATGGTCATGTCGGTAGAGTGGTAGAAGACTTCAAAAATACTCCTGATGGCTACCGTTTTGGAATGACTAATGAAGAATATAGAGCTATTTTAGATTTTGCTTTATCGTATGATTTTGTTATTACTAGTACTTTATTCAATAAAATAGATAAACATCTTATAACTTATAAGAGTGGATCTAATAAAACATAAATTGATTATTTTCTTAAGAGAAAAAGTGATCGTCGAGATTGTAAAGATTGTAAGGTCATTCCAAGTGAGAATTCAAGTACCTAACATCGTTTATTAGTTTTATATTTTAAGATGAAGAGTTGTAAAATAAAGAATACTAAGAGTTATCATCGTAGAATTAGATAAGGGAACCTAAAAGACAAATAATCTTTTTTTATGAGTAAGATTCAAGATTTCAAAATTTGGGTTGTTCGTGAAGAAGCAAATGTTATGTGGGATAAAATAACAAACACTATTAAACAAGTAGCAAAAGATGTGCTTGGGGAATCAAAAAAAAAGTTTTTATAGATAAAAATAGTTGGTGGTGGAATAATAATGTGCAAGAAAAGATGAAATATAAGAAGTTATGTTATAAAAATTGGTTTAAATTTAAAATCTTAGAGAACTGAGAAAATTATCAAACGACCCACAGGGAGTCTAAAAGAACAATCTGTGACGCTAATAATTCTGCTTTTAATGATCTTTATAATAGATTAGATACTAAGGATGGTGAAAAATATATGTATAAACTAGCCAAACAAAGAGAAAAGTAAAATAAAGATCTGACTTATGTAATGTGTATTAAAGATGAAAATCAAAAAATACTTTTCTTAGAAAGAAGATATTCAACATATGTGAGTGAGTTATTTTAATAAACTTTTTAATGAAGTTTCTGAAAATACGATCGACTTTAGTGATCTTAATATCATGAATAATAATAAAACGTTTCATTTTTATCGTCACATTAGTAAAAAAAAAGTTAAGGATGCTTTAAAGAAAACCAAGGGTGGAAAGTCTGTAGGACCTGATGATATCCCAATTGAAGTGTGAAAATATTTAGGGGATTCAGGGTTTCTTGGCTTACTAAACTTTAATATTATTTTAAAAACTAAAAAGATGTCTGAGGAGTGGAGGAAGAGTTTTTTGGTCCCCATTTTTAAGACTAAAGGGGATGCACAAGAGTGTGCAAATTATAAAGGAATTAAGTTGACGTGTCATGCTTTAAAGTTATGGGAGAGGGTAATTGAACATAGGTGAAGATGAATTATAAAGATTTCTCATAATCAATTTGAATTTATGTTGGGCAGGTCTACTATGAATGTTATACATTTATTGAGAGGTTTGATGGAGAAGTTCAGATATAATAAGGAGAATCTACATTTGATTTTTATTGATTTAGAAAAAACTTACGATAAGGTTCCAAGAGATATCCTTTGGAGAGTTCTTGAGAAGAAAGATGTTGATATGACTTATATTTAAGTCGTTAAAGATATGTATACCAGAGCCGTTACTTGTGTTCAAACTGAAGGAGGATTGACCAAATATTTTCCTATTTCTGTTGGATTACATCAGGGATTGGCTTTAAGCCCATATCTTTTTGCTTTAGTTATGGATGGTCTTACTGGACATCTACAGGAGGATGTAACGTGGTGATGCTTTTTGCTGATGACATCCTTCTCGTGGATATAACGAGAGAAAAAGCCCAAGAAAAATTTGAAATATGGAGGTCTCCGTTGGAGTCTAAAGGCCTTCATTTAAGTAGAACTAAAACTGAATATATGGAATGTAATTTTAGTAGTAGTAGCTCTAGTGACAGAAGTGTGACTTTGGGTGATCAAATTATTAAAAGGTGTGAACGATTTAGATATCTTGGGTCCATTGCTCAAAGCGATGGTGATATAGATGGGGATGTTAATAGTAGAATTCAAGTTGGTTGGTTGAAGTGGAGGATTGCTTCAGACCTTTTGTGTGATAGAAAAGTACCGCTTAGACTGAAAGGGAAATTTAATAAGACGGTGGTGAGACCTGCAATGCTCTTTGGCGCTGAATGTTGGCCTTTAAAAGAGAAGCATAATAATTAGTTAAGTGTTGCTGAGATGAGAATGATTAGGTGGATGAGTGGCTTTACACTTGAGACAAAATGTGAAATGAATATATTCGTGATAGGGTTGGTGTAGCTCCTATGACGGACAAAATTAGAGAAAGTCGTCTTAGATGGTTTGGTCGCATTAAACGTCGACCACCTGATGATCTGATTAGGAGAGTAGATGTTTTAGATTTAACTTGTGTTAAGAAAGGCAGAGGTAAACCTGGGAAGACTTGGACTTATTGTATAAAAATGATCTTAATTTACTAGACCTAAGTGAAAATATGACACTAAATAGGACACAATGGAGAAAAAGGATTCATGTAGCTGACCCACTTAGTGGGATTAAGGCTTTGTTGTTGTTGTTGTCTGTATATAATATTATTTCATGCTTCCTTTTTATTGTTACTGACTTTATCTATTACCATGCTGGTTTGATTTTATTGTTTGATTCATTTTTATTCGTGCTACATCAGGAATGAACATGAAGAGCTAAAATAAAACGGCATGCTAACAAAACTTTATAATGCTTTATATTAAAACTTAAAATCAGGTTTTTTTTTTTAATTTTTTTTATTTGGTCTTTTCATGCTTGAGAGAACACACTTAATTATGGTCTTGAGCGAGTTTAGGCTTTTGGGTGCATGAAAGGTTCAAGAAGGTAAGTGAAAGCTTCTTTTAACTGTGCTTTCATATGACATTTTAACAAAATTAATTTTGCTTTACAACCAATTAGTTGGCTTACAATTAATGATGAGGTTGGAATATTTTACTCCTTATTTTGGGGAGAACTTTAAATCATTAATACTAGTTTTTTCATTTATAATTTTTGCTGGAATTTAGTGTAAAATGTTTCCTCAGTTTGATTTGTGGTTGGGCTTCTCCAGTAATCACTCATTTGTGAATTCATATTCATCACCTAGTACTTATCCTCATTTCAATTATCCTACAGGATTGTAATTGGATACGATGAAGTAACAATAATGATAAAGCTTGGGCGTGAAGTGCTAGTTGCCAGCATGGACAATGGTGGAAAAAATATATGGGCAAAGCATGATGAGATTCAAACCGTGAAGATAAAAGCAATTGGGTCAGACATTCAGGTATAATTTGTGTCAATCCGAGTCTTTATATTTTACCGCTGAAACATGAATATTACTTGACCTTTGAGGTAACTGATGGTGAAAGATTGCCTTTGGTTGTGAAAGAGTTGGGAAGCTATGATCTTTAATTATTTCACTTGAATTAGCCTTGCAAATTGAACCTTTGGATGTTCCGAACTTGAAAAACAAATGGTCTGATTCAGTTTTTAGTTGTAATTAAGTGAACCCAGTTTATGTATGTTTATACCCTATAGGTTTTCTTCTTTATACCCTCTATGTTGACAGGCAAAATGGTTCAAACAATTTCATTTAACCATAGTTCAACAAGTAGAACCTGCAGGCTACATTTTTCAGTGAAGCCATTTTTTTTTGCGGCAAATATTTTTATCTCATTGCCTTCCTGCATTTTTCTTCTTCTATTACTATTTTATGGGCGGAGACTCTTACAGCCTAATCATTGTTCCCCAACATTGGATGTCTCACTTCACTACTGCCAGTCTTTAGTAATGATGCTTTTCACAGCCATTTTCTTTTACAGATTTCCCCTCACCTGAGACCAGAAATACACGTGATGACTGCATTTTAGCTTTCTTCATTTTCATCCTCTCCTCTCTTCTCATTCCTATTTTTCACTCAACTCCTTTAGAAGATTTTTCCACCGCCTTCCTTTTATCAGATCCATGTGATCCATTTTGATCTTTTCAACTTGGCTCCGTTTAATTTTTAAAATGTAATTGCAGGTGAACTAGCTCATGTTACGATTAAATGCATTTCTTAAGAAGCTTGTGGTTTCTTATAGTGGTAATGCTTCAGAGGTGTGACCAGGTCATTCTCCCATTCAATGGCGTTTGCTAATGTCCTGGAATTTCAGTTTTAAGTACTGAAGTTGGCTGCACTTCATATGAATTTTTACAGGGAGCTGCTGGTTACGTTTCTATTGTGTAAGAGCCCAATATAAGGATGCCATGTTGTATGAGAAGATGCAAAGGAAGATCAATGGAGAAAGATAACTGTGCATAGCTCTAAAAGATATGGGCACATTTTTTTCGGAAGTAGTGGTAAATTAGTTTATCCATTTGAACCAATACAATTGATGCTTCTTAAAACCTTTTAAAATTTTCGAGGGAAAGCCCTAGGAAGACTACCGAGACAAACTATTGCACGTATGATCATTCATCTTCTACTTTTGTTAAGCTATGGATGCCTGGCTTTTCATGCTTTTAAATCCATCTTACTTTCGGTAACATCTCATTTTTCTGAACTTTAAAATATTTTTTTAATGCATTAATTCATATCTTCCCTAAATAGGACGCAATGGAGAAAAAGGATTCATGTTGCCGACCCCACGTAGTGGGATTAAGGCTTTGTTGTTGTATTAATTCATATCTCATTGTTTTTTTTTTTTTGTTGAGAATTATGTTAAAGCATGCACATTGTGATGTTCTTTCTTAAATTCGATAAATCTACACATTTTTTAAGATTTTAGAGGTTCTATCTTGTTCATAGGTATAATACGGTTTGAAATGTGCTGCCTTGAAACAGCTGCAGCTTAGGAATGTTGATGTGCCAATTTTATGTAGTCTTATGTCAGTGAATTCCTAATCTTAGAGCTCCTTCCTATTTATATTTGCACATATGATTATCCTTCAAGCATCTTTTTTTTCTTTTTTGTGTTTCTTGCTTGCTTGTGGTTGCATGGGCGTTCTAATGTTTGACAGCCTACATCGATTTTTTATATTTGTAACTTCTGTAAAGACAGCTCAGTTTTAATTATGGGTTCTCCATAACTGTTATTTTTGGGCTTCATCACGTATTTTAAAAATTTGTATGAAAACTTATTATATCCTGGCTCTCATTGGAACTAGATGTGGTGTGGAAGTTAATTATACATAATACAGACAAGTTAGGTTGCCATGATACTATTTTTGGCATCTGGTATATTTATGCAGTTTTGTAGAAGATAGATCATCAGAACTGCTTTGACTATCATTTATCTGGAAAAGGTTAGAACAAATAAATTCATCCATTTATATATGAAAAAAATGCAAATGAATCAACAATTTTTCAAATTTATGTTAAAATTTTGTATGGATTTCTTATAGAATTAATCTTTTGTATTTTAAGTTGTTTCTATTCATGCTTCTGCATTTCAGAAGTTCTGATAGTTTGATTTCTAGATTATTTATTGATGAAGAAATACGCAGGTGAGGGAAGAGAATGGAGAACATGAAGAACGGGAACAAGAAGTTGAAGCAGATGATTCTACAAATGGTGCTGCTATTGTCAGTGGGAATGATGATGATGATGAATGGGGTACAAATAACAAAGGATCCTCTACAGAATAAATGCAATTTTTGAGCAAGTGTAGAGCCAGTTTTTGTAGCTGAGTAATTAGTTGCTATATTTTTTGCTTAGAATAATCTTCATTTTTTGTATAGGTTGTTTGCTACTGGTATACGTTAAAAAATTGAATTAGTGCATTGGTCAATTGACTAAATTGCTGGTTTTGCGGGACAAAATCTTTGTTTATTTCGTCTAAAACAAACTCATAGTTGCTGTTATTACACCTCTTTTATTTTGTTTTTCAAAAAGTTGGTTTTCAACAGTACTACTTACATTTGATGAAGCATACATATATATATATATATATATATGGAAATTTCAACATTTTGGACGTGCTTAGATCCTTTCGGTTGAATTTAAATTTTTGTAATTATTTTTGTTCTCTCTCTGTGTTACATCATGATTTTTTAAGAACATACTGCATTTTCTTTTAGAAAATTACTCATGAAAAGTTATTGCAATTAATTATTGGATTTGCCAATGGAAATTACTATAGAAATTACTTTTTTTATCTTTATTTTTTGTTGATTTTTTTTCTTGAGAGGATGGACATGCAGTCATTTCATACCAATGAGCTAGAACAAAAAATTTGTTATTTTTTTACTAGTGCGACTAAAGTGTTATATTAGTCCTTGGAATTTTTTAATATGGGCTGAAATATTCCATATGGAGGACTACCAAAAGTGATACTTTTAAGGAGGGCTAAAATGATCCTCCATAAAGAGTCACAATTATTTTGACACTTCTCTCATTTAAATCTCGTTCTGGTACCAAGTGACTTGGTGATGTTTTACATGATTCTTAGGTTGGTTTGTGTTTGATTAAATTTCTTCTTGTCCGCTCTTTCATGTAAAGATGCTGTAACTATAATTAAATGCTCTCACTAACATCATGTTTTTTTACTTTTGCAGTTCTCACTTCATTCGAGTAAAAGTACCAGTCAAGATGTCCAGTTTCAAAATCCCTTATAGTGTTTCCAAGGTGACTAATATTTTCTTTATTTCATTTCATCTCTTTTCTTTTGTTGAGATCTATATCCTTAACTTACATGCCTAAAATTTTCTGTTGATAATTGGATGCAATGCTTTGTTACTATAAATTTGAAAAAAGTTTTGATTGGCCTTGAAAACTTAGGATTTATTTTGAGATGAGGGCAAGTCATGGCTGATCAATCAAAATTCTTGTTGCACTTATTTCATGGGAAAACTAAAATTAAATTCTTGTTGCCATATATGCATGTATGTATGCATGTATGTATGTATATAGGTCATTGACATGCATTCCACCCAATTATATCTAACATCTCCACTTTATTTTTTATATTTATACCACCCAAAATTTTCAACACATGAAAAATACCACTGTTTTCGTTTAAAAAAAAAAAGTGAAAAACACTTTTCCATCGGTATATAAGGTGACATGTATGTAAAAATTGAAGCTTAGGTGTTAGATATGTAAATACATGAGAATTGAGTGGCATGTATGCAAATACATTAATTGGATCAGATCATAATAAGTTCTCTTTGGCTACTCACCCAATTTATTTCTGTTCCTGTTCCTGATTTAGTAAAGATAGCAAATGGCTTATTTGTCGACTACTCTTTATATATAATTAAGCCCGTCTTATTCGATTTCTTTACGAGAACCAGCTGTCACCTGCTTCCATTCCTGGAATGAGCTGCATCAACCGATTTATTGGAACCCTGATGAGCCCCTTAGAAAATTAGTAGGGGCATTTACGTACATATTACCCAATTCCTATGTATTTACATTTCTAACACCTAAAATCTACTTTTTACTTTTATACCACCCAAAATTTTCTCTTTCATAGCACGTAAAAAATATCACAATTTTAACTTAAAATAAAGTGAAATAAACCTTCTCATGCATAGGTAAGGTGGCATATATATGTAAAGATTGAAGTTTAGGTGTTAGATACATAAATACCTAGGAATTAAGTGGGGTATGTGTGTAAATCTTCTAAAACTATATGATGGCTATTCTGTGGTAGAAACGTACCACTTAGACTTAGAAGAATAAGTTAAGTGTTGGTGAGATTGAGAATGCTTAGGTGGATGAGTGGCTTTGATACTTAGAGCAAAAATGCGAAACAAATGTATTCGTTAAAGGGTTGGTGTAGCTCAAATAGCAGACAAGATTAGAGAGAGTCGTCTTAGATGATTTGTTCACATTAAACTTTTACTATCTAATGATCCAATAAGGAGAGTAAATGTTTTAAATTCGACTAATGTTAAGAAAGTTAGAGCTTGACTTAAAAAGACTTGGACATGTTGTATAATAAATGATCTTAATTTATTAGATTTAAATAAAAATATGACACAATAAGACAATGGAGAAAAATGATTTCTGCAGCCGACACCACTTAGTGTGATAAAGGCTTATTGTTATTGTTGTTATTGTTATGCTTTAAGATAAAGGCTGATTGATCATCTTACCTGACACGAATCTTGAAGCCTATTCTTTGGTTTTGAACAACCTTCCGTAACTTTCGTAGCTCATTATTCCTTCTTGGTTTGGTTGCTTTTAATTCAAAGCACTAGATGATTCTAGTTCTTCTTTTTGGTGCTTTATAGCTGGCACAATGGTTGGTGGTTGAGAGATGAGATATTCTCCCATAGAGAAGGTCCCCATTGCTTGCTTCCTGTAGGCCTCCTCATGCTTGCCTTTCACATATTTATATAATTATCATCATCAAATGATTAGTTTTGGCGGCGGTAAATTAGGGCTTTCATGGCATTATATTAAGAGAAAATAGCTCTGTTGCATTCACTTTTTATTTGAAGGGAAATTTCCATAAGTAGCACAAAATAATTCTAATGTACTTATAAATCTCATGCCTAAACTTTCATATTTATATACATAATATTTTGGTGCTTTAAACATATGCATGAAAACATGTGTTTCACTTTTTTTATGTTAAATATTTGAATGTTATGTGTGTAAATATGAAAGTTTATGTGTGAGATATGCAAATACATAAGAATATATCTAGTTAGTCAAATCAGAAATTTGTACACAACTATATAGAAGCTCTTGGTTGAATGTTTGTATCTGAGGAGTTGAGTCCACAAATGATACTTTCTCGTAGAATTGACGTCTCTAAATACTTAGCTCGCTCGCATGTATGTAAAAATTGAAGTTTAGATGTTAAATATGTAAATACATAGAGTTGAGTGGGTATGTATAGTGTAAAACTTCCTGATAACTTTTTGCCTTTTCACACGATTAATACTTAACATTTTGTTGTTATTTTTATATATTTCATAATAATCTGGTTTTGGAGAATTATAATTCTAATATCTCTTATGCAATCAGAATATTATGGTCTTTTTACATTTAAAATTAGGATATATATATATATATATATATATATATATATATATATATATATATATATATATATATATATATATATATATATATATATATATAATATAATATTTTTAAAATGCTTTAAATGAAATGATCCAAGATTACATTTAAATAGCAATTTTTTTCTTGGTAGTGTTAAACAGTAAGGGTCCACAATATAAAACATCTTTCACCTATTTCTAACACTTTATCCTGGCAAACAGTGGGCATGGCTCTTCCTCCTATATCCTTAAAAGCCTTAAAGGTACATCCTTTTTAGCTCTAAAACTCAAAACTTGCGCAAACTACAGTGTAAGTGGACATTGGAAGATGAAAGTGGCAATTCTGGCCCTGTAGAGGTGGAAAAATAGTCCCCCACTATTTCTATTAAATCTTTTTAGCCTCAGTGTTTATATAAGTGTCAAAATAGTTTTTGACTATTTTAAAAAAGAACTTTAATAGTACTTTATAAAAACTAATTCAGTCCCAATTTAAATGATGTGGAGATTATTTTGACAATTTTAAAAATTCTGGGCCTAAAACTGCCTAATATAACATTTCAAATTACATTTCTTTTCATGCATGTGTTTTATGTGAATTAGACACTGTTTTGTTATAAATAAATATAAAAATTTGTTTTTGATTTGTAAATAGATGAGAATTTAGTGGTATTCTGTAAATTTACCTAATGACACGACTCACCCGCTGATGAGCTGAGTTAGGGTCCGTTTGGGGTAGCTTATAAGTTCGGGACCGTTTGGTTCGCGCGTTTCGCCAGCTTATCTGAAACTGCGTTTGGGTTTTTACACTAAACGCAGGTCGCAGGTCAACCCCCGGCCCCCGCGGGCCGCGTTTGAGGATAAACAACTTATCTAGAAATACACAAGCTACCCCAAACGAACCTTAGTGTTGGTTGAAACTGCTTCATAACTCCTCAAATTTGTCTCATTTGTCTTTATTGAATTCTGTTTGAGCCTTTAAAATTCAGCTTCACTCATGACTCGAGGTCTTCGGGGAGAAGTTTATTTAACAACTTCACTTTTCAAGTAGAAATCATAGTTCTATTAGACTTCTTTTTTTTAAATTTAAATTTATGGTCATACCGTTACAGTGCCCATATGCAAAAGAATTCGTTGCGCAGCTGTTGGGAGCGGTTGCAGTTGTCGGAACTCCAATATACCATCTTTAAAGTGTGTTATTGTGGGGTGTTTGGGATGGTGCACTGCACTGCACTGTAGAATACTTCACCACTTTGGGATGTCGGTCGCTACCATGTATAACACTTAATTACTCTGCAACATTGGTTGTTGTTCAGCAATGTGCTTTGTTAAGTGTTAGTTGTTGTTTAGCAATGCGTTTAGTTACCCTGCAACGTGCAGGGGGCGCCTGGTGATGGTCGACAACAGCCAACGTATGGTGGTCGATGGCAACATTAGCGGGAAGCATTCGTTAGATCTTCAATGCATAACATTAGAGTCCAACTTATTCTCTCCTTGAACCTCCACCAAGCTCAGATTTTTCTCCCTTTTCATGAAGGGATATAACTCTATTTATAGAGTTTAGGAGATTCCTCCACACAAATAGGAAAAGAATGTGGACCACTCTATCGGACAATCTAGAGACATCCCATTGATCAGATGTCATTTGAGTGTCTTAACAGTGTCGAAATTGAATGAACTTGGGCTTGTTTTGATCCGTCTCATTGAGATGCTTGATTTGATTGTAAGCTTGTCAAATTGAAAATTTTTTCGACCTTCCAATTAGGCACAAGTAGTTTTAAAAAATGGTTTAACAATTCGATGTGGACTTAATTTTGTTGGCAAAACCGTTCGGTCTGATTGTAAATTTGTTGAAATCAGAGTTATTGATGGTTTCTAATTAAAGTTTGAATGTTTTTGGCTAGAAAATAGTTATGAGATTTATGTGAGATGATGAAAATCTGTTGATGGTGTATCAATCATGCCTTGAAAAAAAAAATCTTGACACAAACGGCTAGAACTTCCATGAGTAGGCCCTCAATTATATTCTCAATTAAAGATTTTCTTAATTTAAATTTCCAATCATCATCAATATATTATAGCTATAAATTAGTAGTAGTAGTAGTAATAATAATAATAATAATAATTTTATTCATTTCACTCAATTCCTATGTACTTACATATCTAACAACTAAGCTTCAATTTTTACATGCATGCCACTAAATCTATGCATAAAAAGGCCTGTTTCACTTTTTTAAACATTAAATAACGATATTTTGGATATGATGTATGATATTAGGATGGTATAAATGTTAAGAAATAAAGTTTACGTGGTAGATATGTTAATACGAAGGTACATATTTGGTATATATGTAAATGCCAAAAAAAAAAAACTCCTTCTAGATCCATTTGCTACCTACACCTTTATTTCGAACTAATTGTCTTAGATTTTATTTTGATTATTGCATGCTTAACACTAATTACCCTAAAGAATAAAAGTTTTAAAAAAAATGCTTCACATGATGTTGCATTTAACTAGTTGTTCTCTTCCTCCCTTTTACTTCAGTGTAGTCGTGCTCCACGAACTCAGCAGCTAATAGCCGGCAATAGCTGGCAATCTTCTAATTATCTATTATTACCAAACCAGTGGGCCTCCTCTTCTGCCATAGTTGAAGATAGGCTCTAACAAATTAATGTCGTTATATATATATATATATATATACATACATGAATGAAACATCACATAATGCTACATCTACATTGTTTTGCTTGCATGTATTAATAGAATAATTAAATTAAGGGATATTTACATACATACTACATAATAACTATGTATTTGCATATCAAACACCAAAAGATTAGTTTTTTATTTATTTTATTTACGTCACCAATATAGTTCATATCACGTTAAAAATATAATTATTTTTAACTTTTAAAAAGTGAAATAAATGTTTTTCATGTATAGAAAAGATGGCGCGTGTGTAAATATTTAAGTTTTGTTGTTAGTTCGTAAATACATAAGAACAGAGTGGTTTGTATGTAATGTAAGTCTTCATAACTTTTCATAGAAAAATTGCATCGACAAATTTATGAATATGCAAAGTGAAGTTATATTTATATTTTTGTAAATGAAGCTTAAAGGAGTAATTTTTGTCCTAATAATTGCCATTATGTTTCTGCCCTCTACCTTTTTTGTATTATTCCCCCTCATTAGCGTGGTTGAACAGTATTCCTTATTTTATTTTTTGCATTTTATGAATCTTATTTGGGGAGGATATGTTTAAGAAGTATTTTGCTTAGTGAAGAGGACAACGACTGCGGGAGCTTTGCCACTATGGCGCCGTGTCAGCAACGTTATCTGGCAAGCCAAGTGAGTTCAAATGATTGGTCTTACAATACTAACAAATTTTTTTTTTAAAAAAAAAAGTTAAATTTTGAAATTTTATTATACTTAGGGGGTGTGAATGAGCCGAACAAGAGCGAGTTCAGGATTAGCTCGTATTCGGCTCGTTTATATTTCAAGCTCAGAAAGTGTGTTCGTGTTTGGCTTGTTTGCTTAGCGAGTCGAACACGAGTCGTTCACGAAAGCATAAGATGTTAAGGATTGGGGCAAGATATTTGTTCATGTTCGGCTCGTTAACTTAACGAACGAGCCGAACACGAGCTGTTCGCGAACAATGAGCCGTTTTAACTGTCCTAATTATACTATTATTATTAAGTTTTAGATTTAAGTATGCCGTTCATTATATATTAGGATTGATTTGTGCCTTTCATGCATGCTTCATTAATGCTGAAATAATTTCAATATTTTTCTGTTCATTTTAATATATAATTATTTAATTTCTTCCACTTGACTACAAAAAAAAAGGAAAGCTATGGCCAAAAACAGACTCCTATAATTAAATAAAAATCATTTAGTCCTAATGTAGACTATTTAGGGTTCACTAATGTTTTCAATGTAGCAATGTGTATTTAAGCTTTTTTAAAGCATTTATAAGTTTTTTTTTTTTTTTGGCTTTTGCAATGCTACATTTTTAATAGTAGCAATAGATTAGTCCATAAATGTTTTGTTCCCCCGTGTGGACCCCACTCACATTTAAGAGGAGTCATGCTCACAATGGCTTGGGATTGAGGGGGTACAAGACTGATAAAAAAATAACAAATTGTTCTTATAATAATACATACCGCTTAATTCCTTTGTATTTATTTATCTAATTTTTTTTACATATAAATGTAAATAAATAAAGTTTAGGTGTTAGATATCTAAATACATAGAAATTAGGGGCTGTTTATGTAAATGCCCCTTAATATTAGTATATTAAACTCTGAAGTATTATATTCATAGGCTATAAATTTGTCTCATTTTTTATATCTTTCATTAGGAGCTGCTACTAACCGTAGGAGCCGGCAGGCAAGCAAGACTTTGGATGTTTCAAGAAGAAAAATAATGAATGAATTGATAAATTTTATATACCCACTAATGAATCCAATATATCATCTAGATATCTCCTTACTTTTATAGAGATTATGGCCTTAAATTTCAACCGCCTCATTTTTTACATTTATTATTTCTCTATTTAAATGTAATTAGAATAATTGTGAAATTACAAGTATATTGTCTGGTATGTCACTCGGCTTTTGAGTGTTAGTCGGGCTTTGTCTGATCAGCTTCTGAGTCTATCGATCATCCAAATGCTTTATTTATTTTTTCAATTATCTATTTTTAAAATTATGTTCCAAATAATAAAAAAAAACACGAAAAATTATATTAGAATGTCACAATCATTATAAGAAGCTTTTCTCAAAGAAGCAATCCCTTTCAATATTGTATGGCTAAATTGAGAAAACTCAATCATCAAACATGTCAAATATGGCTAGGTTCAAGTTAGGTAATGTATATGTGTGCATGAATGCAAATAACATTAATATTAGGGAACAAGAGTAAAGTGAGAAAATAGTTTCTGACTATTTACATGAATCCATTCTAATCATTGAATTTATAGAAGTGTCAAAATAGTAAGAGACTATTTAAATTGGGGCTGAAATAGTTTCCAAATAAGAAGATTAAACCTATTTTGACACTTTCATAAACTCTATGGTTAAAATGATCCAATATGGTCATTCGTGGGCGATTTTGTCACTTTATTCTGGCACAGAGAATAGTTATGACTTAATATTATCTACCATGGCATGACCATTGTTTTTATTTATGTCAAATTGTTTGCATTTAATTCGCAATATAGTTTATATGTTTTTGGCTATTACACACTATGAATTATGAATTATGGTTAAAATGGTAATTAAATTTCCCCCTAAAAGTAATTATATGGTAATAGCCCACATTTTTTTTCTTATTCCCTGATGGCGAGTTGACAATCATAAACGCCGGCCTTGCCAATAAATAAATAAAAAAGAGACCCCAGTTGAATGAAGACCATTGGATCGCTGGACACGTGTTTATGACCATCCGATTAGTCACGCCATAACTGTTGGACGTACGAGATTAGGTATGCGCTGCAGAAACGGCTACATGAAATAGAAAAGATGATGGCGTGGCATTTCCTTTTTCATTTTCACGGACGCGATGTGGCTCGGCGCCGACGGTTCAGCCGCGCGGGACGTGACGGGCGGGTCCCACTCACATGGCTTCCCATTAACCCAGCCCCCTCTGCTAATGTGCGGGCCCCACTCGCACCAAGTATCTCACCCCATCCATTCACCGTCGGTTCGGTTTTAGATTTGTGGTCCGTGATATTATTCATCTTCATCAATATATATATATATATATATATATATATATATATATATATATATATATATATATATATGATATATAATACTTTTACATCATAAATGCAGAACTAACGTAAAAACATTGATAAGCCACAAAATTAATAGCAATAGAGTAATTATTTATGAATCCTTGACCCTGAAACTCAAGCAATTAAAGTGACATAATAAATATTTCAAATTTTACATCAAAATCTTTAAAAGGGAAAGAAATCATGGGATTTGCCTCAATTAAAATAATCAACTATTGGATAATGAGTACATAGATTGACTCTTCATTTAGTTAGAGAAGATTAAATTACAAAATAGATGTACAATAGTATTTCAATAATAATATTCTTAACGGGTAGCAAAGACTGTAGTCAATTACAATACAGACATCACTGTTGTGAATGTCATAAACGATGTCTATAACGCCAGCTTATCGTCTAGACCGTAGTTGGAGGCCAAGATAATAGTTAGTCATGTGGGTCATAGAAGATTGTTTCAAGAGCGTCGGTTGGCCACATAAGTCACAGTAGGGAGTTGTAGAAGCTTTGAGCCACATATGACGTAATTGGTCACATGGATCGTAGTAGTGAGCCGTGAGGGGCAAAGATGGGGACTACATGACATCATAGGTTGTAGTTGTCGTGCAATTCGTAATGGTGAGCTGTGATAACGTTCATATGTCGTAGAGGGCGAAGTTATACAACATGAGTTTTGATTCGTACATAAACCACGAGGAGTTGCATGAGCTGTGATAATGTTCGTGTACCGCAGAGGCCAGAGTTGGGAGTTGCACAAGCTAAGATAATGTCAATAGGTCTCATAAATTAGAGTTAAGAGTTATACAAGTTGGGATTACGTTTCTAGGCGGCATACATCGAATTTGGGAGAGGCATGAGGTGTGATAATATTTGTTGGTTGCAGACACTTCAAGAAAAAAAACTCAATTAGCATCGAAAACGATGTTAATGGGGTTGTTTTTCGACGCTAATTTAGATTAGCGTCTAAATAATGTTGGTTTTTTTACGTTAAAATGAGCGTTGCTAATTTATTTTGTGTCAACATTAGCGTCGGATTTTAATTTGTGTTTGCATTAGCGTCGAAAATAATTGCCGCTAAAAATACTGTTGAACATGCAAGTGACGCTGGCGTAATGATGCAATAGCGTCGAAGAAGGCCGATGCTAATTAACATTAAACAGGGCAGACACTAGTTAGCGTCAGTCAAATCCAACGCTAATCAGTGTCGACCTTCTTTGGTGTTATTTGCTTGTTCAAGCAGTAGTTAATATTGTTGGTTTATTGAAGATTTTAGCATCAACATTTTCAATTCTAATTCAACGTTGACCTATAAGAAACAAAAAAAAAAAAAACGACTAGATTTACATGCACGTGTACATAGCAAACACAATCAACATAACATGATATTTATCTATCATCACAACTCATAAAAGAAATCTCCAACATACACATAATGATGTCAGATTAAATTTAAACGAATTAAAGTGCTCAGAATTCACAACACAAGAAATTGAAAGTTCATGTAATACAAAAATGAAAAAAAAAATAAAGTTAGTTCCTATGCTAAGGGAACATCATCAACACGAAAAAAAAAACATAATCATCATCATCATCATGCGCTCCTCCTTCTTGACCGTATGCATGTGTCGCTTGCTCTAGCGATCAAAACTTTCTGTCATGCGTGTTAGGATATTTGCAACGAGTTGTTGGTCTTCACGCATCTAGAAGAGCTCTTCATTCATCATCGTTGCACATATGACCAGCTCCTCATGTTGAACCTATAATGAGCTAGTGCCATTCACAGCTACTTGGGAACACTCGACCTCAATCGCCATCCCCACTGCTATGAGATCGTGCACTCACCCTTCTTCTTTACCACTTGCGTCCACATGTCATAATTGGACTGCGTAGTGGTAGACTGGCTACCATTACTGACGAACAGTAAGATCTGGCTAGCTGTCACCCTCTGTCGCTTCGAGAGTTGCTCGTACTCCTGCATAACAAAATTCAAATATTATTTGACATTTTGAACATTCATTGGCATATTAATAGAATTAACTTTTTTAAATTTACATTGACATGACTTGAGTGGTTGGATGCCCGCACCTGCGTGCTAAAGTGTCGATGTGTAAGAACGTGCAACTCTGTGGTGGGTGACTCTTTGTCAATCTCCTTGAGCAGTATGCATGATCAGATAAATAAGTCACATAATTACATAAATCTATAAGCTTTTATATTTTGATATAATCTTGCTAGCCTCTGATAGTGCTCCATGTAGGGGTCGAACCTCCAATGTGGAGTGAGTCCCCTCTGGCTCCCTTCGTCGTTCAATTAAGCTGATTTGTCTATCTCTTCCACTATCACTCTAGGGATGGTCATGCTCGGTTTAACTCAACCCAAATGAGATA
Organism: Phalaenopsis aphrodite; assembly: GCA_003013225.1. Taxonomy (NCBI): domain Eukaryota; kingdom Viridiplantae; phylum Streptophyta; class Magnoliopsida; order Asparagales; family Orchidaceae; genus Phalaenopsis; species Phalaenopsis aphrodite. Next base: position 848,725 of record NEWO01000087.1, on the reverse strand, counting down.
TGGTTGATCATATTTGCTCCGGATGATCTCTATGATCTGCCTCACGGGCGGCTTGGAATGGTAGAAACTACAAATGATTCATTAGGTACATTTAAAAATTGATTGAAAAATTGAAATTACTATACTGTAAAAAAAAAGTTGACTTACAACTAGTCCCCCACTCAAGATCTAATAAGCCTTGATCAGTTTCTTATTCCTTGTATCATGAGCCTCATAGAATTTCATAGCATAATTAGTTTAACTTTGTGTAATACAATAACATAAGATGCCGGTGAATTTAAAAGTTACTTCAACGTACATGTAATTTGAACCATTTTGGAAACTCTTCTTCGATTTTCTTGCTTACAAGAGAGTCATCTTATACATTCAAGCTCAATGTAAATAACCTCCAGACATCATTATGCTTGTTGACTGAATTAATTGGTAAAGCATTCCATAAAAATATTTGATTATATTTAATCTTATTGTAGGAATGGTTGTACTTCGTTACAGTTTAGTAGAACATACAAAGTAACTGCTTGAAGCTCTCCACCATTTAAGTAGCGTGTATCATGCCTATCTAATAGTTCACCAGATGTATGAAATACTGATACTCGACGTTCTTAGGGCGGTTATTACTCTGTGTACAAATTGCATCCTTCCCACAATGATTGTTGGGCAGCCTTTAATAGTTCATAGAATTGTTGTGTTTCACTTTTTGGTTCTTGTTCATCCTTAGACACACTCTCAATATAATGAGTCATGCTTGCATCATCAATTGTTTGTTCATACTTGTCAGAATCATGAACAGTTGGCGGTGCATAGCTTGATGAGGCTCCTGCATGACCGAACTAAACATTTGGTTCAAATTCACCATGTGAAGTCCAATACCAATAATCATATTTAAATCTGCTACAGGAAATATCCAATTTCACTTTGTCAAGTCTTATGTAAGCTTAATTCTTGTGTTTCACACAAGGACATCAGAACCTAAATTCTGAGACATAAATGGGCAGTTGCGATGCCAGATGCCAAATGCACAAACTCTTCAACACCAACAATAAACTCATCACTTAATCCATTTCTTTCTGGATATAATATGTTATACATCAACGACCTAACACTTCAAATATTCATATGTACAATAAATGTAGTTCTATAGATTAGTGCACCCACACATTAGACGTCTTATTGGAAACCTTAGGCCACCTACACATCATACCCGAAACTCATAGCCCACAAATCCAGAGAATCAACCAAAATTTTCCTATATACATACATAACACAAATTTAGGGGTGATGTGCACCTCACATTAGACCAAAATTTTTTAATTGGAAATTTGTGATGGATTATGGAAATTTGTTGATGGTGTATTGAGTATATTTAACATTTTAGAAATAATAAAAAATTTAATTTTCTTGTAATATTAAAGATTTGAAAGTCATGCATATATATATATATAATCATAAAAATACAATTTTCTCCTCTATGTAGTAGATCAGGGAATATATTTTTAAGAAAAAGGGTCAATTAGTTTATTAATTTTTATGATGAGAAGTTTCACATCAAATAGTTGAAGGTAAATTATATAAAAGTTTTGTTTTATATACTAAAACATCTTGATATTAAAGCTTTTCTCCATACAAACAAATTTATTAGGATGACATATGTATCACAAAAATTCATTTCCCCGAATCTAATGGTCCAAAAATGGGCATGTTCCACTAAATCAGACCCGCTCAAGTGAGATAGAAATGCTTAGAGCAAGGTTGGCAAGAGAAAGAACTAGAACAAAGACAGACAATCGACCAGGGGGGCAGACCAACCTAGACGATGACAACTCAGAGGGCACAAAATGATGCCAGAGAAGCTTTGTCTAGAATGTGCTAAGAGTTGAATCATCCAAGAGTGACTATTGAAGGCAAGTCAACACCCACAAGTATTAAAGACAATTTCCACATTTTATAAATAATTTTGTTTTTTCTATAAATGCAATAGGGGATAATATTCAATACAAAGGAAGAGGGCATGTATTCTAATAATATATCTTTTGCACTCATTCCAAACTATTCCTTGGAGGCCAAGGGGTAATGATAGAGGGTTCACATGATGGGGGGTTTTGAGAAGGTCTTATTTCTCATTCGACTTCTAACACAAGCTACGTAGCCAGTACAATACCTATCTCGATAAGTCATATTAGAACCCAAATTAATCAATCAATCTATTTATATTGCACTGCAAATATTCATCAAATAACAATTGATATTTAAAAATATAACATAGTAATTTATATATGTTTTCCCAAAAAACCTTTTAATCATCATACACATTACATAAATTAAAATTAGAAAAAACCGTCAAAAATTAATCATAAAAATAAATGGTGGATCGAACCGTAAATTGCCGCAACGCGCAGCAATCCAAAATTGGATAAATTTTAACGATAAGACAAGTATAAGCCTACATTAATGGCAAGCAGGTCAGTTGCGAACAACGAAAGCATATATTTCTCTTTCTATCACTAACGCCTCTCTCTCTCTCTAACATCCCCCATAGCTGTGGTTTAGCTGTATTTGCGCGCTGTCTCACTCTCTCCCTCTCTAACCTTCTCCGTTTCTCTCCCTAAAAAAACCCTTTCCTTCCCCCAACCCTTTGGCTCCCTCACCTCAAGGATGAGATGAAGACTGGTGCAATACAACTTCTCTCTCATCTCATCCTCCCCTTCTTCTTCTTCCTCGCCGCCGGTGGAGTCTCCAGCGGCGGCCTGACCTTGCAGGACGCAGTGTCCATCCAGCAGCGGCAGCTCCTTTACTACCGCGATGAGTTCGGTGACCGCGGAGAGAAGGTCACCGTCGATCCATCCCTAACCTTCCCAAATTCCCACCTCCGTAACGCCTACATTGCTCTCCAGGCATGGAAGCAGGCGATCTTTTCGGATCCGACGAACCTGACCGGAACTTGGGTCGGATCCAATGTCTGTGCCTACAAGGGTGTCTTCTGCGCCCCGCTGCCGTCGAACAGCAGCCTTATTGTCGTCGCAGGCATTGATATCAACCACGCCGACATCGCCGGATTCCTTCCGGAAGAGCTAGGTTTACTCACCGACCTCGCCCTTTTCCACATCAACTCGAATCGCTTCTGCGGCACCATTCCTCACCGATTCGATCGCCTTCGCCTTCTTTTCGAGCTCGATCTCAGCAACAATCGCTTTGCTGGCAAGTTTCCTGATGTTGTTCTTCGCCTTCCGTCTCTCAAGTTTCTCGATCTTCGTTTTAATGAATTCGAGGGTCCGGTTCCGTCCGAGCTATTCGACAAGGATCTTGATGCTATCTTCATCAATAGCAACCGGTTCCGCTTCAGTATTCCTAATAACATCGGGAATTCTCCGGTGTCGGTGATCGTCCTCGCTAATAATAGATTCGGGGGATGCCTGCCGGCGAGCATCGGTAACATGTCGAAAACCCTAAACGAGATTATCCTCATGAACAATGGACTCAAATCTTGCTTTCCTAAGGAGATCGGACTTCTAAGGAAGCTGACGGTTTTGGATGTTAGCTTCAACGAACTTGTCGGCCCGTTGCCGAATGAAATCGGGAGGATGCGAAGCTTGGAGCAGCTTGATGTCGCTCATAATCTTCTTTCTGGTCAGATCCCAGCGTCAATCTGCAGGCTTCCAAGGCTCAAGAACTTTACCTTCTCCTACAACTTCTTCACCGGAGAGCCGCCGGTGTGCCTTAGGGTTCCGTCGTTTGATGACCGGCGAAACTGCTTGCCTGGACGCCCGGTACAGCGAACTCCGCAGCAATGTGCGGCATTCCGGCGTCTGCCGGTGGATTGCAACTCCTTCGGATGCGCTCCGTTCGTACCCCCACCGCCTTCACTGCCGCCGTCGCCACCCGCACTATCTCCTCCACCAGCTGTTTCGCCACCGCCGCCGTCTATATCTCCGCCATCACTATCACCGCCGCCACCATCTCTATCACCTCCTCCCCCTTTTCCATCTCCAATTCTCTCACCACCCACACCTTCCCAAACTCCCCCACCACCTCCATCGCCACCTCCACCACCATCGCCATCTCCTCCTCCATCACCTTCACCGCCACCGCCGTCTCCGCCGCCACCCTCTCCACCTCCCCCATCTCCTTCACCACCGCCGCCATCTCCTCCTCCACCTTCACCGCCGCCGCCATCTCTATCACCTCCTCCCCCTTTTCCATCTCCAATTCTCTCACCACCCACACCTTCCCAAACTCCCCCACCACCTCCATCGCCACCTCCACCACCACCGCCATCTCCTCCTCCATCACCTTCACCGCCACCGCCGTCTCCGCCGCCACCCTCTCCACCTCCCCCATCTCCTTCACCACCACCGCCATCTCCTCCTCCACCTTCACCGCCGCCGCCATCTCCTCCAACTTCACCACCGCCTTCACCGCCGCCGCCATCTCCTCCTCCACCTTCACCACCGCCACCTTCACCTCCACCACCATCTCCACCTCCACCTTCACCCCCACCACCTACTCCTTCACCCTCACTGCCTTCACCTCCGCCACCATCCCCCCCTCCCCCTTCTCCATCACCGCCGCCTCCACCCTCTCCGCTATATCCGCCACCACAATCTCCACATCCCCCTTCACCCTCACCTCTGCCACCATCTCCACCTCCGGCTTCCCCTTTACCACTGCCACCACAACCCACTCCACCCTATTGCGTCCATTCACCACCCCCACCGTCCCATTCTCCTCCGCCACCGCCAATTCCACATCATTCTCCTCCGCCAATTTACCCATCGCCACCGCCACCACCCAATTCTCCGCCTCCACCAATCCATTACCATCCTTCACCACCTCCCCCATCAAATTCACCTCCTCCACCAATTCATTACTACCATTCACCACCTCCCCCACATAATTCACCTCCTCCACCGCTTCCTTGCATTGAACCACCACCACCTCCTTGCATTGAACCACCACCTCCTCCTTCTCCGCTTCCCTGCATAGAGCCTCCACCTCCCAAGCCTTATGGGCCACCACCATCACTCTCTCCACCTCCTCCAACATCACCACCGCCACCACCACCACCACCAACACCTTCTCACCCACCTCCATCGCCTTATCATTATCACTCACCACCACCACCTTCTCCATCATTGCCTCCACCATATTATTACAAATCTCCACCACCGCCTTCTCCATCACCTCCTCCGCCAGTGTATCACTATCAATCACCACCGCCACCCTCACCGTCACCGCCGTTACCACCGCCACCATATCATTACCAATCTCCACCACCGCCTTCTCCATCACCACCACCCCCAATCCACTACAATTCACCACCGCCACCTTCTCCATCTCCACCACCCCCAATTCAGTATAATTCACCACCACCACCATCACCATCTCCTCCTCCACCTCCACCTCCACCTCCACTTGTTTGCGAAACTACTCCCCCACCACCACCGGTGTATGAAGAGCCATTGCCGCCAATAATCGGAGTATCTTACGCATCACCTCCACCTCCTAGTATCCCATATTACTGATTCTTTGAGAATCACTGTCATCTTTTCCCTCTTCACTCCATAGTAAGATTTTTGCTCATTGAACAGCAGAGTCAAGTAGATCATTCAATCCAGAACCTGTGTGATGAAGCAGAGTGATGGATTGGAAAATGGAGAAGATGAAGAAGGAAATTAACTCTCCGAAAATTTATTGCAAATTATGGGTATTTGCGCTGTGAATAAATTGGCGAGAGAGAAGACAGAGAGGCATATTGGAATCGATTCAGAGCTTCTTAGACGCAGAAAGAAAATTATTGTATAGAGCATGATGAGATTTGCGAGTAGATGATCAACTGTGTTCTTAATTATTATCCTCTTCTATACTAGATTTATTTCAATTCATGTCTGTTCGTGGAAACTCTTCATTTTTAATTATTATATTTTCTTCACAATTTGATTTCTTCTGGGCAATTGTTGAAGATGAAGTACAGCAGTTAGGATTTACTCTGTTTTTTCTTCTTTTTTTTTTCTTCTTCTTTGATTGTCGGGGCAAGATATCAATGCTTAGGCAATGATTTTGGCTCAAAATTTTAGGAATTGATTATGCTGATGTTTTGAATCTTCTTGTTAGTAAAGTCAGGGCTTGGTGTGATTCATTGAGATGAATTCGATATGATTACAATTACATGGTTTTGTGTTCAAATAAGCTTGAATCAATTGCTCTCAGGTGTTATTAAAAACTTTTCATTTGCTTAATTACTCCATCTTTCTCAATCTTCTTCTTCTATTAGGTGAATGATGAAGTTGATTACTCACTTTGTGGAGCAAATATTTAACGTATCAACTTTTAATGGCATGGATTACAAGGGATCTGTTCTTATTGTTATTGTTGTTATTTTCTTTGCCTCATCCATGCTACATAAGTACATGCGGTGTACAAATTCACCGTGGGCAATATGAATGATTCGAACCTGTGATTGAATGGGGAGCTATTAAACCTGTCAAATATACATGTTATTGAGAATTTAATTAAAATGAAAAATAAGAGTTCAGGTTACAAAAATGGATAAAAGAGGGTGTTAAATTTGTAAATAGCAAGTCTTTCAGGTGGTATGTATGTAAATGTTCCTATAAAAAAAGAAAGAAGCGTGATGAGCTGTAATCTCCTCGCTTACCAAAGATAACAAATAATTAAAAAATAATTAAGGTCTCTTTTAATCCGTTAATTATAGTTAATTACCTCACCCTGTCACGCGTTTTGCCCTTTTCATGCCGAGATGTCGGATATTAACGGCTCCGAAGTTGATTGAAATTAACGTTTATTCTAATTTTCTTAATTGAAAATGTCTTCATTTGATTGGCCCAAATGCTAATGATGAGTTCACGATTGGGATCACCGAGATTATGCTTCGAGATTGGGACAGTTTCACACGTTGACGAGATTAGCTCATCGTAGCCGTCCCTTTCGGTGAACTGTTACCTCAGGGCTTCAATTCCTCGCTATTGGCTTAAATTGTTAAGAGCCCCTTTAAGGCAGTCAGATTGGTCACAGGGCATGGGCCGCACCGACGAATAACAGCGTGATTTTAATAACTCCTTACCATATAATAATAATAATTATTATTATTATACAGATATTTATAGATGGGAAATATTAAATATTAAATCCTATAAATCATGTTCTTAGGTGAAAATATAGAGAAGCTGAAGGTGTTACTCTTTTTAGAACTTCCTCCCCCTCTAAGAGTAAAATTGTTATATCTAGCACGGTATTATGACATCCATGATGTCTTGGTGGAAAGATCGCGACATAATTATCAGGCGGGGCCATAAATAAGAACGGATACATGTACTCTTTATGTAATGATTATTTTCTTCGGTGATTGGTTTGCCTCTGGCAAGTTAGACCACTTCGGCACCTGAACATAGTTTGAACACTTCAGTTGGTAGGCTTAATTCGATCACTTTGACGGGTATGCATTTTTCGCTTCACGGGCCTCTAAGAGCTCTAGGATCTATTGATCCATATGTTTTACCCTTAAAATAATAATAATAATAATAATAATAATAATAATAATAATAATAATAATAATAATAAAATCCTTTCTCAAACACAGCTACTGTAATTAGAATAAAATGCATATATATGACACATTATATACATATATAAAAATAAATATAATATATAATCAAAGTCCGTTGAACCGAATCAAATACTTTTGGACGAAACACGTGTCAAAGAATCAATCCTGGCCGGTGAAAGTGATATCAATTCGGTTCAACATGTTTTGATCATACAATGTGCATGTATCAAATATATGTATTTTATATTTTCAACTTGGAGCAAATCTTATCTCCGTGCTGTCACAGAAAGAAAGCATTTTTAAGTGTTGCAAGCATTTATTTATTTATTTTCACTATAAGCAGCAAATTAAAATTAGGAAAATTTACACATATATACTACACAATTCTTATGTATTTACATATTTAACACCTAAAGTTTGATACTTACAGTTATAGAGTATTGGTGTCATATATATGTTCAGGTAATAAATGCCATAGAATTAAAAATATTCGCACGTAGAATTCTCCATTGGAATTTAACGTTAACGAAAAAGATAAAATCATTTCGATATTAAAGGATTTGGAAATCTAGTAAATTTATTACACAAATCAATTAACTCGTAAATATTCATGTTCCTTGCACAGAAGTCAACACCTAGCCTTCTTCTATTGGCCTACGATGTCCCTCTTCTATTATAATAGAAGGCAGCCTAAGGGTATGTTTGGGTGTATCTGGGGAACTATTTTCTGAATGGGAATTTTTTTTTTTTTTCAACCTGGCACGTTAAAATGTGGTGGCTTTACGAAATCCGGGAGGTGAAATATGCCTACATTAATGTGAACGATTGGCGCGGTGTCAGTTTTAGACTGTATATCAATTTCTTGAGAAGACGAGCTTGGTTAGGAAATTGGGGATCATGAAAGCCTGGTGGCTGTCACATATGTACTATTTTGTTTGAGTGTACTGTGAAGAAAAACATTAGATATGTCAAGTTGGAGTACTAGCCAATTATTATGAAGTGCTATTATAAGGAGAATGCAGATTGTAGGCATCTTAGCCATCAGACTAAATGTCTCAACAGAGTTGATACCATATTCTTGTCTAATGTCGTGAGCAACAAGGCACGCTTGCATCGAGTTAACTCACCATTGGAGTTATGTTTTGTGCTATATGTCCATCTTGAGCCGAGTATAACTTGACACGCTGGTGGGGGAACTAGGACCCATGTTCCTTGGTCTTGAAGGGCATTGAATTCGGCTGCCATAGCTTGCTTCTAATTAGGATCCTTAGATGCCTGAGCATAGGAGGTGGGATCATGTGGATGGTCGAGCTCATGGAGAAGATTTGGTTTCTGAATAGGTTTCAGATTACTCGTGTGTGATCCCTTACACATAGGATGTTGCGAACGGGTAGAGGGTGGGATGATTCAGATTTTATGGTGGAGTGAGATTTTGTAGTATAATGGAAGAAGGACTGGGAGCATTGGAGTGTCTTTGGGAGCTAGGAGAAGGAGCCTTATTACCAACAATGGTAGAGGGTGCGGCGGGCTATAGTGGTGGAGTGAGAATTGTTGTAGGGTGGAGAAGAAATGGTGGGAGTGAAGATTAAGTGGACTTTGGTGGTGGATAAGTTAGAGTAGAAGTTGTGGAAAAAGGGAAGTGATGTTCGACAAACACCACATGTCGAGTTACACTGATTTTGTTGGTGGGAGAATGGAAGCATATGTAACTATTATGTCGCAGAGAACAACCAAGAAATATACACAGGAGTGATGTTAGTTAAAATTTATGACATTTTTTGTATGTTTTTTCCATGGATAGCAAGCGTATCTGAACACCGTGAGATAGTTATATGATTTTGGGGACTCATGAAGGTATTCATATGGTAGGACGTGATGCGTGGTTATTGTTGGCATTTTATTGATGAGATGATCCACTGTATATAAAGCATCAATCCAAAATTTATTTGGTAGCTAAGCTTGATGGAGTGCTCGTATGGTTTCTAGAAGATGTTTGTGTTTCCTTTCGATGACTCTATTTTGTTCTGGTGTATATGGGCATGTGAATTGGTGAATAATGCCAAGTTGAGTTAAATATGTTTAAGGACTTATTATTATATTATTTCCCTCCATGGGATCGAAGAATTTTGATTTTAATATTAAATTGTTGTTGGAGTAGATTAATAAAATTTTGAGTTATTTGTGTTGTTTCAAATTTATGGCACATAGGAAATGCCCAATAAAATTTAGAGAAATCATCAACAAAAGCAATGTATATATATATATCATTTAAAAGAGGTAATTGGGAAGGACCCCATACATCACACTATCAATTCTAGTAACTTATACTTTCTCCTATACAACGACAAAGGGTTGTTTGTGACTTTTAGTAAGATTGCATGTTATACATGATGTTGGTATGGATGAAATAGACATAGGACGGCGGTTGGGGATTGTGGCAATGATTTTTGGATGAGGGTGCCCCAAGCGTCAATGACATAATTCAGCTTGTTGTAATTTAGACATAGACGTAGTAAATGCTTGTGGTAGGTATGTAGATGGAGTGGAGAAGAGGGACCCTTGAGGAGCGTCTAGTGCTTCTGTGGGTCATATATGGTAATTCCAAAAGTGTCAAATGAGACAATGACATTGTTATTTTTTATTAGTTTATGAATATATAAGAGGTTATGTGAAAGTGATGGAGTATGATGGATTTGTGAAAGTGTGAGCTTAAGTTGGGGAGTAGAAAGCTACCATCGCCTTTGTGATGAATTGAAAGTTTTTAACCCTTCCCTACCACCACTTGCCAAAGTCCAGTATATTGTTGAGCTTGTTGAATTTGATTGAGATCAATAGTAAAATGTGCCAATGCGCATGACCCAATCCTTGGAGGTAGCTTGAAGTGCTTGAGCTGAGAGAGTGGGAGTATACTCGAGATTTGCTCGATGTCAGCAACTAGCTATCGAGTGCCCCGTCTTATGACAGATTTGGCAAGTGATGTTGGATTTAGGAGTAGTTCTTCCCCCACTTGCTTTCCCACCGTGACCTCCTCTCTGATTTGATTGAGTCATTCTTCCTCTGCCCTTTGATCTATTGAACTGGTGTCCTCTTGATGCTGCAAGTGCTATGGGTGACTCGGTTTGTGGTTGATGCATAGAGATGTCATTGTTAATATTTACCTCCTCACTACAGAGAAAAGAATAGAGATTATCAAGTGCAATCAGCTGAAGAGATGTGTGAAAAACTATTTTAAAAGCATTGTAGGATTGTGGCAAGCCATTGAGGATGTAGAGGATAACATCTTAAGCATGTAACTGAGAACCTGCAACAGCTATGTCATCCACGAGCGATCTAATCACCATGAAGTATTCTAATATGGTGTGATCCTTCATTGAGATGTTTTGCATTTCGTTTTTCAGTTGAATTGCACGAAATCGGCTTGTAGGTTGCAAGCAATGCTCCAATGTTGCTAAAATTTCTTTTGTAGTTTGAAGATGAAGGAAATGTGAAAGAACTAATAGATAGATTGTGGAATGAAGAGAGGCCTACGGGTCTTGATCAAAAAGGTTCCATAGTTGGAACTGAGGTAACACCGTGCCGGTTGGCCTGTTTGTTCAAATGAGAAATTCATTTGCCAAGTAGAGTTTGAGAATGTGTGCTCTCCACACATGATACATTTCAGGTGTGAGGAAGCCATGAGAGAATTGTTTGAGTTCAGATACATTTCAGGTGTGAGGAAGCCATGAGAGAATTGTTTGAGTTCAGAGCCGAGGAACAAGAGGGAGGTATAGCGAGGGTTTGGGTGGGTAAAATGGAGGATTGAGTGTCGGATAAAGATGACTCATCCATTAATAAATAAATAAAATGAAGGAGAAAAAAACAATAAATCGATAAATAAAGGAGAAAACAACCCTGTTACACCAGCAGGCCCTGCTTTGGTATATATATAGAGATAAAAAGAGATAAAAAGGCTATGATTCGTATAGTGGACTTATGACTCATAATTTCAAAGCCCATGAGAACTATCTCCCCCTATTTTTTTATTAAGACTAATTGGCTTATTGGGCTTCAGGCCATTATTGATAAAGTCCATCGCGTCACTAAAGCCCAAATACAGCCTTCTCAGATTTTTGCCTATGAAGAGCCGCAAAAAAATTCGTGTATATTAATTAAAAATTTTTCTTAATTTAAGTCATTTAATGTACTTTTTATTTAAATTAATTCATTTCCAAAAAAAAAAAATTACATACTTTTTAATTAAAATTAAAATAATTCTTATTTAAATTAATTCATTTCCAAAATAAAAAAATTACATACTTTTTAATTAAAATTAAAATAATTCTAACAATAAGGCATAAATCATGCTAAATCAGCCTGATAAAGCATAAATATTGATGCCGATGTCGATGTCTTCTATTTAAAATAGACCATTTAAAAGTAATATTAATTTTAATTAATCTCATCATTAAAAGTAAATCGCACCAAATCAATCAATGAAAATAAATTAATTTTATTTAATCCATATAAATCAAATAATTCACAAGAGCAATAATATCATCTTCAGAAAATTATATTAAAAATTAAGTCAGGCAATATATATATATATATATATTTATTGATTTATTTTTGTCTTAAAATTGGACGGTCAAATTATAAATATTTAAAATGTTAGTTGCTCAAATGTTGGCCAAAAGAAAATAAATAATTATTACTTTTCATATATATAATCGGGCTGTATATTATGATCTTTAAAAATAGTAAATCATTTTAACAAATAAAATTTAAATATTTGTTTATACGAATTCGCCTCATCAATATTAACACTAATAACGTTTCATTGTTATTTTTATTATTAGGAAAGTTTAGGGTAATCCCGCATAATATATATACATATATATTTATAATTAAAACTTAAATTTAAATTAGGTTTAAATTTTTTCCTTAAATAATTATAAATAGGGGTAGGGCTGTCAATTTGGCTCGTTGTTCGTGAACAGCTCGTGTTCAGCTCGTTCGTTAAGCCTAACGAGCCGAACACGAACAAATTTTTAAGCTCGAAATGTAAACGAGTCGAACACGAACAACAGTTTGTTCGCTCGTATTCGGCTCGAAATGGCTTAAAAAAAAATTATATAACTTTTTATATAACACTTTATTATATATATTATTTATATAATAATATATTATATATATTTATGTCTAAGTTTAAATCATAACACCTCATGTGACAATGTGATTAGTGTCTTTATTTGTATAGATTTGATTCAGGTTCGAATCGCACACCTTATATCTATTTTTCTCAATTTTAGTTTAAAGAGTCAATTTCGAGTTGAACACGAGCTGAACACGAACACGAATATTTAAATCGAGCCGAACACGAACACGCTGTTCACGAGCCGATTTCGAACATGAACTATTTCGAATGAGCCAAACACGAGCCAAGCCTGAGCTCGCTCAAGCTCGGCTCGTTTAGGGCCCTAAATAGGGGACCAAAAAGAAGTTGTTGTTGGTGCCGTGAGAGAGCCACATTTGTGCGCTGAATTCTTATCGTGGGCTGCTGCTTTTTTCTAGAAGGTTTTATGAAGGAAGAAAATGTCCCAGAAAAGAATAAAAATAAAAGTTGAATTTGGATGAAAATATAAAAAATATATATATTAATTATAGAGAATATTCAATGCTGACCCAAATGATTAACTCAGTTTATTGGATGGGGCAGTTACATGAAACCATGGCTGCAAATGAACCAATGCTCTCGTTGAACAACTCAAATTTGGCTAGATTAACCGCCCGCACTTATAAGCTGCCCCAAAAGGACCCTAAGACTCAACTAAATTGGTTTAGATTAATTAGTAAACAAACAAGTTTGAACAATTTTTAATAGTTCGAAACTTAAATGAACTAAAACATGTGCTATGAAAAAAACGACGGCAATAAAATGAAAAAATTGGATCGAAAAATTACAAACCAGAAGATAACACACAAATTTACATGATTAGGCCAATTTACCTACGTCCACAATGCTGCAGAAGATTTTAGTACTTTGAGAAATTACACCGTCGGACCCCTCGATGTTTAAAATAAAACTTTATTTCTCATTCTCTCTTTCTTTCTCTCTCTTAGCTCTCAAGAGGACTTGGCTTAGCACTGCCAAAATATGTTATTTAACGAAAACGGGAGAGAGGTAGGTGGAGAGAGACATGTGGGAGAGAGGCAGGCGAGACACAGTAGGTGAGGTAGTTAATTTACAAGCTCCATGTATTTAACAACACAAACATAATCGAACTTGTTCATATATGTTCACGAACAAACTTGTTTGTTGTTAACAAATAACTCGTTAAATACTCGATATTAAGCTTAATGATTATTCTATCATATATTATTTTAAAAATAGTTAATTAAAAAATTAACTTATTTGTTGATTGCTCATATCATATATAATATATAAATACTCGATATTAAGTTTCTATATATTTTAAAGTTGTCATTTTTAATTGTTTGGTAGGATTTATATTAAATCAGGCTTAAATCCTACACAAACCATTCCACTAAATTTTCCTTCACCTAGGGATTCAGGGCAAAATGGGGGAGAAACTCTATTTAGATACTATAGGGTTTAAAGTTTATAATCAATGAATTAATAGTTGCAATTAAATCTTTAAAATTATTTAATGAATTTTTTGTATGAAAATCTAGATCTTTGTTTGAATTTTTAGCCCGTTCATTAGCTCGTTTAAATACTCGTTCACTTGTCATAAATAAATCAATTCTAAACATTAAAAAATTTAAACAAATCAAGCTTGAAAAGTATATGAAAGCTCGACATAGGCTCAAGCCAAACATGAACAACTCATAATTATACAAAGCCAAGTTTGAACTATGATATAACCCTACAGACAACCACGTAATTCTTATGTATTTTCATATCTCATAAGAAAATATCACTATTAACTTTTAAGAAATTAAATATATGTTTTTCAAGCAAAGAGAAGTTGACATTTATGTAAAAAAATAAAATTTAAGTGTTGGATTTATAAAAACAAAAGAATTAAAAGGTACATACGTAAATCTTCCCTATTACATTTTTTATCTCACCCTGGTTATCGTGTTGAGCCAATTCTGATTGACAGCTAATTTGATTAAATTACATCCACATAACTTTGTTCTCCTTCTTCGATGATTCATCTCCTCATCTCTAATATTAACTTATGATATTAAAGTTTTTTCTTAAATTCACTGAAATTCAGATATTATAGAATAGACCTCCCATTGACATCCTTACTTGATCCTCTTTACATGAAATATGCCCTCCCCAAAACTGATTTTATCCTTTGGAAACTGAAGTAAGCTTACATTCAATCCAATTAATCTAAATGGTGGGTTCACCAATAAGTTCATAATGAGTTTTCATTGCTTCAAAATGACTTGTGGTGATATTAGACAAATTGTAGGTGGTTGTCAGTATCGACAGACAACGACGACAACTTATGCAGGACAATGTATTTATATTCGTGTAAACTCATTGAATTTCTATAACAAAGAAAATGGACGGCTAAGAAATGATTTCTAAATCCTTTCATATTTTACACTGAAAAAGAAATTCAGGAGACCAAATATCTAAATTCTTAAAAACACTGCAAATGGAAAGCTTTGCATTGTTCCTAATTCATGACTAGCTAACGAATAAGAGAATAGTAAACCCTGCTCACGATTTAGTATTTAATGGCAAGTTGCTTTGCATGTAAGGCAAGAAACATTAAAGATATTATTAGCATATCAACATAAATGTAACTTTCTTAATAATTGAGAGCCCACAAAATGTTTATGTCAAAGCCACGATTTTCCTCAAATAAAAATATCATTTTTATATAAAAAATATCATTTTTTGCACTCAAACATCACAATAGGATTGGAATTGCAAAAACCAAAGCCTTCGAAACTTCTACTCAGAGAACTACATTGGTACTAAGAGAAATTACTGTATCAGGACACCCTAAATGTAAATTGATGATATTTTAGTGATATTGTGAACAAATAGGACCACAATACTATTGTATGTAATAATTTGCTAATATCTTCATAATATTGTGGTAGTATTATGGTATGATACACCACGACACTACTAAAATAGTATTAATCTGCATCTAAGCTGAACTCATGATGTCCGCACGCAATATTTTCTCCGGTTCCGACAGACTATGTATGGGTCCGGCCCAAATAATAAGCCCAGAAAGGCTCACCCGGTCCGGCACGGCCCCTTGTCTCGTTCTTTCCTTCATCCGACTTTCCCCTTTCCCGCATCTCACAGAGCACCGAGCCATTGATTCCCAGGACCGCGATCATCTCAATCCGATATATTGTGAACGTGCCAACATAGAAGCATGGAGACGCAGCGTCCGAGAATATAGAACCTCGTCTTCTGCTGCTTCAACATCGCGGCGCACCGCCTCCGTAAGCCCTTCTTCGGTCTGGTTTCCTTACGCCGGCGGTTGTTGTTCGTGGCGGCGGATATGCTGAGCGGAATCCCGGCGGCGGCCATGAGAGCTTGATTAAAGAAGGGAACTTGGGCCGTCGGTCGAATTGAGGGAAAAAGGGTAACGGGGGTTGTTAAATAGGCAGATGGCGACCCGACATTGTGGGGCACACCGTGACGTTGGTGGCGCCACGTGTTGGGGATCGAGTGTTTAGCCGGTTTAATCACTTGGATTATAAATCTTAATCTGTGTCGTTAAGCGAGGTGGGCCCGCGCGTTAAGAGCGGTGAATTGCACCCACGTGCGCTGCGTGAAAGCCGACGGAAATAGAGAGAGAAAGTGAGATGAGAAAATAAGGGGCGTCGTTCGAGAAGATGTCGCTCGTCCAACTGATTGTATTTATAATTATGAGGGATTATTGCGTGTGGACACCGCATGCATCTCTACACGCAGTGTTCGATCTTGACTGTAGATCACGGTGATCTACGGTCAGGATTATTTCCGTTTTTTAAATAAAAAATAAAAAATTTTAGGTGGGGCCCACCGAAATACATCAGGATCGTAAATCGGGTGATTTACGGTCCGGATCGGCATCCGCACGGAACTTGCGTGCGGACGCCGATCCGTATGGAATAATTTTTCTATATATATATATATATATATATATATATATATATATATATATATATATATATATATATATATATATATATATATTCTTGAAAAAAAAGGAAAATTTAGAAAGAGAGGCTGCGGTTCCTTCCGCCCGCAATTTACGCGGCGTTCTTATCCCCTCATCAGCTCAGGAACTGAGCTTTCAGCAGGCCGACGCAGTGCCGTGCAAAAACTACATTTCTGTAAATAATGAATTTAATGAATTAAAAAGCACCAATTTCACCTTCCAAATTTTACATTTTTTCAAGTTAAGTTCTTCATTTTCGGAAGGATTATTTGGATCCTAGACTCTTGAGACCGTGGTCCTTAATTAAAAATTAAGGATCTAATCCAAACCATATCTCGTAATGTTTTATTACCTATTCTTGATCGTTGATAAGAAGTCTTAGGGGCATCCATTCGATAGTTGGTTCTACTGAAGGATTAGATTATTTTACTAAAAAGACATGTCAATGCCAATCGTCAGTTTTATTGCGGTCGTAAGTTCGGGATGCTTGTATATTTTGTTTTAATCCAATTGATTTTGATTCAGATCATTCAAAACGTTCTTTTTATCCCTCCTAGCACGGTCAACCTTTGGTTGACTCGAACGACTACATCAAACTGAATAAGTGGGTCTCCCGATCATCTGCAGCAGGACCTCCTTATTCCTTCTTTATGAACCGTTGAATCTCTGTCCACCATACTTTAATGTACAAATGAAAAATACTCTATCTAATGAAAAAAAAAAAAAAACTACTTAATCATCAAGCCACTTCTTTATTCTCACGCCTCATCATTATTTGAATATTCTATACTCATGAATAACCACTTTCTTTATATAACATATCACATCTTTTTAATATGTAAATTATACTCACGAGCTCTTATTAAATCAAAATAAATCAATTACAGGTGGGATTTGATAATAAAACAAAATTAGTGCACAGGTGTGGGAAAAAATGGGGTCCAATGTGTGTTTCCCAACAAAAGAACAAGCTTAATGTAATTTAATGGTGGCAGTAATTAAGCAATCAAGCATGATCATTAAGCACATAATCCAAAATTTTAAAGCCATAATTGGTGAGTCATATCGCACAAATCGATGCCTTGTGTTTGGTGCATCAGATTCCCATAACACTAAACCCGGTATTAAAGGCATAATTATTAACTATTAAAGCTGTAAACCTTGTTTTTTACATTTCACAATATTTACAAACATGCCATCCAAATCTTTAATATTACATTTCAAATATCACCATCATACACATTTTGATGTATAGATTTACAACACAGAGATGGGCCATAAAAAAAATTAAAAAAAAACCTAAGAAATTATTCTTATTATTTTTCAAAGAAATCAGATTTGTTAGAAAAATAAAAGATAATTAAAAAACAAAATAAATAGATTTAAAAAATAAATCTATTTAATATAACGTCAAATATAGCAGCATTATAATTTTTTAAATGTGAAATACATTTTTTTATGCATGAAAGTGCTGTGCAAGTAAATATAAAAGTTTGGTATGAAATTTGTAAATAAATAAAAATTGTGTGCTATGTAGGTAAAATTCCCTATAGAAAAAGGTGGGGAAGCGGTAGAACAGGCGACAAGTCGTCCCTGAAATGAAGAAGCTGCCTCCTGTAAACAAAACAGCAAACTAAACACATGAAAAAAATCTCTCCCTATTGTTATCTTGTATTAATGATGCGTCAATGGCCACTGGCCATTGTGCTGAGCCCAATAATGGCAGAGATAACATCAATTTATTACATATAGACAACCATATCTTCGGTTAGGTGATCGGTACACGATTCAAGGATTTGGATGCCGGAACTAACGCACAAAATCTTCTAAAATTTCATTTTTTTAGAAAGATTTTGTATATATTCCACTCAATTCTTATGTATTTATATATGTAAAGGCTAAGCTTTAATTTTATACATACATGACATCTTGCCTATGCATCTTGCCTATGCATGAAAATGTGTATTTTACTTCTTTTAAAAGATAAAATAGTGGTATTACAATGTCCAATAGTTCAATTAAAAGGCGACAAAGCACAAAGCACATCTAAGGAGGATCCACCAGCAGAAGATCATGAGGCTCATTTACCTAACCGGATGTAGGAAGTCGAACCAAAGCCAAGACCAAAATTGACCGGATGCTGTCATCCAAGCTACAGTCTAGAAGATTAAGACCTTCCAGATGATACGAGCTTGAATCGATCAACCAAGACATGATAGATAGACACACAAGCCAACCACCATAAAAAAAGGCCATCGAAACCACCAAACAACTTTTCGATAGACCAGACCTGAGGAAAGACTCAGCTCCTCAGTACTATCAATCATCCCACAGGCTCTCCAGTGGTTTCTTATTGATAATCTTGAGATACAAGAAATCTAAATCATTCTTCTGGTTCTTCTAACTTGGGAAGTGAACAAACTATCGGGTTAGGGTGATTCACCCTCTATCTAATAGTCGAGCATCGTTCAACCAAAAAGAGCTTCTCACAAGATATCAATGAACAACAATAAGACCCCAAATCGCCCAATCAACTAAACCTTGTCAATTGAGTTAGTCCTGCCGATCTGACGTCAATCGAACGCCTACCGAAAACCTCGACTCAACTTAGCCGAACGAGCATATCTCATTGAATCGAAGCCTATCATTTTAATTCAAATGCATTGGGCAAATGATTATTTTAATTCAGTTGTAGTTGAGTCTCATCTCATAGAACGAGCATATCTCATCGAATGGAAGCCTATCTATGAATATATTTTGAAGTTACAAATAATTATTTTAATTCAGCTGTAAACCACATAACAAGTTCTGTAGAGAACTTGCGCAGCTGCATTGTAATTTATGAGTACATTTCTACTAGTTTGGCAGATCTGAGTTTTGGATTTCACATAACCGTAATACTCTGCTTCTGCAATCGAATCTCTTGGTCTTCTCCTTATCAATATATTCTATCTCTTGGTCTTCTCCTTATCAATATATTCTCTCATGGGGAAGCTTTCGACATCATAAAATATATATCTTGCATAAAAAATTATCTAAGTCAATTAAACTGACAGATCAACCGCAAGAATCATATTCTTTCTCGTTGTTGAAGAATTTGATGTTCAGGAAGTGTCAAACTCGAGTTATCTCTCCTAAACTTAAGTGTTGTCTAATGATTCACTGTTGTTAAGATGTCAATGTCTTTGTAATATTATTGTTATTGGACGTTAGAGTTATCTTTTAGAAGAGCTGTAAATGAGCCGAATTTAAGCGAGTTTAGTTAAGTTCTACTCATTCTAAATTAATTTTGTTTGAATTTGGTTGGTGTTTGAAATTGCTCGATAACATTATGTTCGTGGAAGACTCGAGATTACTTTGTTTGAATTAGTTAGAAAAATAGACGTGTGGTTTTGGATTCGAACCTGCACTGTTTCTATATAATAAAAGGCACAAAACCACATGAAAACACGTATTGTGTAGGATTTACACTTAGACATAAATATATAAACTACAATATTATATATATATATATATATATATATATATATATATATATATATATAGTTATTTATATATAATTTCTTTATTTCTAGCTAAAATGAGGAACAAATGGGTGTTCATGTTCAACTCATTTATAATTCGAGTTTAAAAATTTATTATTATTCAGCTCTCTTACCTAACAAATGATTCAAATGCAAGTTGTTTGTGAACAACGAGCTTTTTTGAGAGTCCTATCTGTTAGATGTTATGTATTTAATTCCTTATTATAATTAATTTGCATGATTACATCTACTTAATTTCATAAATTGGGTGAAACTATGGGCAATAATATTTTAATAAATTTAAGAAACTCCAACCTTTGATAAAACAGACTTCATGCTTGATATTTTTATTGGAGGTATGAAGCTAGTGAGAAAAATACTCCTCTCAACGTTCCATGTTTTTATTTAAAACTTTGATTTTTATTAAAAAAATTGATGTATGAAAATGACCTTAGAAGATACATTATTCATTTTATTCATATTTATCATATATCTTACGACAACTTTTGTCGACATCATCGATCAACCAATGTTCGCCATTGTGTCACCTTCTTCTGCGATCTTAGAAGACATTCTTCCACTCAGCTTTATGCTTTATATAATCAGCTTCTCTAGTTTTGATAAATTATAAATTTTTGTAATGCTAAATCATGATTAATGGATATGTTTTGATTAAGACCAAGTGTGTTTTCTCTTTTCTACTTGTTTTAATTAAAATTCTAAATATTTCTTAAGTTTGTGCAACATTATCCCTTTTTTATTGATTTACATATTTGTTCTACTACAACCTAAAATATACTTCTCATTGTCTATCATTTCATATTAGTTAGCCTTCAATAGTTAGCTTTGTCTTCCACCTTATTGATAATAAAATAGGATGCATGTTCATAGTTGGAAATGCCACATATAGACAGCTAGACCTTTAGGAGGTGGTTAAAAAGAATAAAAAAGAAGAAAAAATCATTAGGATGTAAATGTTAAGAACACCATATAGAGAATTTGGGAATCTTGCAATGAGTATTGTAAAAAATATTAATACTGATCAAATTGGGACACCAATTTTTATGGTAATAGGTGTAGATTAGAGCTAATGACAAACAAACAGATTAATTAGAAAACACCAAAATGGTTGGTGGGAGGTCTATATAGACGCCATCAACAAATTCCTACAATTCATCATTAATCTCGAGATATAACACGAGTCCCGAGTTAAATTTTTAGAAAGAAATGTTCAAACTTCAATTAAAAATCATAAAAAAACTTTGATTTTGACAAACTTATAGTCAAACCGACCAGCTTGACGAGACAAACCGAACAGTACCAAAATTGGACCAATTCGAGTAAAAAAAAACTTAGATCAAGCCTTTGAATTGCTTTAAGAACCTTTCAATGCATAATTGGAAGGTCGAACGGATTTCATATCTGACATGTTTATAATAAAATCAAGCGTCCAAATAAGAAGAATCTAACGAGCTCAGGATCATTCAACTTCAACATCATTAAGGTAATTAAATGTCCACCAAACACCGTTCAATTGAGCGAAACATCCGAGATCACCCGATTAGAGTGGTTCAGATTTTGTTCTTATTTGCAACACATGCACTTAAATAAAGTCTCATCCCTCTTTAAAGGGAATCTAGACCGAGAACTAGAAGAAGAGATGGAGGAGCCAAAGCCTAACATTGTTTCATGCAACGCAGATCTGATGAATACCTCCCACTCTGGCAGTCGCCACAACCAACTCCGGCAACCGCCACCCCCAACTCTGACAGTCGTTGCCCCCAACTCTGGTAGCCACAACTCCCAACTCCAGTAGCCACCGCCCACAACTTCGGCTGCCACTGTCGCCTCTGACCCACTTCGACTAATGTCGTCGGCCAACTCGGATCACCCTCCCATACCTGACTAACTCCCATCATTGTAGCCTCCAGACGTTGTCGCCTGTAGTTACCTTCAGTCGCTGCCACCTTTGCCCAACTCGGGCAACCACCTTTAGCCCACTTCAACCACTGCCTCATTGGCCACCATTGACCACTACATGTCGGCCACCATCTACCATCGATCACCACTTGCTCTTTGCAATAAAGTTTACTATGAAACATAGTGTGCATTTCGAGATCCTAACGTACATTGCCTGATAATCAAGCAAATGAAGGAGCAATATGTCATCCATTACACTGTCCAACAAAGCCTCATAAAGACAATGCAACAACACACCAAATACGATGCAACGATGCATCTCAAATATGGTTCAACAATACACCTCGAATACGGTACAAAGATACACCTCGAATACGGTACAACGACGCCTCAAAAATACAGTGTAATAATGCACCCCCAAATATGGTACAACCCACCACACATCCCAAATACAATGCAATAACACACTTGGATGATGATGTAACAATGCACCTCACATACGGTGTAATGATGTCTCTTGAAAATGGTGTGACGATGCACCCCACATACATTGCAATCAAGCCTTCCAAAGACGGCGTGTTAACGCACCTCACATCTGGTGCAATGAGGCCTCCAAAGGATGGTGTAAGAATGCATCTAAAAAACGGTGGTTTTTTTAGGACTTCTAAAGCTCTTTCCTTGCAACTCCCCATTACAGTCTATGTGACCAACCACGGCCTAAGTGCACTACAGGAAAACTGTGAATTAGCATAAAAAATAACTTCAATGTAAAATTAGCGACCGATTTGCGAGCATTTAGCATCACCTGCAGTCCGGCTCCCAAAAAAATCGACGCAAATGAATTGCATCGAGTAGAAGACGCAAAACTCGATGTTCTGGCATCGGACTAGCCGACACTAATATCACTTATTAGCGTCGGCATTTGCGAACGTTAATGCCAACACAAATGCCCTAAAATAAGGCTCTCGCGCACCATAGCACCCAGTTTGCAATTCTTCTTCCCCGAACTCTTCTCCTTCTCCTTTGACTTTCCTTTATCGTGTCTGAGCTTTTCCGGCGATTTCGGGTCTACGTTCCAACCACGTTCGATGTGAGAAATCTTCTTCCGCACATCTAAGCTTTGGTTTAGCATAAGTTTTCTCTTTTTTTTCCTCCTTAC